>WBMZ01003804.1:0-465701 GCA_013400975.1 Atrichornis clamosus
CCGTTCAGCGCGCCCGCCGTCCCGCCCAGCCCTGCCCCCTCAGCCTCAGCCCCGCCCCCATCTCGTCCCCGCCCCCTCCCGGATCCTGTGAGGCGTAGCCCCCGCCGCCGCCGCTTCTGGAACCGGCGCGGCCGCAGCCCCGGCAGGTGCTGTTGGGGCCCGGGAAGGGCTGGCGGGGACTCCCGTTCACGTCCCGGCCGGAAGTTCTCCCGGGCGAAGGGATGGGGCGGCGGGAGCGGGAGAGATCGTCCCCATCCCGGATCGGCAGATGCGGCGGTAGTGGGACCTGAGGGGACAGCAATATTCGGGAGACGAGCAGGGCGGGAACGGGCGGGCCGGGATTGGCGGGGTGGGGCTCTGCCTCGCCCTGGGATTGGCTGAGCTGGGCCGGGCGGGGCGGGGCTGGACGTACCGTAGGGTATAAATAGTGTGCGCGGGGGGGCTGTTGTTGTTAGTGTGGAGGCGGGGCCGAGAGTGTTGGAGTTACGCAGCCCTTCGGGAAGCGCCGGTGAGCCAGGGCAGGGGCCTGGTGTGGGTGGTGCCTGGGGGCGGTGGTGCCGGTCCGGCCCACTGAGGACCCAGGGGAGCGGCCCTGACCCACCTGCTGCGCCTCGCGTGGGGTAGGACATCAGCGGCGCCGGAGGCTGGTGTGTGGCCCGCGGGACCGCACGCTGCCGGGGGGGCGAGGTCCTCTGCGTGAGGGGGCCGGGATGCGGCGCCGCGCGTGTCCGGAGGTTAAAGTAATGCTAAGTATAAAGGCAATAAAGACGTTTCATATTGTCATTTTAAACTTTTATTTTCTTCTACTGCTACTTTATTATTATGTTCATATTTTAGCTATTTCATTAATGTATTATACTGTAGCATTATTGTATTTTTTTTATTTATTCTGTTACGTGACGTATGATGCCTATTAAATAAAGACTGTAGGGCTAACACACCAGTTGTGGGGTCAGAGGGGACATAACAGCCCCTGGAGCTGGAGCCAGACCCAAAGTGATGTGGACCTGAAATAAATCCTGTGGGGAAGGAGCTGCAGCTTGGGGTTGAGTGGCCCTGCCAGGGCCTGCTGGCAGCTGGGAAGGGGCTGTGGGCAGGTGTGGGGATAAGGCCTGGAGTTGGCATGGGGAGGAAGGTCTCATTTACACCAAGGTGGGGGCTCCCTTGGGGAAGGGTGTAACAGCTTATAGAGATGTTTGAGTGATGACAGTGACTGTTTTATGGCCTTGTCAACAGCCCCGAGGTGCAGAGTGAACCAGGAACAGCTTTTAGCTGGAGGCAGTGGGAAGCTGAGGCGCTGGAGCTCAGGTAGCAGAGTGGGCAAAGACATGAACACGGTAGGGCTGGGGCTGGGATAGGGACTGTAAAGCTGGGATAAAGATGGTGGGGTGGGAACCATAAAGAAAATAATTTATGGACAACCAGGGGCCTCTTCCCCTGGTGCAGCTGGGAAGATGCAAAGCTGGAGCTGAAACAGAAGACCTGGCAGTGAAATAAAGCTTGTGGGTCTGGAGCTGAAATCACTGTGGGGTTGGGATAAAGACTCTTGAGCTGGAATCATTGTAGCAATGGGATAAAGACTGGAGCTGGAATCACTGTAGCGGTGGGATAAAGACTCTGGAGCTAGTTGTGAAATCAGTGAAGGGCAGGAATAGGGCCTGGGGAGGGGGGAACTGAAATTTCTGTAGATTTGGGAGAGCAGCTGTGGGGCTGGAGTTACAATGAAGATCCTGCCCTGAGAACTGGGGCCAGATTCACCTGGTGGCAGGAGGAAGATATGGAACTGAAGGGGAAATGACAGCTGGCAGTGAAATAAAGCTTGTGGGACTAGAGCTGCAATCACTGTAGTGCTGGGATAGTAAGTGTGGAATTAGAATCACAGTAGGACTTGGATAGTCATTGTGGGGCAGGAATATGAACAGAAGGGATGGAGCTGAAATCATGTTCTAGGAGGGGGAGTGTAGGGCTGGCCTAGAGACTGTGTGTCTGTGGCTGAAATCACCAACACTGGGATAACGTCTGTGGGGCTGGAGCTGGAATGTTGCAGAGCTGGCATTGAAATAAAGCTTGTGGGGCTGGTATAGAGAGTGTGGGACTGGGATAGTGAGGGTGGGGTAGGAATAGGGTCTGTAGGGATGGAGCTGAAATTTCTGTAGATTTGGGAGAGCAGCTGTGAGGCTGGAACTGAAATCACTGTAGAGTTGGGATAGCAATGGTGGGGCTGCAGCTGAAACATTGCAAAGCTGGAGCCATATTAAAATTCATGCCATAAGAACGTGGAGCAGCTTCACCTGGCAGCATTGGAAGATGTGGAGCTGGAGCTGGAACAGCAGAGGCGGCGATGAAATAAAGCTTGTGGGGCTGGCGCTGAAAGCACTGAGGGGCGGAGTTAGGTACTGTGTGTCTGTGGCTGAAATGACCTACACTGGGATAACGTCTGTGGGGCTGGAGCTGGAATGTAGCAGAGCTGGCATTGAAATAAAGCTTGTGGGGCTGGAGCTGCAATCACTGTGTGTGGGGCTGGGATAGTGACGGTGGGGGAGGAATAGGGCCTGTAGGGCTGGAGCTGAAATCATTGTAGGACTGGGACAGTGCTTGTGGGGCTGGGATGGGGCCAGAAAGAAGATCCTTCAGTGACAAGCAGGCACCTCTTCACCTGGCACTGCTGGGAAGATGTGAAGCTGGAGCTGAAGCAGCAGAAGTGCCAGTCAAATAAAGCTTGTGGGTCTGGAGCTGAAACCACTGTGGGGCTGGGATAAAGACTGTGGAGCTGGACTCACTGTAGGACTTGGATAGTCACTGTGGGGCAGGAATATGGGCAGGAGGGCTGGAGCTGAAATGATGTGCTGGGACAGAGTGGATCTGGGATGGGGAGTGTAGGGTGGGGATAGCGACTGGGGCTGGAGGTGAACTTCTGCAGAGCTAGATTTGAAATGAAGCTTGTGGGACGGGAGCTGGACTTGCTGTGGGGCTGGGCTGGGGCTTGTGGTGCTGGAACAGTGACTGGAGCTGAAATCACAACTGTAGCGCTGGAGCAGAAACGTTGCAGAGCTGCTGGAGCCAAAAGGAAGGTCCTGCCCTGAGAACCTGGAGCAGCTTTGGTGGCTGTGGGAAGATGTGGAGCTGGAGCTGAAAAGGCAGAGCTGGCAGAGCAATAAAGCTTGTGGGTCTGGAGCTGAAGTCACTGTAGGGCTGGGATAGTGAGTGTGGGGCTTGTGTAGTGGCTGTGGGGTGGGAATATGGGCAGAAGGGCTGGAGGTGAAGTCACTGGTGCTGGGATAAAGACTTTGGAGCTGGGATATTGTAGGTCTGATGTGAGCCAGGGTCTGGATGTGACCCCACTGAAAGGTTGAGATAGGGCCTGTAGGGGCAGAGGTGAAATTTCTGTAGATTTTGGTGAGCAACAGTGAGGCTTGATCTGAAATCACTGTGGAGTTGGGATAGGACCTGCTGGGCTGCAGCTGAAACATTGCAGAGCTGGAGCCACGAGATCCTGCTGTGAGAACCTGGAGCAGCTTTACCTGGCAGTGCCGGGAAGATGAGGAGCTGGAGCAGAAACTTCTGAACTGGTGGTGAAATAAAGCTTGTGGGGCTGGAGCTGAAATCACTGTGGGGCTGGCCTAGGGACCGTAGAGCTTGAGCTGAAATCCGTGCAGGGCTGGGATAGTGTCTGTGGGGCTGGAGCTGAGATGTTGCAGAGCTGGCATTGAAATAAAGCTTGTGGGACTGAAACTGGAATCACTGTGGGGCTGGGATAGCAACTTTAGGACCTGGGTAGTGGCTGTGGGGCAGCCATAGGGACAGAAGGGCTGGAGCTGAAAGCACTGGTGCTGGGATGGTGCCTGTGGGTGTGGAACTGAAATGTCTCAGAGCTGGAGGCAAGCCAAAGATCCTGCCCTGAGAACCTGATCAACTTCAGCTGGTGGCTGTGGGAAGATGTGGAGCTGGAGGTGAAACAGCAGAGGTGGCAGTGCAATAAAGCTTGTGGGACTGGAGCTGAAATCACTGGCGCTGGGATAGTGAGTGTGGGGCTTGTGTACTGACTGTGGGGCAACCTTATGCACAGAAGGCCTGGAGGTGAAATCACTTTGGGCCTGGCATAGCCATTGTGGGGCTGGGATAGGGCCCACAGGGCTGGAGCTGAAAACACATTAGGACTGGGATAGTGACTGTGGGGCTGGAATGGCCACTGTAGGGATGGAGCTGGAATGTTGCAGAGCTGGAGCCAAAACAGAGATCCTGCCCTGAGAACCTGGTCTGGCTTTAGCTGGATGCTGTGGGAAGATGCAGAGCTGGAGCTGGAACAGCAGAGGTGCCGATGAAATAAAGCTTGTGGGGCTGGAACTGAAATCACTGTGGCGCTGGCCTAGGGATTGGGGATGGGATAGGTATGCAAGGGAGTGCGAAATAAAGCAAGGGAGGTCTTGGCAAGGCAGGACTTGGGAAGGTTAGGCAAGGCCAAGCAAGGAGAGAGAGGGGTAGGCAAGGCAAGGGAGGGTTAGAAGAATAAAGGCAAGGTGAGGAATGGGCAGGGAAGTGTAGGAAAAGCAAGGAAGGGTTAGGGAAGGGAAGGCAGTTCATGGGAGGGGTAGGAAAGGCAAGGGCTTGCTAAGAAACGCAAGGCCTTCATTTGCTGAATGCAGAGGGTGCTGTAGTGACAGGGAATGAGGACAATTCAGAGGTACTTAATGCTTTCTTTGCCTCTGTCTTTAATGTCAAGACCAGCTGTCCTCAGGATACCCAGCCCACAGAGCTGGAATTTAGGGGTGAGGAGTTGAGTGAAGCCCCTGTATTCCAGGGAGTGTTAACTGGTGTGCTGTCCCAGTTGGACACTCACAATTCTATGGGCCCTGATGGGATCTACCCCAGAGTAATGAGGGAAGTGGTGAAAGAATTTACCAAACCACAACTGTAAGGTGAATGCAGGCACATATTATACTCAATATACCTGTAAGAAAATCCAAGCTACCCTTGTTACTTACTGTTTTGGTATACAGGGTACTGAAAAATATCAGGGCATATGGAAATTTAGTTCTTAATGAGATTTTAATCTTATAGTCTACCTTATAATAATGCATTTATTACAAATTTAAGGAAATTCACTAAAATGACAACTAAAATATCTTTTGTTCATACTGATCAGAAGTCTAAGGTACAGTTTTTGGAGTATAATGCAATTGCCTGTTACATCAGCATAACAAAAGGATGTAAACAATTCAAATTCCAGCATCCATGCCCACTGCTTGAAGTAAAAACTGTACTAACTGATGTAGACATTGTCCCATTAAAAGGAGACATGAGAAACTTTGCTGCTACCTTACAGTTGTACAATCTCTCTCAGAACACCCAAAGGCAAGACATACACTGCTTTAAAACTACTAGTGGCACAAAATCGTGTTTCTGCTTAATGAAGAAAATAATATATGACTCATCCAGAATAATGGGAATATATTACAAATTCCAAAGCAAGACTTAATGCATCTCTGATCTCCAGATAATTATTTTTAATTAAAGCAAGTAAAATGAGAGCAAATAGAGCTATAAGGAATAATTATTGAATGAGAAATATGCCAGTCAGATATTTCTGAGCACAATTATATGGGGATAAATTTGCCACATTATGTTGCCTTTTATAAGACATTAAAAAGAACCTTAGCAGCACACATGCAGACTCTAAAAAAGGCCTTGGGAACTTTAGGTTCTTCCCAAATTGCATTAATAATAGGAGTTTCTCAAATATACTGAACAGCAAATAGAACTATTAATCTCAGTGGCTGACAGCATATATTTCACCCAAGATTTAACAGTGAGAGAGAAGGGGCCACCTGGACTTGTTGTTCTGAGTGACCTTGCTGCTGTTCTACACTTAACTGTGGGGAAGGGTGTTTTCCTTGAAATGCATGGCTTTTTAGAGAAAAATGCCTCAAGTTTTTTTAATAAGCAATCTCACAAAAACCAGTTAGATAAAGCGGCGCAGCTTTAGGCACATTACATTATGCTCTTCTCAGAACAACATAAAACTCATCATAAGGTGGCTGAATTAGAAGTGTGGGCAACTCGACACCATCAAAGTCAAAAGGGAACTGTCAGTTTCCAAAAATGGGCTGTCTTATGGCAAGGGAAAGAATCCAGTGTGGTTAAATTAACAATGTAACCCTGAGCCATTGTAGTCACACTCATCCCAGTCATGCTGCCCTTTTCCTGAGAGAGGAAAAACACCATTTCTGCTGCAGTTACTGTCAGCACTGAGGAACCTATGGCATTATGGTCAATGAATAGGACAGATTTCAGCTCATCTGGTGTTACTTTTAATTAGTTTGTTGTACCAGTTTCAGGCTAGCTTTTTGAACATTTCCCTGTACTTTAAGTACAAGCAGTATATTAAGAGGGGTACAGGAGGGTCAAGTAATGTTAAGCTCTACAAAATGAAACAGCAATTCATTCAGAGGAAAGTGGCCAGAATTTGCCTTAGTCTTCTTCAAATATCCTACTCATAAATATTGGCACTTACACAGTATCGCAGATTATATCAGTAATTTTGTGTTAATGTTCAGCTGTAACTCACCTGGTGCTTGAACAGTAGCTTTAAATTAATATGGGATATTTCACAGAGTTTGTTCCAGCTACAGTCTGAATAGGGGTAAATTAAAACTCACAACTCATCCTGTATTGTAACTTTTTAATGTTAATTACTCATATAATAGCAGAACATTACATTCAGTTTCTGTTTGATGCAAAGACACATTTCAAAATTATTCCTGTGTATCAGTGACATTACTGTTATGAGACTTTCATCTGATGGGGACATTTTGTTCTCAGTAACAGCTGTGGGAATCGCTGAAAAAGACAAGAGCAGAATCTGTCCAGATAAACCTGTCTTGTGTTTTTGCTGGATGGTGCTGAAAAATTTTACTAAACAACAGGATACTGACCCTTAACTAAAGTTAATGTTGGCTGACTAGGAATTAAAAGAGCAATAGAACATTTTCCTGCATGTTTGCTCTGTGTTGTAAAGCAAAAGCAAGAGCTGCATTAAACTATTTAAAATGGAAGACCTCTTGCCTGTGTGATGTATTATGCAATGCATACAGTGCTTGTCTCGGAATTAAAATGTGGGTGGAGGGTCAAAGTGAATAGAACATAAAATATAGACACTTTAATGAATCAGTGCAACAGTACAGTTTAGTTATATTCAAGGCACAATGCATGAGACTACTTTCTAAATTTCAATTTTTACTGGCTTCAAAAAGAGAAAATCACAAGTACAAAGACTGTGGTTCTCATACTAATGTGGAATCTGTGCTATTTTGGCTTTATGTAAAATAATTGTAAATGTGCTCCTGAATATCTGCTACAGGTTCTCTTTAAATGGAAATGTCAGAGTAGAGTTCAGAGATGAAGCAGGTGTAGCAACATTTCCAAGCCCTAATGTGTTTGTAGAGGGCATAGGAATAATTTCTCTAGAACACAATAAAAGCACCTCAAGGTTAAGTTAACAGAGGAGCTTGAGTGAATCACACATCAGGAATAATTTGAAATGTGGCTTCTGTCTTAATTGTCTCAAATGCAGAAGCAGGTTTATTTCTGTATGTAATGGTTGCATTTATGCACAAACATCATATTGAAGCTCCATATGTTACCAGTGACCCTCTGAAAATGCAGGTTTCTTGCCTCACTGCTATCAGTCGAGCAATGTACATTGTTGGTTTAAGCCAATTATATACAGAAATGCTTCCTGGATAAATGTTTGCATTTGTAAATTTAAGTTTTGCTTTGGCAAACTGTTGCTTTTATAAGCTGAAAATTCACTTTTGAAAGCGTTTATGCTAACAAAACTCAATACTTCAAGTACTCACCAAATGCAAACAAATAGAAATTGGGCACAACCAAGTGATACTTGTTACAGACACAATTATTTTGTACAATATTTTCTAAGGTTTAAGTAAAAATTACAAAGGAAATAGCCTAAGGTACACTATTGCAGTATTAAATTTAGGTGTTTCAAGAGCATATGCTGATTCCAGAAAATGTGGAGACACATATTTCAAAATGCAAAAATACAGTATTTAAAAACCTCAAGTGATTAGTTAATGATCTGATTTTGGCCTCGCTTGAAGGTTGCACACTAGGTTAAAAGTGAGAGAAAGCAACATGTTATCTAGGGCTAATAGCAATGCTACCAGAGAGCTGTTCCTGAAACAGGTGTTCCTCATCTCATTTAGCATTTTAGAAAATCACCTGAGTAGAACAAAAATGAAACCTTAAAATACTCCTATTCCTCACTCCCCAACCAACCACGTCCCATAATAACACTACTATTTATTGTTCTTATAATGAGTCTATTATTACTTTTTATGCTAGGTTTTGCTATTGGCTTTGTGCTGCTGGGACGCAGTCAGAGGTGAGGACCCTGGGACGCTGAGGCAGAGGGTGGAGGCGGCTGGGGCTGTGGGGAGGAGAGAGCCCACAGCTGCCCAGTCTGGAGCGCCAGGCTGGTTGGGAGGAGCCCTGGGGAAGGACCAGTCCCAGAAAATGAGATGAGAGCTGGTTGGGAGCAGCTGTGGTGGTGAGCGTGATTGTGAGGCTCTTGGTAAAATGACTAATTAACTGATAAACTCTTGAGGAAGAAGTCTGGGCTGTTGGAGTGCTTTAATGTGGCTCATGGCTGATTCTGCAGAGATGTAGACACAGGGATTTGCTGCTATTCTGAGTTGTTTCCAGAAGTGTCTCATAGGAGTGTGTAAGTGATGTAAACTAATTAATCTTATTTACCAGTGAAATGATGTGGATAAATAAATCCAGCAACAGCATTAGGCACGTCTGTATTTATTTTAACATCATATAAATATTGTTAGTTTAAGAATTGTTGCTGCTAATTGTTTTGTAATCACATCTATGAAAGGAAACACTTTGTAGACGTTCTTATCCATAAGGTTTGGACAGAATAGGTTATGGAGGCTGCAGAGAGAGGGCTTCCTTTACAGCCAGACTGATTCTGCTGATGCACTGGTTTGCAATTGAGTTACAGGTTGTGGGTGGAAGTGGTGTGACTGGGTTTGGCCTGGCTTTGTGCTGTGTCTATAACAAATGTATTGAAAAACTTTTCTGTGCAGAATTCTCTTTGTTTTCTGCCTTTTAATTACAGAAAAGAGTATTCTCTTTTTCATGGTTTATTTTGAAGTTTATTCTGTTTTGTTTGGTTTTTTAACAAGTCAGGAAGGAACTAAGCATTAACCTCTACTGGTACTTGCCTTGTTGTCCTGTTTAAGTTTGCAGAAATTGTGCATTTCTTTAGTTGTGGAACTCATTTGTCTGTAACTGAGAAAATAACTGTGGCCACACATCTATTAGAAATATAACTTTTAATTTAAGCAACCAGGCATCACACGTGAAACCTGTGCCATAACAAAGACCTATATTTGTAGGCAAATATGTTTTCTGGTGTCTGTGGTGTTATTTGTGTGTGCATCTGCGGGTCACGATAGGAGCTTCTTGTTGATAGGGCTGATGGTGGAATTTAAACTACAATATTGTGTTTTGAATAGTAACATGTTTTTTGGATAGGACTTGTGGAAAAAATGGTTAAATATTAAATGTACCAAATTTCAGATGAAGAAATTGTGCGTACTAGTTACGTGTGTGTTTGAACAGCAGTGTGAATAAACCCACTGAAGGATTTATCTAGAAAAGGAACTACCTGTGTGTGTACTCAGATATCCCTCTAGATTTGCTAAATGGACCACACAAAGCAGTTATGCTGCTTGTCATACACTACTGGTTTTTTTTTTTTAAAGGCTCTACATGTTGGTATTTCACTGGGAAGCCAAAAAGTTGTATACAACAATTAAAAAAACAAAGCCAAACCACAGTGCTGTTTCATGAGCTATGAGAATATAGCCAAATTTAAAAGATAGCAGGTCAGATACCAGTTTGCATTTTGAGCCATGACTGTTCAGCTTATTTTAGTGTTTTTGGGATTTTTTTGGATAATACCTTGTCTCTGTTATTTCAAGTAACCTTGTTGCACTGCTAGAGGAAATAGACTTGACTGATACCTGACTTCAGCACAACCTTTTGAATCCCATAATCTTCTTCAATTACTCTTACTGTGTCAGGTTATAAGTGGAGCTTGTCTTGCATTGGTGTTGTGAGAAAACCAAAACAACAACAAACCCCGTCGGTGGGGTTTTTTCAGCAGCACTGTTGCTTTTTGTTTACCTCCACCTTAAAGTACAGGATGAGGTGCACGAAGTGTGCTGGCAGTCCTTGTGAGAACTGTGCAATGGGGGTGCTGTCACAGCACTTGAATTTTATGTGTTTTGATGAAATTTGCTAATGTATAGGCAAATGCTTCAGTGAGTATTTCTTACTCAGTTGACAGCAAGGCAGAGGGTTCGCATTTGTCTGGAAAAAGTTCTTTTCCCTGAAGCATCCTTGTCACTTACTTGTTGTTCCATATGCATTTATGAGATACTAAATCAGACTTTCGAGAATCTTATTCGTGCTGTCTCTTGACTCCTGTTTTTGCCAGGACTACTGAGTGTAGATTCTTTACTTACCTGATGCTTTCCCAGGCTACAGGGGAAGCTGCCACTTTCTGTCAGAGCCTATTTCCCAAACTTGGTAATACTGCAAGGGAGCCCTGAAATTTGCTGTTAATACTGTTAACACTGTGAATATTTCATACCGAGATGAGCAAAGGTTCTGAGTCTAAAAGATCGTGTAGTACCAAACTTTAAATTAGGAAATGAAATACGTTTGAATTATGTTGAAGAAGGCTCTGATTAACAGCCATTAGCATTAAACTTGGCGTTCTATTAAAAACACATGGCACGCTCAGGAAGAAGTCTGTATCTTCTTAGAGGTATTTTTCTGTATACATTTGTCTTCTCCTTTATGCAGTGACATGCAGAAGCATCTCACAGACAGTTGTATAAGTATCTGCAGAGGCTTCCCAGTGCCAGGATGACAAACATGCCTCTCTCAGTGACTGTTTTACCTGATGCAGCCATAGCTGGTTTTGAAATACTTGAGTTCTGTGATTCTGTGGGGAACTTTGTCAAGGCACTATGTAATTTATGATATACTCTCTGAATCCTCTGCCTGTGCAACTAATACTTTTCTTGCTTTCAGGAAATATAATTAAGTTTAGAGTAACTCATTGCGTCTCCATGCTCCCCATTTAGTAACTCTGGGGTGAGAAGTGGTGTGCAGCATCTCCTAAACCCTGTTGTCCTGTACCTAAATCCCAGTGAGGTAACGTGGAGTGAGATCTGCATTTTAACTGTAGCAAGGAGCAGGTTTTTTTTCATTTAAGATTTATATTTTATGTTTACAAATATGCCTTTTAAGGTAATGATCTTTAAAAGTATACATACCTTTATGAAGGTACAGACAGGAAAGTTACTTTAACATTCAATAAAGAGAAAAATAATGCAATCTCTTGTTGCCAGATTTAGCCATGTAGTGATTGTAAAATTTTATTTATGTTTTTTTAGAAGTTGACAAATATACTCCTTAGGTGAACAAAAAGTAATGAAACCTATTCCAGAGATATACACTGAAATGTTGCCTGTTTTTGCTAGTGGTGAGATAACTAAGCATTGAAACTAGAGGCAGCAGAGTAAATATTTCATATTCTAAGACATTAGGTGTCAAGGAGATACATGAAAATTCAAATTGAACCTGTTAGCAGTGTTTCAACTTCAGAAAGTCCACATACAGTAGCAAGGTGTTGTTACTGCTCTGCTATTCTGCATGTAAAATAATATCATTTGAAGAGCAACTTGGCATTCCTACGGCTGCCCTGTAGCTGGGACTGTTAAATGGGAATTGGCCTACTGAGTTTGGGTGGTGGGTGGCTGGTGAAAATTATTCTCTAAGTACATTTTCTTGTTCAATAAAATAAACAAAGCTCTGAACTGATCAGATTTGTTGTATATTATTTAAAATCAATGCATTTTTAGGAACCACCTCCCCAGACAAAAAACCTTTCATTTCGGATACAATGTATGTATGAAAGCTAGGTTGAATCTTTAAGGTGAAAACTTTGTATTCTCATGGAGTCCTCTGTGTGGTGTACAAATATAGCCTACAGTACTAGATTGAATAATAATAATAGTAGTAAACCAGATTAAACAGAAAATCCCTCAAAATGAAAGAACAAACAGAAATGTTATTGCACAAATATTTTATTTAACGATTACAGTAATTATTTTTCTAAATTTTACACATAGATCTTTGTACAGTACAGTCCTGCATTGACAAACAAGAAGATGTGAGTTTAATGCATTCTTTAGGAACAGCAGCTTTGTGCATCTTGATTTAGGAGGAGAAACTCATCTGTGTACATGAATTATGGGACTTGAAGTTGCTTCTTTTAAAATCTGTCTGCAAATAGAAGTGCCAGCTTATTGGGGCCAGAGTGTAGTTTCTGCTGGCTGGTGATAAGAGGGACTGGCAGCACGGGCATCTGATAGAGGGAGGACAGACTGAATGTCAGGGCTATAATGTGAGGAATGGTCGGAAGTCATTGAAAGTAATGGTTTGCAAAAATTTCACTTGGTTGCTTCCAGTGTGGTTCATTTTCTGCCATCTGCTCTAAGACATCAAAACAATAAGATGAAACATGCAATTATCTGCACACATCATTTGCATAATGAGGATATAGATGTAAGTTGTCCTGTCTAACTGTTCAGTCTGGGCCAAAACAGGCTGTTTAACTTGTCAGTGACCAGTTCATACAATGTCAACACATGACTGAAATATAAATCAAACCTAGAAACTCAGAGCTAAGAGCAAAGAGCTTTGCAGAGGGTAAAGAGGGACAATTTCAAACATGCAATATTTAGTTTGTTTTGGGTTGAGCAAATAATCCACTGTGTAACAGCTTAATTTCCCATGCTGTAAAAAAGTCTAGAACATCTAAAACATGGACTGTGAGCCTGTGAGAATGACTTGAAACTGTTCACAGGGGTTCCCAGAGAGGTGAGCCAAGAGCAGGGATTTTGTCAGCAGGCCTGTGCAGTATCACCAGAAAGCAAAGCTCTGGGGGAAGCTAAAACTTGTTCATCAGGCTACCTGGGGCTGGAATTGTCAGAGGTGAGTCAGCACAGAGATTAGCTAATGTCAGTCAGGAAACATCCTTCCTTGTGCCTGGAGATAGGCTGGAGTCATGGTCACAAGGTATTTTTATTTGACTTGCTTGCTTGTTTACTTGCTTAGAAAATAAAAAATCCAAGAGAACTTCAGTCTTAGTGCTTGTTTTAAAAAAATCACGTAAAACCCCACGGTTGCAGCTGTGGATTCAGGCAGTCTAAGAAGAAATGTTTTTAACCCACACACTGCCGTTTTCAGGCATCACTGCACTGTCAGCTCAATCTGACGGCCCGAGAGTGATGCTCAGTTTGAAATGCTAGCGGTGTAGTCAGTTGATTTGAAAAGAAAACACTTGATTTTGGCATAATTTTGCTTGTTCCCGGTGTGTTCGGAAGGCAGGCGTTCTGCCGGCGGGGCAGGGCGAGCGCGGGGAGCTGCACCACACGGTGGCACTGACGGCGTGCGGTGATGGGCTCGGCGCTTCCGAGCATCCGAGCGGTGCAGAACCGAACCGAGTAACTCCCTCCGACCCCCCGGGAAACACCTGTGCTGTGCAACAGCCACACGCACCGAGGGTGCCTGTGCTGTCACACGATGAATGGCACTACGGCAAGGGAGATCCCAGCACGTCCGCAGCTGAAGAAGTGCCTGTGGGGAGGTTTGTGCAGTACAAAGGGGAAGATCTGGGCGTCTGTAGATGCTCTGTAGTGATGCCTTCTTTACTGACTTTGAAGATTAGGAAGAAAACCTTTTAAGTCACCATTCTTAAATTTTTCTTTCTCTGTTTAATGCTGCTTTTCTAAAAATGCTGATCAAAATAAAAAGAAAAGGGTATTTTGACTCCACTTTTGATTAAAAGACTGATGGACAAGGTCTTCAAACTTGTATCCCCTTTGGTCACTTTCTGAGCGCAGGAGTGAATCAGTTACCATCACACTTTCGGATACATGGGGTACAATGTACGTGAATTACTTTTTCCTGTAATTTTATTTCATTTTATTCATTGGATTTCTCCCTAAAAGTTCATATGGGGAAGTAGAGAATAGCTTTGTATTCTTCTTTAGTAATCTGATCTTATTTTCATCTCCAGCATGCTTCCCGGTATTAGGATCAGAGAAGAGCTTACAACATAGCCAAGATGATCTCTTACTCTGTGATGGAATTGTTTGTACTTGGCCTTTAAAGATGTTTCTTTAAATAGCTGCCAGCATCCTGGGACAGCTTGTTTCCAGTTCTCACTTACTGTGAGCTCTCTTCCTGAAATGAAAATTGTTTTTATTGTGGTATTATTTTTTCTGTCAGTTTTTTAGTGGTGCAATTTGTTATTACTTCATGCCTGTCATCCAAGTTAGCAACCATTTTGACACCCTTAGCCTTTTCCTTGCAGTTTGTGTGACACCAAGAGGACTTTCCTTTTCACCATCATCTGTACCAAAAATCCAGGAACCTGTGTGATTGAAGAATCTGCAGATTAATGTCCTGCTGTACTGCTTGCCCCACAGCTACCCCTGTAGTTAAAATTCCTGCTTATCGTCAGGTCTTACAGAACAGATCCTGCTTACCAGATTTTCCTGGTTGTAGGATCTGCTGTATACCCTCACAACAGTATACCCTCACCACTTTTCCTATTTTATTCCCTCATTAGTGATTTTCAACTAGTACCAATCATTCTCTATAAACTGGACCTCAGAGTAAACATAATCCCCTCTGACATGCAGGTTGTTCTGTTCAGTCTGGAGAAGAGAAGGCTCTGGGCAGGCCTTATTGTGGCCTTTCAGTACATGAAAGGGGTTATAGGAAAGACTGAGAAAGGAGTTTTACTGGGGCCTGACAGGAAAATGGAGTGAAAGAGGGTAAATTGATTTGGATATAGGGATGAAATTTTTTTATGATGAGGGTGGGAAGACATGAGCACAGGTTGTTCAGAGAAGCTGTGTCAGCCCCTTCACTGGAAGTGTCCAAGCTCAGGTTAGATGGGGCTTTGAGCAACCTGGGCCAGTGAAAGATGTTCCTGTCTGTGCCAGAGGGGTTGGACTAAATAGCCTTTAAATGTTCCTTCCAACCCAAATCATTCTACGATATTGTTAATATATCATCTTAGTATAACAGTTTAGTATATGCATCCATGAAACTTTAATCAGTGTTAGATCAGTTATAGGGTTAGCAAAATGTTTATTTCTTTTCAAATATCAGGTCTTATATATTTACTTACTATGTAGCAAGAGTGAAGCATGTTTTATGGAAAATATTCACAGATATTTATGAAGATCTGCATATGTTGCTGAAGAAAATTAAAATTAATTGCTGCAGATCAGAGTTACTGTTATAATGCATATTGGGTAGTCAAGCAATGTGAGACTATTTTTCTGAGCTTATGTAATAGATTTGGAGAAAGAATGAGTCCAGTAAAGAGTTCTGATTTATATGGTGTGAGTGGCACAGTCTTTCTGGGATGTGGCAGCCCCAAAGGGGTCTCTGGCATTCTGCCTCCAAGTTTTCTTTTCTGAAGCAATGCTCAGAAACTTGTAGAGAACATACGGCTCTTGGATTTAGATTATATTTGCTATGAACTTGCAAATAGTTAGAAAATACTTTTTCATAATACACAGAGGATGTTTCTAAACTGAACTGAGACCTCCCAGGTCCTCACAACTTGTGCTTACCACACTTATAATAGTATTTTTTCCATGTGTCAGAGGAGGGAAATGTCACTTCAGAAAAATATTTATGTTCTGACAAGATTTTTAAACCTCATAGTTAATGAGGAAAATACTCAGTATTCATGTCCTAGATGTATTGTACCTGGGCATCTTACAGACAACAACATCTCAAAGCTGGTTAACTGCTATATGCTGTTTTCTTTGGTGATAAGCATATTTTCAGACTTACACAGGAAATGTATAAGACCTGTATGATAAGAATTAATCAGAATGCTGAACATTTAAGGCTTAATTAGAATTCTGCTCCAAAGCAACGGACTGTGTGAACTGCTGCTACCAAACTGTACTGTGCAAACACTGCATACTGATGGATTTGCTTGTCAACCCCAGTGGCATTTCTTTGCACTAAGCTTGTTGTTCTGTCACTCAAGTGCATCATGGGAAAAGATGAGTATCTCAGGGGAATGTGATCTGCATTCTTAAGAAAAGAGTCAACCTCAAAGTGCCACAGAAGGACTAACACTAGATTGCTTTGCTCAAGAGATAGCTGGTTTATTGACTGTGAATTTTATGTACTTCTTAGGTGATGGCACATATTTAGTTGCTAAAACTTCAGCTGAATATATCAATTTTTGTGTTTCATTGCTGATGAAATGATTGGTAAAGGAGTGCAGTGTTATAGCATAGGAAACAGTCACTAAATTCAAATGATTCTCAAAATTTAGATTGCTGTTCCAATATTTTTCTTTTTTTTGCCACTCCAACTTTAGATTTGTGTGTAATGTTCTCCTCCCAAAAAAAAGAGAATAATGGGACTCTTGGCAGGTATATTATGACAGTGTGTACAACAGTAAACTTGATTAAAACTGTCAAAGTAAAGGAAGTAAGACTTGAGTAAACTTCTGTTTACAGGTTAGAACACTAGATTATCTTCAGGATAAAGAAGAAAGGCCAAGATCAGGTTGTGACCAAAAACATTTGTTCAGAGCTAAAAGTTGATGAGGTAAAATGATACAGCAGCTCCTCAATTTGGTGAGATAAATTCTTTTAAACCCCACTGGCATTAGAAGGACAAACGTGTGTCCTCGGGCATGGGCTGAAGGGATGCAATCTGTCTTTTCAATGCACTTGATGATGAATACAAGTTTTTTCTGGTTTTCTACTAACAACCATTACTTGATTTTTTCAACTTTACCTCAAGACTTTCTTCAATTATGTGCTTTCATGTTAAACATTAGAGTTTCTAAAGAAGCAGCAGAGATGTTTTGCCTCTCAGCTATTTGTGCTGCAGAAGGGCAATTAAACTGGGGATATTTATGTTGAAGTTTTGTACCTTTGCTTTAACAGATACAACAGTGCCTGATTTTGCTTCTCCCCAACTTTATAGGAGATTGTAATTGATTTTGCTATTGGGAACAAAACTGGGCCAGGCATTTTGAGCTGTAAATATCATTGACATTTTGAAAATGGAAGTACTGTTAAATTGCAATGCTGACAATGGATTATCCCACATTAAGCAGTTTTCACTAAGTTTTATGTGTAGGCTAGTCATTATAATTCAAGATTCCTATGTGTGTGGGAAGCCTAATATACTATGTTTTTACACAGTCCTGTATATATGTAAATGGAATTGTGGAACTCCCTTAATGCTTCAATAAATATGCCAAATGTCTGTAGCAACCTGCTGTTCACTGTGCCCAGATTGCTTCTTTGTAAGTAAGTATCAATCTTCAGTACTTGCTGCTTTCAGCCTCTCTGGTCCCTGATCAGGATCCATCTGTTCGACTGTATTTGGTAGCGTGGATTTTTTATGATAGATATGGGTTTCAAAAATGTTCATCTCCAAGTGGTGCCTGATCCCTACTGGGTCGTGTTTGTCAGCATAATAGTTTCAAATTGCAAAGAGATAAAGTCGTGCACTTCCAGGTAAGAAAGTGTTTTGTTGCTTGGTACAGTTACGTAGGCAGGGCTGATTTGATTTTTTTTTTGACAAGTTATGCCTTTATGAAGCTTAAAAACCTCCACTTGTTTTATTCTGATTCACCGGAATAAAGCTGAAATGTTTTTTCTATATGAACATTGGATATTGAAAGATGAGACTGGATGCATCCTGGGAAAATAATTTATTTGATTTTTAGATATTGTATCTTTTTCTTTAGTCTTTCTTCCAGAAGCACTGGACTATGTCTGTTAAAATGTGAAAAGTGTGGAAAATCAAAAGTGAGCATGTGGATATGTAACCTTTGAGGATTTATTTGCAAATATGATTTTATATCATTGAATTGTTGAAGCATCAGTTCAAATTTAGAAAATATAGGTGTGCACATGGGTAAACATACTGGTTCTGCTGGAAATAGTTTTACAAACATATTTGTGATCTACTGCCTGCACACAAATACAGTTTTGTTCCTAATCTGATATAATAACAGAAGGTAATTTCATCTGCAAATAAGCAAATGTTATGTGTGATTGTGGGTTCGACACTGTCAGCATCTGTGCTTTGAGTCATGGTTCACAGACATTAAAGTACATTAATCTACTAATGACACTGGAATGGCAAGAGTACAGATGTCTGACAGCTTGTGGGTGTCTGGGACTCACCATAAATGTGAGCATTCCCAAATGGAACCCAGGAACAGCTCTGGGAAACAGGATGCCTGACGCTTGGCCTGCTTTGGAGATGGTTTGCAGGTAGAGGTTTTTTTGTGAAAAATGGTATTAAGCATGACTGTGTCTTGAAATTTTTCAGACCATTTTTGAAAAATGAAAAGATATAAAGAAATTTGCTTGTGGATGCCTTTGAATGCCAAATAAGAGACATGTCTAAATACTGAGGCATGCCAGAAGATAGAATTTAGTCCTTTAGTTTAAATTAAATAATCTTAAACATTCACTTCATGCTCTGAATGGTCATATACCTGGTCTGGATATACTTAGCAACCCTGAGGCAAGAAATTAATCCTGAAGCTTTGTAATAAACGATTTTTTTTCTTTCAATGAATTATGCAAATCAGCATAAAATTGAAATTCTAAATTGAATATATGCTTGCATATTTTAAATGTTTTCAGGTTAAAAATGAATATTTCATACTCACATATTCCTTATAAATAACATCTAAGACTTGGTTAATAGGATACATAAAGGACCTGAAAGGCACTGTGGGACTGGCATATCAATGGAGAGAAGTAGCCATGAATTATCCTGTTTGCAATTTTCCAGTGCTGCATAACTTCCTAGAGGTGTAGGGATTTTTGCCATTCACAAAGGTGAACGCTTTCTTTCCTAGCAAATGGAAAGGACAGGGTTGCCATAGACACACTGAACAGAACTGGATTTTTTGTCTGTTTGATTGGGAGCTCATTCCATCACACATCAACTGTTTGCTCAGATGTTCAGCATGCTGGGGCCAAAGAGAAGCAATAACTTTGCTGTGTCCGTTTGCTCCCGTTGCTGGTGGGTCCCATGGGTGACACATCCTGAGCTGCTCGTGCTGTTCTCTTTGGTGTTCTTGGCTCAGACAAGGCACTGCACCTGCTTTAAGGGCTCTGAACATTTATCCCTTCCCTTGTTTTTCTTGCCAGTCATAAAATAATTTGAGTTTCTTCATCTTCTTTACCATAAACTTCTGTTTCAGGGTCTTAATATTTATTTTAAATCTCTTTACACCACTGGCATTTGAAATAGCTGCTTCACCTGATAGGTTCTGCTCTTGGGAAAATATTTCCATTTTTTAAAGTTTATTTATAAACCTGGCATCTTTGTGGCTTTTTTGAATTTGGCAGTAGCCTTATTTTTAAAAAGGCTAGGAATTTTTCAATATCAAAATGTTAGCTTTTATTTCTAGGAGAATACTAAATTCAGGAAGAAGCTATTTTGATGTACATTGTTAGGGTTCTACAAATAGTTACAATTAGAAAAAAAAAGTAGAGCTAACCAATGTTAAAAGCAGAGAAAGATGTAATTAGAACACAAACTAAAGACAAAGAAAGCAAAACTGCAACCCTCCTCCAAACCATAGGGGTATTCTTTTCATACTTTCATTTCATTATCACCTTCTCTTCTACTTCACTGCACACTGAAAAAGATTTTTAATATAAATTTTAACCCCTGATCACAACCATGCATTTAGATGTAGTAAATGTATATAGCACACATAAAGAACAGAGGAAAATGATTTCTTTAGTGCTTCTGGTGTGATTCAGGTCAATAAACAATTGTGTGAGTAGATACACAATTTAGGCAAGGTGGGACAGTGCTGACTGGGACAGAGGCTGATTGACTTTTACACCCCCAGCATTGCTCACATTCATCTCAGCCTTGACTTGCAAGTTCGACCTCTGTCTGCCACGATAGCATTTCTTGCACTTTCCTTTGGAGCATCAGGTCCTGGCTCTTGGGAGGAATAGGATTCTGCCAAATGTGTTAATCTAATACTGCAGTTATTGCACCCCTTTTTTTTTATTGGGAATATAATCAATCTCTAAGTTACTTGGAAATTTTGTGTTGGTCTTAATACATGGTTAATCATATTATGAAAAAAAAGTCCGGCTAGTATTTGGAAATTAATTTTCTTTACTAAATTTCCTGTAAAAGTAGAATAGGAAAGACAACTGCTTTTTTTTCCCCCCAGCCTAACAGCAAGCACTGATAGCCACTGAATACCTCTGCATCACAAACTACTAAAATATGATATTGATAAAGAAAACCAAGTATTTATTTCTGAGTGGCTGTTTTTAAGAATGATTTTCCTAAAGATCAAAATTACAGATGCCTTGTATAGTGGCATATAGAAAACAGCTTTGAACACATTTTAATCCTGACATATCTCTAGAGGGAAGATGATAAGGAATCTGCTAAAGATTATGCCTTAAATTCCCACAAGCTTTTAAAAAAACATGTTATAAGGTGAACTTGTGTGGGCTGAGTGCTTAGGTAAAGCATGCCTGAAATTTGACTGAAACTTAGTATGGAATTTCTCTTTTGATGTGGGGAATTTTCACTAACAGCACCTGGTAAAGTCATCACTTTGTGATGGTGGCCTTAATTTTCCCTAGTGTAAAGAGAAGGTCTTTTGTTTTCCTAAATACTTTGTTGGATTACAACTTTCCAAAGCAGCAAACCTACTTTGTACTGCATCCACTGCTCAGACAGGCCATATATTATATATGAACTGGTTGGTTTTTCCTCTGCCATTTTTACAGGAGCAGCTCTCTAAGCAGAAGGTTTGAAGCCAAATCATTTTCTGTAGCTAAGGCCAATGAGTGTACCAGGATTTGACCTTCCAAAAGTTATGCTTTACTCAATATATTTTAATTTATGGAATGATGTTCAGTACTTAGCTATCATTTATCCACTTTTTAGAGTCCCTTAAGTTTAAAAAGGCCCATCTCTGAGGCACTAAACACAAGAAAGATGACCTGCTGGAATGAGTCCAGAGTAGCTGCTCAGAGGGCTGTGATGCCTCTGCTGTGAAGACAGGCTGAGAGAGTTGGTGTGGAGAAGGGAAGGCTCTGGGGAGACCTCAGAGCACCTTCCAGTACCCAAAGGGGCTACAACAAACCTGGACAGGTCTATTGACAGGGTAAAGTGGGGGAATGGCCTTAAGCTGAGGGAGGGAAGATTTAGATTTGATATCAGGACAAATTTTTTTACTGTAAGGGTGGTGAGGCACTGGAACAGGTTGCCCAGCAAAGTTGTGGACTTCCCATTCCTGGCAGTGTTCAAGACCAGGCTGGATGGGGCTGTGAACAACCTGTTTCAGTGGAAGGTGTCCTTGCCCACCTCCCTTGTGGGAGAATTGGAATGAGATGGCAGGGTTGGTCCCTTCCAACCCAAAACAGTCTGTGATTCTATGATTCTGCATAGCTGCTCAACAGCTGTTTGCCCCCCAGCCTGTATTGATGGATTTTTCCATCCTCAGCACAGGACACAGCATCTGTCTTTGTTTCAGCATGAGGTTCCTGTCAGCTGTAGCTGCAGCTTCTCAAGGTCACCAGCTGATCAAACACTCCTCCCAGTTTGTTCCTACAAAACACGTCTCAGGGTCTGACAGACTTCAACCTACAGGAAATACTGGTGCAGAGTATTGATGTAGATCCCAGCTGCTGTGACCCTACTCTTTTTCTCAGTTGCAATGAATGCTCATAGTTCTAACCTTTGTGAGTTGCTGTTCCTCTGCAGAAACTGAATACAGAAAATCCTGAGTTGCTTTGTTCGATTTCTCCTTGATTCTGCTAACGCCAGGAGCTGTGGGATGCCTCTCTTTCCCCGGACAGCCCGATTGAAAGATGCAGGGATGATTACGAGGTTTTATGCTACTCAAGGCAAGTCAGCTCAGTGAAAACCCTGGAAGCTGCTTCTTTGCTTCTCCTCTTTTGCTTTGGGACCCATGAAGTGGGAGCAGCTGCTTTGCATGCCCAGGATGCTGCTGTGTGGTCAGCAGATATTGTCCCCGTTACTGTGTGTGAGTGTACATCATTAGTAGCTCTATGCTAAGCAACGTACATCAAAGGGAAATACAAACTCTGCTGGAGTTTCTGATATCAGTGAGTTAGCCAGTTTATCCACTGTAACATTTTCTCTTTAAAAAGGGGTGATAAAGAAAATCAGAACTTTTTCTGTGTGATTGAAAAGTTGTCACACACCATTCAGATGAACAATATGGTTACTGGATGTTATGTCCTGGTCTTACTGACCAGAACAACCCAGCTGCCCATGCTGGGCTAGTTTTTACACTTTGGCTCTTTTAATAACTGTTCTTTTATGTCTTGCATTCAGTGGTTAATAGTATTTGTACAAGAAATACTGCTCCTTTGTCTTTGAAACCATTTTACAGTTCTGTGCTCATCACCACTGAAAACTCAGTGTGAGTCACTGTGCTTAAAAGATATTGAGATGGAGAAGTAAAACAATAACAAATGGAAATTAAAAGGGATAGAAGTACACAATGTCTTTTTTAATAGCTCTGAGGGATGATGTGGTTATGTAGTAATGAAAACTTACAACTTCTCATTCTTTTTTATTTGAGACAGTGAAATTGCATCTGGAATTTCAGAGCAAAGAGTGGAGCACATCCACATTTCAGAGACACCATATTAAACCTTCCCTTCATCTCAGTAGCTCTTTCTTCTGTTACTTGGTAGTCTATATAATATACTATTAGATTCCTTTGGGAATTTATGTGTGGTTTTCAGAGGAATTTAAGGGATTTAGGTACTGGTGCTCTAAGCTCCTTTGGAAAGCTTAGGTAACACATAGTTCACCATTGACACCTGGGCCCTATATTTTCCAAAATTTACCCCAGTGCTCCAACATACCTGGTGCTAGAGCTTTGTAACCACATCACAGCAAAACTTAAATTCCTTCCAGAACCACATTGTTACCTTTTAGCAAAGGTTAAGAGGGTCTTGTTTTCTATTTGGTGGAAAACAGGAACAATGAAGGAACTTAAGGGAATGCATGGAATTTTCTTGTGTTTCTACAACTTAGAATGCTGCAAGACAGTAAGCAGGATTTCAGGGTTGCAGAGTAACAAGAAATAACCTGGCTCTGATTGACTATGTCCTCATGTGGAAGGCTGCACTTTGCATCCTGTGTTCAGTTTTGGGCCCCTCACTACAATAAAGACACTGAGGTGCTGGAGCACGTCCAGAGATGTGCTGGAGTGGAGCTGAGGAAGGGTCTAGAGCACGAGTCTGATGAGGAGCAGCTGGGGGGGGTTGGCCTGGGGAAAATAAGTCTCAGGGGGACCTTCTCTCTCTCTCCAGCTCCATGACAGGAGGCTGTAGCCAGGTGGGAGTCGGGCTCTTCCCCCCCGTAACAAGGGACAGGACCAGGGGAGCAAATGCCTCAATTTGCACCAGGTGTTGAGGAACCCATTCAGTGCAGGTGGCTCTGGGTGGGAGCCCCAGACAAGAGGCTGGAAAGTGCCACCCTTTGGATAACAAAGACACCTGTGGCTCACGGGACTGTGACGCTCCCGTGCTTGGACTGGGAGGAGATAAAAGCCCAGGGGTTGCTTTATTGAGGGTCTCTCTTTGGAAGCACCAGCCCGAGCTGTTCTTTTATTATTTAGTTGTTACACCAAGATTAAATTATTTTAAGGATCTGAACGACTGGGACTCTGCTGTGGGAACCCAGGAGCTGAGCTGGTAAGCAAACCTGGTGTGACTGTGAGTGTGGGCTGGCCTCGGTCCCAGCCCAGGTGGTGCAAGTGCCTGAGTGGCTCCTGGATACTTGGACAGAGAATTTCCCTTAACACAGGGGAGGTTTAGATTAGAATTTAAGATATTTTTTTTTCTCTGAAATGATGGTCAGTCATTGGGACAGGCTGCCTAGGGCAATGGTGGAATCACCATGCCTGGAGATGTTCAAAGGCTGTATGGATGTGGCACTGGGGGATATGGTTTAATGGGGAACATGGTGTTGCTGGGTAAATGGTGAACATGATGATCGCAGAGATCTTTTTCAATCTTAAGAATCTTATGATTCTATGGCTCTGTACCAGCTTTCCTTTTGGACTCTGAGTAGTGATAGCCACACTACAAAATATGTTTTAAATGAGGAATTTAAGAGACAATATTGCACTCCTTAGAAAATGGTTTAGAGAGTCATTAAGAAAATAAGAGAAGGACTTTTAGGGGTTTCAAATTATATTGTTCTTTAGTGCCTTTCCATTGGGCCATTGTTCACATCTGGTGTGCAATCCGGCTGAAGGCAATTTGAATGATTACATTTGCCATTGTCTGTCATCTCAGAGGCAGTATTCTGTTGTCAGCTTCAGCTGAGAAACTGGTGGGTTAATGAGGGAGACTGAAATGCCTTCTGACCCAGGCAGGTGGTATTTCCAAATCAGACAGAACTGGCAGAACATCACAGTGAAGCCCAAGTTGCCACTGCCTGCAGCTGGAATACTTTGGTATCCAGAGCTGTCAGTACAGACCTGCTCATGGACTGTGAGTTTAGGATACAGAAAAGGAAGCAAGGACTTCAAAGCTAAGCTGTGCTCTGAGCTTTTATATGCAGCTTGACGATCCCGGTATTTCTGAATATGCATGTGTTTTATCTAAACACCATATGGTTTTGCTGACCTATGCAATGTTGATATTTCTACCCTAATTTGTATGTGTTTCTCTGTGCACTGCCTGGTTTAGATCTAGGAAAATGGTTAGAGTGCTGCTGAGTCAGTGCAGCTGGGATAATGAGTCGACCTACTTTTTCTGTCTCATTGGGACATCCATGCATTATTGGAAGAAAAAATTAATTGCTAAAGATAATCCTTTCCACGGTAAAGTCAGTGTGGAAAATCAGTTCACCTATCACTATATTTTTGTTCCTTTTGCATGATATTTGTCCCTAAACCCAGCCATAAAAGCAGCCTACAGCAATAATACTGGGAACAATACTAGCTGAGAAAAATATTAAAGTCGCATTCAGGTATAACAACTGTGAAGCCTGAGGTCATAAAGCAAAGTACTCAAAGCACCAAAAGATGGGCTGCAGCAAGCTATGCTTAGTAAACTTTGTAATGCAGTGGTGAAGAAGTAAAAAGTCTTAATTCATTCAAATAGCTTTTGATACAAGCTATTTGCTTTTAAAATCAGCAAGGACCTATGCAAAAAAATCTTGACTGTTATCTATCTGCAAGTCTTTTATGTGCTGGCTTTAAGGTAAAACACTGTGTTCCATTATTCTATGATATGTGTAGAAGTGTTGCAAAAAAATATAATTTATTTCAGTAAATAGGTCTGAAATCAGGGTGATGTGCCTTCCAGGTTCATGAATTTACACATTCAGTTACACATTCCACCCACCATACCTGACTTTGCCAGAATTTACCACTTTATCTGGCTTTGCGGAGTTGTTTCAGCAAAGTGACTCACCTGTGGTAGTGCTGGTAGGAGAGAGCACCAAGATTTAGCATAGCTTGGTGATGGACACGCCTTGAATTTGGGGATGTCTCTGCTGTGTGCCTGCTTAGATTCATTCCTAAGTTAGTCCTGGGATAGCTGCCAGGCCCACGGAGCAAAGTCCAGTTTCACGCAGAGGTACTGGCTTGGATCCTTGAAGCAGCGAGCTGTGTCCAGCACACCCAGTGTGCTGCCCCAGGGTAGCTGTGCCTCCGGTTCTGGAATGAGGCTTGTGTTAGAGTTACCTGAGCTATCCCAGCATGGTGCATCCTCGCACAGTCATGAAACAGCCTTAACAGGATCTGTGCAGAGAGACCCCTGCATCTTGAGTGCACTGATCAGGCAAGGGAGCAAACTTAAGTCTGTGTGCAGCATAGCTCTGTAGAAGAAATTACATCAAAATGACAAAAAACTGAGTGGCCAAAGCACAATACTTTATGTAGAAATGTGGGCATGAAAATTACCTGGATGGCAGCCATTTCACTGCTGAAGTCACCCCAGTACCCTGTTTTTGTAGAGCTCATAAAAGAGTATAAATTCACAATGCCAGCTGTCTGCATGGAGCATATTTCTGGTATTTGCTATGTAACAGTGTCTTTCCTACAAAGCTGCTCAATTTTCAATGCAATGGGCAGAGCTCTATGTTCCTGCCAGGCTACCAGAATATCTGCTCCTCTCCTGCCAGCAGAGTCTGGCAGTAAATCCAGTGTGTCTGGCACAGGAAATCAGTGCAGATTTTCTTCCCTGTGTGGAACAGGTTTACCTGCTGGTCTGAATACACCTGGGCCATGTTCCCTCATTCTCGGATCTGCATGGAAGAAAGAGGCTGCTGCTTATCCATTCTTCTAGCAGATGTAATTTCATGGGTTTTAGCAACTTAAAGCATCCCTTGGGCAGTTTGAATTTGTGTCCATGTACAATGGCCCAGGGGCTCCTGGTGTAAAGAGTGGTGAGATTCCTGTCCTTCTTGGCTCATCCCATGATCTCTGTGATGTTATGTGAGTCTTTCTCCTAAAAGGCTTTACCTGGATAAGGAGCCCCAGCCTTCTCTGTTCCAATTACTGATTCGGTTTACCTGTTTTAGCTGTGTGTTCTGATTGTTCTCTCTCTAGTGGGAAAGGAGCAGATATGTTTCTTTGTCTCAAAGGACCACTTAACTGATGCTGCATCTCAGCATTGAGTATTAAAGTCACAGGGATGGTTTATGTAGCAAAACAACAAAGCATTCATAATTCTCCCTCGCATGAGGAATAAGACAACCATACAATTTAAAATAAATCTTCAGCTAACTCTAGACATATGTAAAGTTGCTCAATATTATTAGTTTTGCTCTTCTACAGTCCAGTCATTTTCTTCATTCTCCTCTGAGATTTCTGCCTGCAGTTTCTCTCTAAACTCGGCATTAGATATTCTGTTTCAATGCAGTTCTGAAAATTGTGCATTTCTTTATTCTAACCCATGTTTCAGACGTTCTGAAAACCAGCTCTTGGACACTGCTTCATTTGAAAGATTTAAGCTGCTTATAAGTGAGCCATCTTCCCATGCTAGCATTGAACAAACTATGATCAGGAAGAAAACCACTCATGATTCATGTGAGAAAACATATTTCCAATTTAAATACATGCATATAGTGAATAATTTTAGATATAAGTATTCATTTTCTGTTGATTTCTACTCTCCCCTCCCTTTCTTCCCACCCCTTCCCCTACCAGACTTGCTCTTGCAATCCTGGAGCTGTGAAACTGTAATATTTAGTTGTATTTGGGAAATAATGCTAATATTATTGTTTGAATTCTGCTCAAGATTTCACTAGGGCTGTATACTGGTGGATTAACATGGTAATAGAAATGAATGCACACATCAAGTGCATAAAAGAAATGACAGGTGGATACACAGAAAGTACATTTTAAGTTTTCTGAATGTGAATGGTTCACATCATCTGAAAGTGTTAATGAATCTCCACAAACCTCTCTGAGGAAAAGGCAGAACTTTAAAAACACAGAATTCTGTGTAAAGAGAAAATTCTGAAACTAACCCCGGTTAGGGAAATTACTTGAGGTGACTTTAGGTTATTTAGCCTGAGTGGTATTTTAATCCTATGAGGATTTAATCTATATTATGGATGCATATGAGGAAAGAAAAGATAATTTTGGATAATCAATGCTCATGGTGTAATCTTCATGACTTTGGCTAAATTCGGTCATAAAGGCTTCATAAAGGCTAAATCTAAGGGATGTTTTTCCCCTTATACTTTTACAGGTCTGTTTATATCTTTTAAGGTCAGTACAAGGTAAATTTATCTTGCTTGTATGTAAAATACTTGTACCTTCTGTCTCTTTGTATGTTTGCAAGAGAAATTGTTGTTTTCTTTGTTAGGCTTTGAACCTTGTCTTTAGTTCTATGATTTTTTTTTTTTTTCCTATTTGCATCTTTTTCAGTGATAGTTTGTATTTGGAAGCATTTGTATTTTCAAGAGCAACTGCAATGCAGTCTATTTAAATGCTTTGCAAAGCATGTTTGGCATAATTGCAAAGAAAACACAGTCTATTTGTAAGATATTCTACTTATTTTTAATTGGAGTACTGGCACTAGAGCCATGGTGAAGTGTAACTGAGGTGCTCTGATGGTGGTGATGTGTCATTATACAAACAGTGAACTTGTCTCAGTAATGCCAGATACAGCAGTTACCAAGCAGCCAGAGATGAGCCACATCAGTAGCAGTTTCTGGGCACTATAAGAGAGCATTTCCTCCTGAATTTTGTTACTTATGATGCTGTTAATAGGAATATTAGGCTTGAGTCTGATGTATGTTTACCAAACATTATTAAAAATAGCACACAAGATTACTGAAATTGAAAATTTGTTTGTTTGCCTTGTTTGTTAAGAAGTGCTTTATATTTTGGTTCTTTCATTTTTCCGCGTGTATCCACTTTTCACTTCGGCTTTCTTTTTCTTTAATTACGTTAAAACATTCCTTTAGGAATGGCCTTTGAATGGCAGTTCTGCAAGGGTATAAAACAACGTTTAAAGTCTCTCTAACCATGAAACTGTCTATTTGTCCAAACTGAAGGCCAATGTGTTACAATCCTTGGTGTTGCAGCATTTTTCTTTTTATGCTTTCATAAAAAATAAGACTTGCTTAGCAAATGAGACTTAATTAAAATGAAAATACATATTTAAATAACCTGATCTTAAGCTTTCCTACTCTAGATACATTTCATGTCCACTTCACTAGAATTCCACTCTCAGTAAAAGAGGAATTTATAGTGAAACTGAAAAAAATGTCATGCTTTAAAGGCAGGGTCTGTTTGCAAAACTATCAGCAATTTGATAGATTTATCATAGTGCTCGTTTGAATTCATACTGTTACATGTATAAACTGGTTATAGTTTCAGCTATTAGAGTTATTTATACAGAGAAAAAAAATCTTTGTGTTTCCCCTAGTCCTATCTGTGTCTTACTAGGGAAGAAAAAGTTGTGGGGTCTTGTTTTCCTGTCACAGACAACCATGCTGTATGATCTCCTTTGTGTGCCAGGCTGGTCCTGCCTTGCCATGGAAAGGCTGCTGAAAGACTTTTCTCCAGAGCTTTATATTTTTTCTTGCTTGCAGAAGGATTTATAAGGGAGTATTTCAGAAAAGGTCTCTGGACTCGTGAATCTCATCCTGACTGCAAACTTGTGTTCTTGATTGTTGAGATTGTTGAGAGAGTAGTATTGCTCAAAATCAACTTCATCTATTATTTAGGTATTGATGAAACCCAAATTTCTTCCCTGTGATTTAGTGAGCTGAGTGAAGAGCTAGAGCTTTTAGGTGCAGGCTGAGAGGCAGAAAAAATTGTGCTGCTCTTATAGTGCATTGTCAGGAACACAGAAATGATTTCCTGGGTAAGGAGAATCAATTGCATTGTCTGAAGACCCACACTGAATGACAGTGATTCTTCCAAAGCACACAGAACTGTGCAATTATCATTAATAATGTAGGAGATTAAACATCTTGCAATTGATCATACAGTACCAAATCTTAAGGCCTTTATTTTATTACTTCAACAAGTTCCTAGTTTAAATTTGTCTTTAAAAATACTGATATTCAACTGTGTGCATAGCTGGTCTGTGTAACAATCTGCTTCTTTAATGTGCTTTGCCCCTCATTCTATTTGTTCTTCACTCTACCCACTGCATACAGGTTCTTAAATTGGCTTCCAAACTCTTGAGGGATGGTGCTGACACAGGGTTTGCATTTGGATTTTCCAGCACCGTTCAGTAGATGTAAAACATGAAAGGGCTGTATGTGCCCTCTGTGAAATGATGAATTTGACCAGGAAATACTCGATCTAAATAGGAAGGAAGGACCTGTGAGTGAATCCAAAGATATGTTATGCTGTTCACCAAAGTGTTGCCTTCTGATGTGTCTGAAGATGTTAAATTGTGCACGTTTTCCTGTACAGCAAAACAACAGAACAGTTGATGTATTAGCTGCTGCAAGAGCTGATGTAATTTGCTGCCTGGAAGAAAATTTTCAAAGCAGTAATTAAAGCTCCCTGTTTTAAAATCTTTTTCAATAGCTTTATTTTTAAGGTAACTGTGAACCTACTAAAAACTGAAAATGCTTATTTTGACATTGTAGCTGGAATCTTTTCGCAGAGTTACAATTTGAGAGTCCCTCTGATAATGCAAACTGCTCTGCCAGTTGAAAGGAATGAAGGGTCTTGGCATAGAGTGGGAAGGGTAACTTCAGCATACACAGCAGCCCCTGGAATAGTGTTTATGAACAAAGCTCCTTCTCCCAGCACCCTGGTAAATTGCTGCCGTTTCTTTTTGAAGGTGCTGACTATTACAGCTCAACTCTTCCTTCAGTTGTTTTGGGAACAGGTATTGCATTGGAGTGATTGGTGTTTTTCAAACATGGCATATTTGGGTGTGATTACCATGTTTGTGCTCTTCTTGCTAGTGAGGAACTTAATCAAAATCAGCAAGTGTTTAGCATTCCACTGCTTCGTAAACTGTTGGCAGGGGTTCAGAGGTCTTACAGTGCAACTGGGAAAATTGGAGGTGCTCAAGGACTAAGAGGAGAGCAAGGAGAAGTGAGCTAGCTGTCTGCTGGAAAATACAGAGAAAATGTACAGGAAAAAGCCATTTGGGGGTTAGGCCATGTAAGAGCAATTCTGTGCTGAATTACATCCCAGAATAAATAACCCACATCTGCCTCATGGTGTTTGTAGTTGTGTGACTGCAGCTGCTTCTAGATACTTAGAATTCTGATATTACTGTTAACTTATTAGAACAGTCTTTAAATTGGGCAGGTATATAAGCAGCTTGAAAATACCAGTTCTATGTTACAAGGAAGATTATTCTTCAGCTTAAAGTTTTTGGGATATGCACTATGATTACTTTAATAAAATACTAATATGACTTATAAAACATTATAATATCCTTTTGCTATAAAGTTTATATGAAAATATGATTTGTAGTTTTCTTCTGGAAGCTTAGTATAAGTAGAAAATGCTACAATACTTGATTTCTGTTCACAATTTTCTCTTTAATTTTTGTTTTGGTGAAACCTGCTACTCAGTCTAGACTACCCTACACATAATCTAAGCAGATTTTTCATTTTTTCAGGATTTCATCTAAGGCCAATGGAATAATGAAAGGAACATCCAATGTGGCTATTGAGGTCATGACTATACAATGCTTTCATTTGAACAATCAGAATATATGCTATATTTTAAGGAGCTTTTTGAGTGATATGGTTAGCAGTTTAGATTAGTTTATCCCTAAATTTTTCTCCAAAGTTATGTAATGCCTTCAATTACAGAAAAAGCTAATAAGTAACTAACCCATTTTGCACACATAAAGCCTCTAGATGAAATACAGTAATTTATAAAGTACTGATAATAAACACTATATTACACTAATGAAATAATTAAATGAAAATATCTCCTTTATACATTTCATCAGGGATTTTGTAGTTACTTCTTTTCACTGCCTACAGTTACTAATGGGAGAGGGGATTCCATTTTGCTGCTGTTTATGCGTGGATTTTCTGTTTTAGATTCTGCAAATGTGCTTTTATTTTATCAGATTTCAATTAACAAAATAGTTTAAAACTACAGATGGATCAGGGATTAGGTGAATATCTAGTGAAAGTGTGAAGCGAGGAAATAAAAATTGTGTTTCTCGTGGAAATCAGGAGCAGGTCAAAGTGCCGACTCTCATGTACAAAAAAGAAAATGCAAATATTCCTATATTTAATCCAATTATTAGCCTGGAAATTCCAGCATGAAACTTTCAAGCCCTGTTCAGAAATGGCTGTGTTCACAGCCACCTGACAGTTGTGTTGTGTGACTTCACCTCTCTGACCTGCTGCATTTCTTGGAGAGTAGGAGATTGTTGGAGGGAGAAGGGGCACTCGGGTGAAAATGCCTCTTTCCAGGTCGAGGATGATAAACTGTCTCATCAAATGAGAATGTGATCTGGGAGAAATGAATATAGAGGCCTTTGAGACGTATCATAACATGCGTGTGAAAAACAAAAGTCATGGAGGGATTGTCACAGGATGGATTTTATAACCTTGATCATTTAAATCTTCCAAGTAAAGACTGTGAGCACTCTGGTCTTTTTTCTTTTCCTATGCAGTAAGTAAATATTCTCCCAACTTGTTTTGGTTTTGTTTTTTTTTTTTTTTTTTTTTTGAGTTGGAGCCAAGAGCCAGCTGAGCAAAATATTTTGTTCCACTGTTGTCCTTAGAGCAGACACAATTCTAGTGCCTTTCAAAGCAGGAGCACCCTAATTACCTGGAGCATCCCTCAGCTGCTTGTAGGATTTCTTCTACTGGGTGACAGAAGCAGGTCCAAAAACATCCCTGTCCCCACTTCTGCAGCTCTGCTGTGCATAATAGGAAGGGAGGGAGGGTTATTTTATGGATTTAATTCTTTTAACCCCTGTTCTTTCTGGGTCCTGTGAGTAATTTAGTTTCCACCCTTTCAATCTGTAAAAACATTTTGTGATGCTGTTCAGTTCTGTGATCACCCTGTCACTGGTCCCTGTGTTACCAGCCCTTCTGACATTTTGTCAGGAGGTGCAGCACTGCTTATCTTTGCTCAGCCCTATGATATGAGCTCGTATCACTGGCTCAGGATAATGGAAGGGCAATCACCTCCCAGGCTTCCACCCTTCAGTGAATCCACTCTTATTCAGGTGTCTCTTTATTCCTGCTGTGAGCATATTCCTCCCACACAATACTGAAGCTGTCTAAGAGTGCTGCTCACTTCATCAGCATTTCCTTTTTGTTGCCCATATGGGTTCTGCAACTCTTCTTGCCTTTAAGTCTTTTTTTTTTTTTTTTTGTTTTGGTTCTTTTTTATATTGCTATTTCTGTTTAGAATGGGATGCACTTCTCAGTCCTCAGGAAGGAATACATTTCTTTTCTATCCTCAGTTATTGCCCCCCAGCTCAGAATGTGATGCTGAGTGCTTTTGCCTTAATACTTCATCATGCTTAAACAGGTGCTCAGATGCAAGTATAAGTAGTTAAACGATTAAAACTTAAACATGCTTTTCCTAATTCAGAATAGATGGTACCTTTAGTCTTTTGCTGAATGGGAGGCTCAAAGTCAGAATATGATTATAAATTTAATTAAATATTGAATGAATATTGAGCACATACCTGTAACATGTACATATTTGAGTGCTTTCCTAAGTATAGGTATTTTACCCTGATTTTAAGTTCTTCCCTACAAGAGACATAATTTTGTCTCTCTAATTAACTGCAGTTACTGAGTAGAAAAAGATATAGTGCTGTTACAGATAATTAGGGGAGGGTGTTTTACTAGCTCACTTCTCTATTTTCTCATTAGACAGGCATCTATTCATCATTCTTGAATTCTGTAGTCAAGATTTTTCTGCTATTTACAAGTGTAACTTATACAGATCTGGCAGCTAAGCTTTAGTTATAGCATTATTTTGTTGTTGGATGCTATTCCTGAACTGCTCGTTAGAACGAGTGTGTAGATGTATTTACTTACCTGTCTCTTTCAGTGATGGAACACAACATTTGAAAACTAGGGACCAAAAGTGTAAAATTAATATTTAAATTGTGATTTTAAGAGAGTTTTATTACACCTTATTTTTATATACACTGAATATAGACAATTATTTCTCCCTTCCAACCCCAAATTTTTTTGAATAATCTGCTTTACTTCCCTAAAAATATTTATGCACAGCAGAAAAATCAAAATAAGTTCATACTATAGTGACAAAATGAATGAAAAATGCAAGTTGCAGAATTTTCTCAAAATATTTCAGCTTGATTTGCTTTGAAAGCTTGCTTGTCTGAGTAGAATGACTGGAAAAGGGTATTGTACAGGAAAAGCACTGTTATGAATGCCTGAAATTTTTGAAGTTATTTTTGAATAAATTGATTCATATTCAGATTAGCTTCCTGCCAGATGGAGGGAATTTACAGTAAATCAGTTCTTGGCAGGAGAGAAATAAAAAACGAGCAACATCTGCTTATTTATAAAAGTTGTCCTATTCTTTTTCTATATTGGTGGGGCACAAATTACCTACCTAAAGAAGTTTATGACCAGTGAGTTGTGGAATCTGAAAGCTTGCAGGGATGAGAAGGCATTTGTGTTTACAGAAGAGGCTGACACCAGAGCGTGTTTGCACAGTGCACACAGCACCTTTGCATAATGCAGCCACTGCAGCTCAGCATCTCTGAGTTTCTGTTCCAGCACTGGGGCTTGGTGCAGGGGAAGCCTTACAGTTGCCAGAAGTTATTTTAGGCTGTGATCTTGCAGCCATGTCTCTGTAGGCAAACTCAAAGTCAAACGTTCCACGTTCACAGAGGAGGAAGACTCATGAGTATGCAAAATCTTAATAGCCTTCTTTTGACCTGTGCAAATCAAACCATTCTGTGTTCCTACTAATATTTCTGCTCCCAAGTTCACGCCTTGCTTTTATAAGTTGGATATTGGAGTGCTCAGATATTAGGTCAATATATTTGACTGCTACTTTGTAATGACCTTACTGTGATGGGTGTGCCTGGGTTTTTAATAAGCAGTTTGTTTACAATATTGACTCTTTTTATGTCATGTACATAAAAAGAGAAAGCTCAGGCCTTCTCGGTGTCGTTGATGTTCAAAGTTCTGGCTCAAAACTGCTGAAGTCAGAGGTTAGATGACTGAAGCAGGAGTTCACAGCATCCTTCTGTTATGAATAACTAACAGAAATGCTTCAGTAATAGCAACTCAAGATCAACAGTAGCTGGAAGCTACAGGCAATGACAAGGCACAGTCATATGATATTTCCCACACCTTTGTTTACCAAAAATACCGTGCTGTTCTTCTGTTCCCGAACATTTCTAAGTAGAAATAGATGTAGAATGGTAATGTTATTCTGTTGTATGATTTTAGACATAAAACATACTTGGAATGTTGGTGATTTATTTCTTTTACGTCCCTAACCATGGATCCCTGAAGTGACATGAGTGGAGACCAGGGCACCAGTAAAACTGGTCCAAGCTCAGGGATCACCAGTGGGTGTCCAGGGGTGATCCCAGCTTGGGCACTTCACAATCTTCCCTGACAGCCTTCTGCTTTTAGCCCCTTCCTGCCAGCACGGCCCCCTCCCTTCTGTGGGAGCTGCTGGCTCTGGGTGGATCCCAGTGCTCCCCTGGTTTTTTTCCCCAGCTCAGGAAGCCTCCTGTGTGCTGCAATCCCCTGCTCTGCCGTGGAATGCAGCTGCTCAAGAGCTGGTCACCTTGGCAAATGGATTCACAGCTTCCAGGGCTTTGTGAGATTTACATGCAGTGTAATCATCTATGGCAGATTTAGGATTGAAATTTTTTCTTCTCCTCTTGCTTGCGAAATTCTATCATCCTGACCTAGAATGCCAGGTATTTTGATTCCCCCCAGTTAAAAATGTAATTATGTCAGATATTTTATTGGCAAATCTACTAGGAGATATTATTTCTTTCTATTTTTCAGACAGCACCTGTCAAAGGACTTAGAATTAGCACTCTTGTCCTTGGCCAAAAAAATGCCAAGGTAATAATCTCAATGGTGATAGCCAGAAATGGCTGATGAATGAAGCCTGAAGTAATACAGTCATTAGATTACATTTTCTCTTTTCTGAATGTGTAATACTTCTCTTTCTTAGATAGCAGCAAAAATGTGCTAATGTAATTTGAAAATTACAGTAGGAAAAGTGCATGTTTTCAAATATTTCCTGCTTTATATTAGTGGTTGATATGTAGAAAATTAAAGGTGTTTTATAAAGTGACTGTATTTTGGAGACTAAATTTGAACTTGTAAGTGAATTAAAATTAAAAGATTAGGCCATGATTAATGTTTAACTTATTCTGTAAAATATAACTCTGTTAAGAATGCAGCATTATAGATTAATCATTTAGTTTGAAATTCAGTGAATTTAAACAGATATAGCAGGGTTGCAGCAAGAAAAGATCATGACTATCAAAGACGAAGCACAACACTTCTGTAAACTCCCAGTCCTGAAGGACAGTGATAAATGAGTAGAAAATGAAAATTTGTTACTTTGCTTTTAAATTGATTTTCAGGTTAAGGTCCCGTGCTTTTTAAATACTAAGATAATAGAGGTGTTCCCTTTGATACCTCTCAGGTGCTGTAGGGAGTGGAGATAAATAGGGTGTCCAGTGTTTGCAGAATTGTGTAATCTGAAACAGAACCTATTCTGCAATTTTTCCTTATAGATTTAAAGCCTAATCCTGCAAGATTCACATGTACCAACCTCATAGCCACCCTTCAGGAGAATTTGCTACCTTTTAGAGGAGTCAATGGAAACTATTTCTAATACGTATGTTTTAAAGGGAAAACCAGAAAGACTTAGACAACACTTCTCCATCATGTATTGTACGTTCAGTCATCTCAAAGTTGCCAATCAATATTATTCACATTTTATGACAGTGAAATGGAAGAAGTCAAAAAACCACCCAGAGCACCCACTACATCCAGAGATGCAAGAATGTGTCTGTTGGTTTCCAGTGTGTGGTTTTGTTTGGTTTCTTTTTTTGGGTTTTTTTTTGTTTTTTGCCTTCTATGTCCCATTGTCTTTCTGTTTCTCAGCCAGGTCTTGAACTTCTGCAAACGTCTTTGTTTACAAGAAATGTGTTGAAACAAGACTTGCACTTAAATATTAGAGGTGATGGTTTTTGTCCTTCTTAGGGACCAGAGAGTCCCAAGCAGTCAGTGCAGTCAGACTGCTAAGCACATTTCCACTTTCACAGTCTGTAGTTATGATCACAGAAGAAAGGGGGAGGAAACCAGGGACTTTCTGGGTGATTGGAATTATAATTTTGTGTGTGTTTCTGAACACTAGATTTTTGCTGAAGAACAGGACACTCCAGGCTGTGCAGTAATTATTTAGTATTCTAACAGAGAACACAAAACACGTCCCTGACCTTGACTGTCTTAACAATTGTATTCAAGAAAATGAAAATTAGTTTATGCAAATAATAAAAGAAAATAATTAGATAAAATATAATTTAATGCTTGGAAGATTTCTAAAAATTAATTTGAAGTTACTAATGGTGTAAAATGCCAATTACTTTTCACAAATGTGCATTTTTTACAATTAATATTTTTTAAGATGTTTAATATATATGTCACATATGGTAACTCAGATCTTCCTTCAGTAAACAGCTGGAGCATGTTGGCACTTCAATTAGAGGAGATTCACTGAAATCAGGGAAGTTATTTACCTGAAAAATCTATTAAATTTTTTTATTATAAATTTGTTTGCAGTGGCAAAAGCTAGTGGCAAGGTTCTGCAGTCAAGTTTGCAGCTCTCTTGCATTCTAAGTACTGTTTCAAACCTTTGCTTCTTCAGATTCTCTCTCCTTGTATTTGAAAGAAAATTAATGAGTAAAGCTGAGTAATTTTGGGGCGTGATGGAAATGGAACAAAGCAAGCTGCTTTTTCGTGGGCTTTAACAAAAGCTTTTATTTTTGAATGGTTGATGAATCATGTTGATTGGCAAACACTGTGAAGAATCCTTTGTTGTCCATTATTGACATATGGGTTGGCTAGACATGGTTATGAACCTCGGCAATTTTGCTCTCAGTGTCTGCAATAGTGTTTTATTAGCCATTTTACAAGAAAAATGAAGGGGCACTTTTGAACCCTGAGCTTTCACTATATGTTTGCTTACTCTCTGAAGTGTCCTGGAGAAAATTTGACTATAGGGGTATTAGGATGGGCAACAATATTTGAACTGAAGTTAGAGTAGGTCTCTATTCAAAATACAGTTTTCTTAGTGCACTTTTAAAATTAAAAATGAAAGTGTTTAATTTTAAAATGGCCTGCCTCAGGGTTCAGCAGAAAAGATTTTACTAAAGGCAAAATTGGTCTGTATTCTGTTTTTGCTTTCTTTTAAACAGTGAGTATCTGTGTTCACTAGTATTACCAAAAAAATTGTGCCTTATTTATGTAAATATATTGGAAATTGTGGAGTTCAATAAATGGCACTTTTTTCTTTCCTGCTTTTTTTATTCTTAACCCTAAATATTAATTAAGGGAATAAGCATACCATAAATAGATGCATAAATATATGGGATGCTTTTCAATAAGTTAATTTTTTTATAATCTTACTTTCTTAATTTGACCTAAGACTGGGAAAGTTTGCTCCACACATTTTGTCAAAACTTATATTTAAGATAAGAATCAAATTAGCTGACTCTTTGCAGCCACAGAAAACTATTAAGTGGTAATAATAGCAAAATAATATTTTGACCTTCCTCAGCCCCAAAGTATACTATAATTAATTAACATAAATTGATTATGTTTAGTAACAAGAGCAGAGCAAATAGTGCAAAACACTTGCCATAAATATTCATGTGACTGCTAAGTGTGCCTGTTTCAGATGTCTTTGTGCCGCTTCCTGAGTTTGCTTGCACTGGCTGGGCTTCAGCCAGAGTCAATGTTCACAGGAAGAAAGAGTCTTAAGGCTGCATATTTTAGCACTTAAGTTTGTTTTCCATCAGAAATTCCTGCAGGGACCTGTGAAGACCCACGTTCATCTGACTATGGAACCTTAAGTCCTTGCTTAGGAAAACTGATGTCTATTTTGGAAAAAATCCTCCACCACCACCTGTAGTGAATAACTTCTTAAGATCATATAAGGTGTAGATGTCAGAAACTAAAGGATCCCTCAGTTCTGAGGCCACCTGGGTCACTTTAAACAAGGAGGTGCTCTTTTTCCCCCCTTTTTACATTGTTTTTTTCTGTGTGTCTTCCCAGTAGTAACAGCTGAGTGACTTAACCAAGAGAAAAAAAGCCACTACTAGAAGCAACAGAATCACGGTGTTATAATGGAAAACAATTCATTTTGGTATAATTTGTAACTTAATTCATAGAAACTCTCTACTGATCTTAATATTTTCATGTTTCTGAAAGGTTTCTGTAGCCATAACACAGCTCAAAGCATTCTGCATTATTATGAACTAAGCATGTTTAATCCTCATTCTATTTCCACTTTGAAAGGATACAGTAAAGGTGTAAAAAATCACAAAATAACAGAATTATGAATGATTCAAATGATTTTGCTCAGGAGGAAAAGATGATTGAATTATTTCTTGGGTTTTTTTCCTTAGCAGAATGACGTGCTTTTTAAATGTGAGAAGTTTTGTAGTAATTGACTCACAGTTTGTTTCCCTGTTTTACCATGAATACAATATTGAATGTTTGAGTGGTTCTTTAATTTCCTCAATTAGAATTGTTTTAAACCACTGCCACTCCCTCCAGAGTTATTAGGCTCCTTTCCTTCTTTCAAATGTAGAGTCATTACTGGGGTATTATACAGAAAATTATTTGAATTTAAGGTGGATTTTGTAGTGTCTGTACTTCTCCCTGATGTAAGACTGAAGAAAACTGCAGAAAGTGTAGGTAGCAAACCCAAATACCTTAGCTCATCAAAAGGTGTCCTGTGAACACCAGGACAGTGATCTGCCTGTTACACATCCTGTGACATTTGTCTCCTCCCGTGCCTGCTCTCACTGCCTGATGGAGGTCAGTGGTGACTCAGACGGAGAGATGTTCTGGTTGACATGAGTCTCTCCATTTAGAAAGCTTCATATAACTTAATCACAGGTAGGAATCTATCATTTGATAATGCAAGAACATACCATGCCTCAAACAGTTTAAACACACATTGGAAAACTCTTAAATACTGTGTCAATTTCTGCTAATTTTACATCATTGTATGGTGAAGCTGTTAATGTCCAGCAGTGACTTTGCATTCCTGGGAAATATTTTTATTACACTTTAATGGTGGTTGCAGAGGACTTGTGAAGTGCTAGCAGAGGAAGACCAAACCTTCAGGAACAACTGCAAGTCAGATCTGTTAAGCAGCTGTCCCTCCTGTCGTTATGCAGTCTCCAGCGTCTGAACTCAGAGGCAGAAATCACCATGAATGTAAGGAAAGGAATGTACGGTCTTGGGAAGGGTGTTTGAGGCATTGACATTTGAGTCTCACAGTGCATTTACAGAACAGCACCAGTCTTTCAACTGCAGTGAGGCTTTAAAAGTCTCTGAGAGAAACAAGTAAAATCTCAAAGGAGAGTTGGCAACATTTTTCCAGAATCTCTTAATTATATGCCATTAGGTTGGAGAAGTCATACGTCCCTTTGAAAGGGAGTCTGGTGGGGGAGTGAAACTGTTTTGTTTGTTGTTTGTTTTTTTTTTTTTTCTTTCTAGTTAAAACGATCTTTCCCGCAGTATATTCAATTCATTACTTTTTTTTAAGGTAAAGCTAGTGGCATGTAAGTGGAAGAGGTTGATTTATGCCCTATCTCTATCAGATATGCAAAGAGCTTGTGCATCTGCACTCTGTAAACATTTTGAGAAACACAGTTTTGTTTTCCTTGTTATTGCTATGTTGCATGAGTATTGCAAACACATTGCCAGTAATAAAATGTTAAAAGCTCGCCAAAATCATTAGGTTCTATATACTTATTATTAAACTGAAGAAGTGCTGCATGTTTATCACCAGCTGCTTTTCCGAATGTAACGCACTAGAGAGGCACAGTGCTGAATCCTGTAAGCATTGAAAAGAGAATATCACTTGTCTTGAAAAGAATCACAGATTGGTAGAAACATTTTCAATTCAATTATGGATTCCAACCTCAATTACTTTAAGAATTTTTCTTGTTAATTTATGAAGATACAGACAAATACTCTTATACGTAATTATTTCTCATTTGATGATAAGCAGGGGAAGCAAACCCAATATGGTCCAAATCTCGCATGCATAAGCCAGGTGGTGAATACACATTAATCTCAGAATACCTGCTTACCCACGAGTTCAGGAACAGTTTATCTGTAATGACACTTCCAGACTAAGAAATCCTTTCGTCTGGATGAGTAGTTTGTAATCTTGCCAGAGCACACCTTTGGGGACCAGCCTTTTCGGATATCACAGCTCAGTGATGGCAGCACAGTTCCTGTGCCACTGGGTAGAAAAAGGAACAACAAAATTTCTACTTTACTGCTCACCCATCCAGGCCTTATGCAATCACTGAATGATGAAGTTGCAGTGCTCATTTCCCACTTTGCTGGAGAAAATTGCTAAAGTGTAAGATTTTGCTTTTGCATATGCTGGTACAGATGGCTTTAGTGAGAAAACCAGGGGAAAAAAATCTTTTGTTTCAGCAATTACACATAGGGGTTTCCATGTAGTTACCCTCTGAGAGCCCTTCTCTGCTCAGTCCTTTTCTGAATGGAGATTCTGCCTGAAAGTAAATGGCATTTGGATCTCCCTAAAGACATCTGGATTCCTCTGCTTTCACTGGCCCCTGGACCAAAGTTCGTCTTTCCAAGACCGGAAGTGTTGCTGTACTTGCTGGGGAGGGAGGATTCTTGAACATTAAGGCAGGTTCTTGTGGAGAACAAAGGATGTGGAAACAATGATAGTCATATAGTTGTATCTTCAGAATCTGGATAAATGGTTTTTGTGATAGATTGGCTAAATTGTGAATATGGATAGTTTTCCATTTTTTTTTCATTTTTATATCTTTCAGCATTTTTTCTTTCCTTTTAAATTTTTTCTCCTTTTTATCTTGTTCCTTCTATTTTTCTGATAGCATCTGCACTTTTCTGTGGAGTTTACCCTTTGGCTGAGTTCTGTGTGATGGTGAAGTAACTAAGGGCAAAATGCTCTCTAGATTATCTGAGCTAAAAATTGATACAAATAAAATATGTGCTGGCAACATATTTTCTATTGCTAAAACTTAATTTAAAATGTCTTGTTGAGAAAAATCAGAGAAAGTTCACTCATGGTCCTTTATGAACGAGGTGTTTTTAAAAACCCAAAACTCTCAATAAAGCACAACCAAATAACAACCACCACCACCCCAAAGCAAAAAAAAAATCCACAGCTCTTTTAAACATTTTACGTTTTCCCCCTCATCTACAGTAATAAAAAAAATTAAAAAGGCAACTTAAAGGAACCTTTCAAATAGATCTCAGAATATACTGGCAATTGTTTGGACAATGTAGAATAATAGACCAGTAAAGCATTCTGTATTGCCAAAAGTATTTCCAGGTACTTTTTGTATTCCTAATTCCTTAATTTGTATGCATGTGTACCAAAGTTTTTACAGAATGTCAGTTGAGGTTGACATTAATGAAGTTTCAAAGATGGGGATTTTCCACTATTTTGAATTCAACTTTGCTACTGTAATGTTGTCAATTAGCTTTTGTCTGGCACTTGTCTTTTTCTCTTTATAGTTAGATTTGGTCATTGAATGCCAGTAGGAATTTAAGATTATTGTTAAAAAGCTTCTGTATTAGACTATGTGCTGCTATGCTGCATAGTCAACATCAGCTCTGTAGTCAGATTTGTTTTCCTATGAATCATTAAAGACCTCCAGACTTAAGATTTTTCTTCCAACTGGTTCTATGAGGTGCTGCAGTATGTCTATTAGTTGAATCCATATGTAGAGACTGCTGTGTTAAGCATCTGTCTCTTCAGAATATTTTATTCCATTAAGTTCATTTATTCATATTTTATGAAGTATTGAAATTTTGTTGGAATAATAATTAATACTGATGTTTTTCCAGTGTACATGTCATCCTACCCTCTCACTAGAAACATTCACAAAAATACTATTATCAAAATTAAAGAAACTCCTAAAAGATTGTGACCACATCAGGGATGAACAAGACGCAAACTGAGATGTTTAGAGAGCTCTGAGTGGTGGTTTCTGGACTGTGAAATAGAAATGTGTGTGACAAGTCAGATAGTTCCTGGGAGCGCCCAGGAATTGCCATATTGATATTCAGTGCACTGCTGGTGTCAAGGAAGGGCAACACAAAGAAAGTGGGGCTGCTGCATTTCTGGGTTTATGCCAACATATTGCCACTGATCTAGAGAACTTTTTCTGAATTTTTGTTGTGATTTAACCTCAGCTGGGAAATAAGCCCCACACTGGTGCTCTCTCTCTTCTCCCCTACCACCCCTCTGGAAGTGGGGAGACAATCAGAACTGGTAAAAGCTAGAAAAGTGGAGGGTTAAGACAGTTTAGCAGGTAAACGTTTGCATTGCTTCTGTCAGTGGCCAAGGAACTCATTCACCTCTTCCCTTGTGCAGGCAAATGTTCAGCCATCCCCAGGAAAATAGGGCTCTGTCACCTATAACATGAATTGGGAAGACAAATGTCATCCCCCAAACATCCCTCCCTTCATTTTTCTCCCCCAGCTTTATATGCTGAGCATGGTGCCTTATGGTTTGGGGTCAGCTCCTGGCTGTGTCCTCTTCCAGCTCCTTGTGCACCCCCAGCCTAATCCCTGGCATGTGGGGTGAGCAGAAAAGACCTTGACTCTCTAACATCTGCTCAGCAATAACAACATCATCCCTGAATTATCAACATTGTTCTTAATACAACCCAAAACACAGCCCCATACCAGCTATTATGAGGAAAATTAATTCTACCCCAACTAAAACCAACAAAATTTGACTTCATAGGAATTTGGCCAGAATCAATTTGAGAGCTATAATGTCTCTTGCTCATTGCAGAAGAGTAACTTTGGATCTCTCCTGATCTATTAATGGATATTTCAATTGAATTAATCAAATTTCCATTTATAGGCATGAATTGAGTCAAAGCCCTCTTAAACAAGTATCTCACTTTTGAAATCAGTGGGAGTTAAGTGCTGCTTGTCACTGCTCTCAGAAGTCATTTCCATGCAATATGTGTGTAGCCATAGTGGAGTGTCTGATATGCACCACAGGACCTATGTAATCATTTAATTCTCATGAGATCAAATGATCTCACAGGTTTTTCATTTATGTTCACTGCAGGACTGAAAGCAGGTGTGCATCATACCCAATAAGTTCAGCCTCTGAGTGGGAAATGTGACTGGAAGTTTCCCAGGTGCAAATTGTCCTAAAAGCCATGCTCTTCTGCCTTCTCTACAAGCCCTAACACTACGAATCACAAGCATCACTCTCAAACACATGAAATACCTGTAGCAGGTTTGGTACCCACTACTCAAGGGCTGGTGAAGGCAGTGTGTGATGTCCCTGATTTTTCTGGTACTCAAGGCCCCTTCCCCATGCAGAGGAGCCATTACCCCTTACGGGACAGACTTGTGGCTGTCCCAGGTGGGAAGTTTTCAGAACAGATGCTGCAGTAGTCCTGCTCAGCATGCTTCATGCAGGAAATGAGAGCCATGCTTTGCTGGAGCTGTTAATGCCTCTCTGCTTTTCCATGTTTGAAAGTCAGTACTGAAGAGCCACAGCATGGATAAAGCATTATAGGACAAGTGGCTTATCACAGATATCATGAAAAATGCTCTTGGCTTGGCTGAATATATGTAGTGGCACTGCTTACATTTTTAAGATACATTTTATAAACAGTGTATTAATAAACATAAAAGGTCTTCCTCACCTCAGTGATAAAGACTACACTGCTGCAATACACTTTTGTGACATAAGCCATATTTCTGCAGTTAGATTTATTAGTGTGAAGAAAATTGCTCTTCTGAAAAACAAGTAATACAGACACATTATTACTGTAGCAGAAGGTGTTATTAATCCACACATTGCCTCTCCAGTTTCATGGACTCTGTTTATTATCTGCAAAAGGAACATGACTGTAGCTTTCTCTAACAAATTCTGGAAGCAGCTATTTTATCATGAGACTTTTCCTGCCTGCTCTTTAGTTTCATGGGATACTTTAACATCTTGATGCAATTTTAGAGGAGGTTCTCTTGCTATACCTAAGTAGAGGTGTATGTTGATAAAGCTTTCAGTATTTCTTCTTCTAAACTTTCTTTGGGGATATAAAGAAAATAAACAAAATCAATGAGAATGTTATTGTGTGTGGTACAGAGTTGGAGAGGAAGAATTAAGGAGACATTTGTAAGAGCTGCCTGGGAAATGCCTTTGAAATCTCAAACAGAGGATTGGTGCAATCAAGAAATATAAAAAAATAAGTGGGAGCAGGAGCAATAGCATGAGAAAATAATCCCATTTACCAGATGGTTAGGAGAAACCATTCTGGGGTGTCCTGTTGAATAGAGATACTCCAAAAAAGGTCTGGTAATCCATGTGTGTGGAACAGGAGATAGTGAAGCCCTCTGTATTCCTGTATTTCCACTGCAGTCCTCTGCAGATTTAGTGGCAAGTTCCTGTCCTGAATCCCCTTCTCTGCAGCTGAACTAATTACACTTCCCAGAATGTGCTCAGCATTAGTGAGGTCATATTTGAGTAGCTTTTTTTCAAAATGCAAAGACCAGCAGACGTTGATGAGGTTCTGTCAAAATACACATTCCTGAGCAGTCAACAAAATAGTCATGCTTTACTTGGGCATTAATTTCTATCTTGTGCCTCCTGTAATTGAACATGAGAAGTTATTATTACTGTCATGTCCTTTAATGGTGTGAGGAAAATAACACTGCAGATATCTTTAACTCTCTTCTGATTTGGTGAATATTTGGTCCACTTTTTTTGCATTAGTTTTATTAATGATGAGAAAGAAATTGTTCAGAGGTCAGTTGCTCTAAAGATATCTATTGCTGCTCATGGCTTCCTGTTTTCCACTGGCATGTTGGTGGCTCTTGCATTCTCAGTCCTCCTGCACGCTGCCCATTGCCCAGATACCAAGTCTGCCAGAGCTTGAGTTGAAATAATGTGCAGGTGAAATGCAGGCTGATGGGGGTGCAGCAGCTGGTCACATATATTTACTGCAGCTGGGAGAGGAAATTGCTCCACAGTTAAATTTTGCTAAGTATAAGACAGAGAGGATCAAAGTATTCGCAAACAAGACCTTAATGGCTTTCTTTGAAGTGAAACTGTCTGAATTATTTATTTTTAGTCTTATGTGGCATAATTGGCTTAGAGAAGTAATGCTGTATCTAGTTGTAATTAAAATAAGGTAACATTTTTAATATTAATAAATAGCTTCTCTTTTACTATGACACACTGATTAAGTAGGGTACAAACCTTATTAAGACTTGTTTTTGCTTGATAACAATGCATGGCTGTAATTGACTTTTGTTTGATCCAGTGTTTCTCTAAATTAAAAAGAACAAAGCTATCAGATAAAAATGAAATAGCACAGTATGTATATTTCACAATCCTTTTTGAAATGCAAATGTTACAAAACATATTTCTTACATGTTCTCAAGTTATGTTTGATATCCCTAAAGATTGTCCATCATTGCCTTCAATTGAAAGTCCACTTATCAAGGATGACCTCTGTTATTCATACCATAATTTATAAACCTAATGCTTTCATTAAGATGAATGAAGCCCTCCCTAATAACCATAACAGTGCCACATGGTGTCTAAGGGAAAAACAAAGTGCTCTTGACTGCTGTGTTGACTGTTATAATACACAAAGACACAAAACAAATTAGTAGCAAAAATACAAGTTGCCTTTTCGCTTCCTCAAAATATGTGTTATTTGTTGCATGGATCTGAGGTAAGAGTAAATTAAAATAGTCTCTGTTGTATTACTTTGCTTCAGTAAAGTCAGTCAGCTGTTTCAATGGCAATAGTTTTGTGTTTAGTTCAGATCATTTTTAAGGAATGTCACGTATGTAATTTTGATGTGGCAAAAAGAAGGCACTTCCTTCTCCCCCACTGCAAAGTGTGGGAACACTACCAGAGCCTGAGAAGCATCTGCACTGAGATTTGCAACTTTATTCTTTCAGCCTGTGTTTCTGGGCATATTGGAAAGAAGGTGTAGAGGACAACCCAGCTCAGCTGTGGTAGCTGCTTCTCGTGTTTGTCGCAGCAGGTCTGAGGCACACAGGGGTATTTGTAGTCTTTGGAGGGGTGATGCTGCCTGATCTCAGGATGGGCTCTGCAGCTGGAAGTGAAAACCTACAAGAGGTAAATTTTGTTTTGACATTTCTGGCTACATCTGAAGGTATCAGTCAGGGAATTTATATTGTAGGAAGGAGCCTGTGGGAATGTAAAGTTGATGGTAGAAAGAAAAATGATCTGAAAAACAGATCATTTGTAGAATGCCATGCTTCTGCTAACCCAGGTGGACTTGTTTCCAGCTCCAGAATTCCTGTCAAAGGAGAAAGAAAGATCACCTAATAAACAGTATTATTGTTGTTCAATCTTTACCTGGCCAATTGTGTCATTTTTGCCAGAATCACATCCAGAAGATAAATTATAATATTTACATAGCAGAGCAAAATACAGAGACTATCTTAGAAAAATGAAAAGGTGTAATGAAAGAATAACTGCTGACCTTACTGAAGTGCTTTATATGTCCAAATACCTAGCTTCTTTATTTTTTTAATGGAAATTCTCCCCACTTGTTAGTTATTTTGATTCTTATCCCCTGAAGCTTCCAGCTAAGTCTTCTAATTTTGTCCAAACTGCTGATTTTATCATAGTTGTGCAACTGGTATGATAATGAGGACTCTAATTCTTGCCCATTCCCTAGCACCTTCCCCTGAAGATGTGATCTTTTTGAAGATTTGGGAAATGACAAAGTACGCATAATGATTTTTTTTTTTTTTTTTTTAGCAGCTTAAGCCAGCATTAGCTTCTCAGTCTGCAACTTCACATTGATTAGGTGGTAGATTTTCTAGATTAACTCCTGACCACTAAAGCCCTTTTGTTCTCTCCCATGCTGTTGGGAGATTTATTGATTTAATTGAAGGAGTTCTTGAGTTTTTCAGCTGTACATATGTCTTTTCCTCCTTAAGTTGTTCACTTTACTCATTTTTATCATCCTGTGGGCAATGACTGTTTTCTTTCCCAGAGGTTATGAGCTAAAACAAAAGCTCCACTACTTTTCCAGAATCTACTTGTAATTAACTTGACTTTAATTTAACAACAGATCAATTGCACCTATACCTATGCCACCTAGGGAAGTTCTCTGGGGCTACATACGGATTTGTCACAAGAATATGAAGGTAATTTATTTTAAAGAAAACAGAAATAGGTCATTTTAAACATGCAGGGGCATCTTTGTGTCATATTTACTTGGAAGCTTTGTATGACTGTGATATTTTTCTCACCTGCCAGATATTTCTGAAAATTAAAAAATCACAAGTTGTTAAACCCAATGAAACATAAAGATGATGTTACACCAATACAGGACTCTCTATTCTTGCTCTCTTTCTTCTATGGCAGTAGTAGGGGCACAGTAAAATACCACTGGTTTTCAATGAGGCCAGATAGTGAAATTATACAAAAGTTATTTGCTGTTCCTCAAAGAGATATTTCAGGTTATATAAAGGTTTGGAAAAGGAAATTCAAGATCTGTGGCAGCAGTTAAAAAGTTTTATAAAAACAGAGGGTTTGCTAACTGCTCTGCACAACATTTGAAATCATTCAGGCTTGTTTTGAAACGCCACGTTTTTGTTCTTATTATAGAAATCTTTAGCAATTTGTAGTTAGGCAAAATTGCCAACTGTAATGATAAATAATAGCATATGGGTGTATGCAAATACAGAAAACACCCTTCCATTACATATGCAGTATGATACAATTCCCATCATCTCCATTTCATTAGCATTGCAGATACTGAAACTTGCTGTGCTGCCAAGAGAGTTTACACAGTTTTGTTGAAATCAACAGAAACTGTGCATCTGAAGTTCTAAGAAATCCCTGAGTTTCTCTGCTCAAACATGCCTTTTGTTCTTTTTCATGTTTCAAATGAGTCAAAGGAGGACAATTTGGATCATCATTACTAGAGCACTGTTTTTTCCTCTAACTATGGTTTAGTATGTGTCCAGTTTTATTTCAGGCTGCAAAAATGTTTATTAAAAATCTGATCCCTTTTCCCCCAGTTGAAAGGAAAGCAGGGCAGAACACAGTTTGTTTTTTTTTTTACTGTTGTGTATAATTATGAAAAAAAAAAGAAATCTAATGGAACAGATTAGCTGAAGGCAATAATTGGGTCTGACAGTTGCAAACCTACCAAAAAATTCAAAATGGAAATTTCGATGTAGCACTTCAATTTTTTAACAAAGAAATTGGGGGAAAAAAAAAAAGGTGCCCTATGATGCAAATGCATGCTATTAATGCATTTTATTAAAGAACAAAAATGATTCAACAGGAAAATATATTTACTTGTTGGAAACTTTTATAAAAGAAAAACTGAAGTATAGAGAAATACGTGCAAGTAGCCCATAATTAATAATAGTGAATCTGGTGAACCCCTACATTGATGTTTAAAATAGTTCCATTACTCTCTCTCTGCCCCACTGAGGTGCTGCTCCTTCCCTGCAGGGCCCTGGACTGCTCTGGCCCACGGCCACAGGTTATGGGTTAAATCACAACATGACAGTGTGAGCTGAGACTGGGCTGCAGTGTCTGATGGACAAGCACCTTAATCCCCTTTTTCCAGGTCCAGGAAGAGGGTTGGAAGTCAGGTGAAGACAGAATGGTCTTTGTCAGAGGTTCACTGTGACTTATGTAACTGGGCTCACAGTGACATACAGCATGAATGTCCATAAATTGGAGTCCTCTGGACATATCTAGATCTTTTCCATGCATTTGTGAACTGCCTTAGAGGCCTGGTTAGGGAATTTGGGAAAAATGCTTTGTTTAAAAAACTTAACTGCTACAGATTTTCCAGTGCCATATTGGTCTCTATTTAAAGGTAAAACCTTATGTAAATAAAAAAGGATGAATTTCATAGATCATACAGAATGTTCAAATAACCCAAGATTACCTTGAACACTGTCAGTACTGTGATACTCAGGCAAAAGCACAAGTATGTATTGATGCTCTCCCACACTACTTTTTCAGCTACTGTGTTTGCCTCAGGTCTGACTGACCCAGAGACAGTGTGACTGGAACCTATGGATTTTTCTTCTATGAATTTTCTCTGTTGTTTCTTGAAGTCAAGTGAGCATTTAGCTTCTCGAGCATTGTGCAGCAGAACATTTCCAGGGTGGCATGGATACGATTGGAAGAATTTTTTTTTTTCATTGTTGCATCATCCTCTGTGTTGTTTCTTAGATACTGCATAATATTAGCCCTGCTCAAGCCCCCAAGCCCTACAGAGGCAGATTTAAGTGGTAACTCCATGCTGTGGTTATAGTATATTTATTTTCTGTTAAGTTAGTTTCAATTGCTGGGTAAATACCATCTTGGTTGTGGCAATTTGTTGCTATTCACTTGTTCTGAAGACTCTTCATATTAATATTTCTATTTGAGGTAAATCCTTCAGTGTGTTATGTTGAAATAACCTTCTCAGTATGAGTTATTCCCAGATCTCCACGGTGAATCCATGTTTCTTTCATGAACATGTGTCTTATATTATGATCATCAGATCCTTCTGCATAGCTGCTGGCAGGTTTCCTAAAAACGTGATTTTAAGAAGTTTTATGTTTAGTTTTCATGTCTTCTCCAAACTCTTGGTTTGTTTTATTATGATATTACATATAACTTGCTAGAATTTGTTCCTTGTATGGAGAAGACTTCAGATTGTAATTGGGGTTTTATTACTTTGAAAATATCACATGTACCATAGTGATTAATGGTGTCAGATATTTTCCCCCTCAATGTTTTTCTTAGTAGTTTATACATATGCATTCGTACCCTCAAACATGCAGTTTCCAAATGCCTCCTGACAGCTGAAAACAAGAGTGTAAAAGTTTCCCAGTGCTGACTGCCTGACTGCCCTGCCTGCATAGGGACTAGAGCTGTACAGGGAGTTCTGATGTTTGCCCTATGCTGTTCACTCTTTATTTACTTATTATGCGGATATCTGAGGCTCCAACCCATCTACATCTGCACTTGCAACTAAAGTTATTTCCTTATTGCTTGAGACTGATGTCACAAGTACTGCCCTGGATATATCACGGTCAACAGCGTTGATCAATGTTTGCCTTCATGCCTCCCATCATCAGCTTGGAAGGCGGAAACTGAAACCTGAATCTGATCCTATGAAAGTGAACCAGGTTACTTCAAACACTTTCAATTGTTTGGTTGCTCTGTTTATAATTCAGTTATGTTTGGAAAAATAGGTTAAGGGACCAGACTGGGGGATTATTAACCCCTGATGGAGGAAATGTTTATAGATAGCTGAAAGATGGGTTGGGCTTCTAATTGTATAGTTCAGAGCAGCATGTGTGACCATACATTTGTCATTTAAAGAATTTTCATTGCCATTGGAATTCTTCCATTTGAAAAATTAGATTAGTTTATGCTTGATACTCAAAAGGAAGCCTTTTGTGCAGTTGGTGCTGTTTCATTGCACTACAAGTCGCCCACAGACTGAAGCCAAGAGGCAGAAGAAAATTCCAGTTTCTACACTGCACTATAAAACTGTGTAACTCTCTTTTGAATGGAGAGTTTGTCAACAAGGTTATTGCTGAATACTTTTAACAACTTTTGTGAAGACAACCCTGACAGAAAGAAAATTGTACATCATAGAAAATAAAAAAAAAGCCTTAGATGATTTAATGTCAAGGACAGTATCCCACATATTTCTGAAGGTGTCAGCAGGTAACAGCCTACAAATTTCTGTAAGGTTTCTGTGTTCCATATTGAGCATTAAAGTGGCTGCTAACTGACAGCAGTGGCTCACTGTGCTGTTCATCAAAAAGGATTATGCAAGGGAGTGACACCTTTAGTGCAGTCAATGAAGTTTGTGAAAACATTACCTTGAAGAAGCTGTTTTTCAGTGACCATTAGTGGTGCACTCAAAGTGGTTTGTGATTTGTTTTTGTTCAGGGAGTGAGGAATCCAGTGTCCAGGTTCACTGACTCTTTGCTAAGAGGCACTTTGTCTCAAAGACAGTAGCAATAATTTGGAGAATGTCCAGGAAATAGTTGCCAAAACTGTAAATTGAACTGTGGTCAGAGTGCTGAACTCCTGCCAGTTCCAGGCACTACTTGATGAAGATCAGTCGCAGTACTTAACTTTGTTGTTATACAATGTCATATGGCTTATCAGGAACAGGAATTTGATGGGTGTGTAACATGGCTTGATAAGATAAGACCTTTAATTTGAAATAAAGGTTGAAAATGGTTATTAACTGAAGACATCATATGTTTTTGCCAGCCCCGGTTTTACCATAGGGATATCATAAAGTGTAAAGTCATCAGAAGTGTGAACTTTAGGAAAATACCCAGGGAGAAATTTCAGTAATATCATGGATTACATTCTTTAAAACCTTGCGAGTTGATGATTAAACAGTCTCAAACTCCGAGTTTCGTGTTGTTAGAATTTTATCAGAAAGTACTGGGAACAGTGAAGCCTATCTAAAGAAGAAGTCTTATTACAATACTGCATATTTTATGATTTTTTCTCTCAAAGTCTTAAACTTTATTGTAATATTTCTATTTTGTTCAGACTGAGTTAATTAATTTTTGAGAAATAATTAAATTTCTGAAAGGAAGAAAAATACTGTCATATCCCAGCTGTGCAACTCAGTACAAATCAGTGTAAAAGATGGAACAACAGAGCTTTCAGTGAAAGAAAATTGACTTTTGTTTCCTGTTTGTGTGTTGTGAGGTATTTTATGATTGTCAGGCTGCACTTCTTGGGTTATTCTTTCTCTAGATATGTTTCTAACTTCTTTCCTCAGTGTTTAACTTCATCAAACTGAGCTTGCAGAAGCATGTCAACAACAAGCAGAGAACTGGGTGTATCTATCAAAAGAGAACAGAAGATTTTTATTGAAGCAAAGTCTTCTGTGAAATGTGAGCAGCATGGAGGAGAGTGGCTTCTGAGTGTGCCTATGCCATTTTAATATGGTTACTCCAATGGTTTCTCTAAACCACAGCCAAAGATGTAGCTTAGTAAGTTTGCATTCATAGAGCTAAAGGTTGTTTCATTTGGAAAGGATCCAAAACTTGTTCTCTAAATGGCTAATTTCTTCTGCACAACATATCCCCCAGTACTTGAACTTGAATTGGACTTGGATTCAAATTAGTGCCATCATATTTGCTTTCAAAATAGACAATATTTTCAGATGTAGCAAATTATCTTGAAGTCATGAAACCCAGTATTTAAGAATGGTTGGATCTATTAGCATGTGCTTAAGAATGGTTGAATATATCAGCATGTAGACCATGAATCTAGTGTATTTGGACATACATATCTGAAAAAGGGCTAATGAATTGATTTGAGTTTAAATATGCCCACCTTGTTACATGCATGATGGGTGTAAGGGCTGGATCAAGTATTTAAAGTGGGAAAGGCTTGACTATTCTGGGTTTTTTGGGATTGTGGTTTTGGTGGTGGGTTTTTTGTTCAGTTGGGTTTTTTAATTTGTTTGTTTGGGGTTTTTTGTTTTGTTTTTGTTTGTTGGTGTTTTGTTTTCTACTTTTTTTTTTTTTAATTTTTCTTTGATTCATAGTAGCTCTCCTCTGTGTCTGCTGTGGCTTATCATTGTTCCCCAGCTAACGGCTTTCAGTTTCTCACAGCTTGTTTTTAGGAGTCCTTCCTTTTCCAAATGAACCAGAATGAGCTTGCTAAACTGGAGGGCTGTGGTGTAGTCCAAGTGAGCTAATCTGCCATCTGCACCTTCCCTGGTGAGAAGCTATGACTCCAGAATTTTTGGCACAGCACATGTGAGGCACCAGGATCAGCCAACCCACCTTGCTGCCTGCGTAGGGACTGGAGCTGAGCACTCAGAATTAGTTACTCTTGGTTTTAGTCTCCTCCTGCACAGGTCTATCTTTTCTCTAAATGTGGCTTTAGTTTTTCTTATTAATCAGTCATTTATTTTAGTATACTAATTTCTTGATCATTAGAATATACGCCATGATGGAACCATCTTATGTTCTTCTATCCAATATTGTCAGTTGTTACCAAGTCAGTTATTTAAAGAATTGTTTACAAATGGCAATAGCACTAAATAAATTAATGGGTCAATTTTATGGGTAAAGTTATACAATGCTGACAGCTTATTTTAAGATCATTAACGCAGTTCTAGAAAATAATTCCAATTGCAATCTATACTGTGAAGACAGAGCATTCCTGAAGTATTACAGTCAATTGCACTAAATTATTACAGTAAATATTATTTGTCCTTTACAGCCATTAAATATAATCTCTGAATGTGTAAATAGATGTTATAGTTCTATAAACCCACTGTTTTTTCAGGTCACATCTTCATATCTAAAAAAAAAAAGTTCCAGTTTAAGTGTTCCTGTAAAAGCATATGTGAAGAATTCAGCTATTAATTCCTTAGGCAATTCATTTATTACAAGGGTAATAGTAATTAGTTTACTGTTTGATTGCCACAAATGTAAGTTATATACCAAGAAGGGAAAGATTTTAATAATTATTATCATGGCAAAGTAAATTATGTGAAATTGCAGTCAGCAAACAGGCTATTGTTCACACACTGTGCCCTTGAAAATAAATGCCAGATATATCTGAAACATATGAACAAATCTGAAAGCTAATGTGGACCTGGTCCAAAGGCTACTGAAGCAAATGGAAAGATTCCCGATGACTCCAGTGAGCCCTGGCTAAGGGCCAGTGAAAGTAACATTCAAGTTACCAAAGAGCAAAGCTGCCGAAATGCAATTGGAAATTTTTCTTGTCGTTTGCAAGGCTCCATGGGAGAGACATCAGCTGTCTGGATCCTTGCTGATATTTGGGATGTCCCTGTACTGTACGGGTTATTTATAAGTACTGAGAAATCACAGAATCACGGACTGGTTGAGATGAAGGGATCACAGTGGGTCACCTGGACCAACCTCCCCGCTCCAGCAGGGCCATCCCAGAGCACATGGCACAGGATAGTGTCCAGACGGTTTCCGAATATCTCCAGTGAGGGAGACTCCACACCCTCACTGGGCAATCTGTTTCAGTGCTCAGTCACTCACAGTAAAGAAATTCTTCCTCAGGTTCAGGTGGAAATTCCTGTGCATTGACTTCTGCCTGTTGTCTCTTGCCCTATTTCTTGGCACCACTTTTTTCAGAGGCCTTTTTTCCAGTACCTTAAAGCCTGTCTGCCATTGTGCTAAAGATTGAAGGTGTCAGAAATTTAGGTTTTTTTCTCTGGTCATTTCCCTGTCTCATTTCATTAATTGTGTACTGTGACAATAATAATACCTGCAGGTACTCATTATTAATAGGTGACAAACATGCACACCTTGCAGATGGAAATTCTGCTTGGTGCCTAATCAGCTCTGTTTTGGAAGTCAGGTGGGAAGGTTTCCAATTCCATTGCTAGTTACACTTCTTACCTGACTAACTGTCCAGGTTTGGTGACTCTATTTTAGTGATAACTTGTTTTGAAAATCTTAGTTATTTTCTTGATATTAGGCAGTATTTGAAGTGACAGCTAATTTCTGGCAGCTTCTGAGCTGAAGACCTTTACTGTGCATTCAGAACTGGGGCTTTTAAGCAGAGGTTGTATAAAATGAGCTCTTACTGAACAAATTTTTTGACTGGAAGTGTACTTTTCAGTGAACGATGCAATACTATGTTAAATATAAACTTTGTTTACCCTAAGAAGTAATTTTGCTTGTTATGCTAAATTATGCTAAACAGAACTATATGGAGAACCCCTTATTTAGTTAAACTCAGAAAAAATGCCAATCAAGTTTTATTCAGTTTTTGTTCTTTCTTTCTTGTGTTTTAGCAAAATGCTCACCTAAGGCCAGCTATCACAATAAGACACATCACAGTGCAAACATGTGTTTACTTAAGAACATGGAAGAAAACATGAAAAAATGGTTTCTTCAACCATAGTAGAAGATAGAAATAAACAACAATGATTTAATTAAAAACCTGTAGAATTACATTTTTTAATTATAGGAGGATTTTTATATTGGTTCAAGATTGTCTATTTGTATTTTTTCCTTGTGGGTTTTTTCTCTCTGTGTAAAATGGGGAGTCTAGTTCCTGTAATTATCAGTTAAGTAAATTGTGGATTTCCTTAGCAATATGCAGTGGCTTTCAAATCCATGGATAACCGATGGATAACTCTTCCTTGGGGCGTACACTGTCACATTGCTATGTTCTTTCCAGTTCAGTTGGAACTGGAAATTGGAATTCAGTTGGAAGAAAATCTTTAGGACTTTATTCTTAAATTCTGACAACAGAGCAGTTTTCAACCGCTTAGTGTTTTGAAAAATCAAACCTGAATGCAATGATAATGCAGAAACATGTGCTGAATATCATTATCTGAAAAATAAATAATATTTTAAGGTTTACCTGGTGCTTTGAAATAAGAAATATCCACTTATGAAAAATTCACTAAAATATATAAACAGGGCACAAATTAAATTAAGTTGGGGGATTCTTTTTGTGTATGTGTATTAAGATTGATGTATTGACACATCTCCAAAACTGGTATCAACAAGCAGAGTGTTTCCTGCATGGGGTGTGAGAAATCCAGTGATTAGGCCTGGTGCTAATCAAGAATGGTTCTTCTGATGGCTCGGGGTGTTGGGAGTCCCTGTGCTGCCTGCAAAGGCTGGAAACAGGAACACAAAAAGCAGAGAATACAGGGAAGCAGTAATTCCAACCTTTTGCCTGTGTATATATGAACAACTTGTACACTTGTCATTAAAATCTTTGCCATGCTCTAGGGTAGCCATGTGCGGAGTTGTACAATCACGAGGTGTAATGTGCTGATAAAGCTGGATGTGACTGTGATTTTATTGCAAACCTTTGCTGTCACACTTGTGTGCTGGTTGAGTGCATAGTTTTATCCTCAAGATGCAAAATTTAGTATGCTTTGCATATTTTATTTATGTCAAACATACCTTGTTGATCCAGTGTAATACTTTACAGGTCAAGCTCCATAGCCTGCTGGTTAAGCTACACAGCTTATTAACAACAGCAACTGAGTAAACAAGAATTTCCTCAGCAGTTGAGGAGTGCACATTACTTCCATTGCAATGCTAATGCTTTTTGTAAACACAGTGCTTTTTAAAATGCACTTTTCATACTGAATATGCTTTCAGCACATCTGTTGGGTTGGGAAGATTACACTTAAAAACAGGTCATGGAATTTAAGACCATATATTTGTGCTATCCTAGGTTTGACTAAAAACGACTGCAATGTTACTAAACAGCTTGCCACTTGCTTATATTTGTGTGTATAAATTGGTCTTTACTAGAATAAATGTACATTGCTAAAGATTCATATTTTATCAGTTAATACAGTTCTTTTCTTCTGATGAAATTAGTTATTCCTGGAACCAAGCATAGGCATTATTGGCTTACTGAACTTGTAACAACACTGCATTTTGACTGCTTCCATTGAGTTTAAATATATGTTTCTAATCTATATTAAAATCCTGACTTCATTGTTTTCAGGTTTTAATATTTTTTCTAATTGCAGTTCAGCATAATTTTTCAGTAAATAACTTTATAGTTTCTTCTTCCAAAGGTTCCTATTCCATTTTTTTTTGCTTTTGTTGGCCAGATAAGACTCAAATGTGAAAAATGAAACAAGATTGTTAAAAGAAACTGAACACAGGTACCAGAAAGTTGTTCCTTGACAAGCTTTCAGTTTAACTGAAACCTTTGCCCAATTAATTGTTTCAGTATCTGGGACACCTCTAGATCAAGAGTGAAGCAGCTCTAATTCTTTTCTTCTTGTTAACAATAAAATATTTTATTTTTGCTCAAAGGAAAGGGTTTCATTTTCTTACAGCTGGGTTAAGAGGGATGGAAGTGCATTTGTTCATGTATTTCAGCAAAGCTGAAAACTCTCAGCTGTTCCTGGATTTGAAACAACCATAACTTAAGGACTTGCAGTACAAGAATACTGGCAGCCTTATTAGTTAAAAATAGCTCATATAAAAGATGTATCTTGGTTTAGATATTGTTAACACAGAGCCATCAACACATCCTTCAAAATGGGATTTTACCTGTTACAGCACCGTGGTTCTTGGGATGGTTGAAAGACAGAAAATAGCAGTAAGCTGAGAACACATTAGTAAGTTGATAAGAATGCTGCTAAGCACTACTTCTTGCTCTTTCCCTGCCTCTTCTGCAGTCCAATAATAATTCTGAGTGTGCGGTAGAAGGATTTTGACATTTGTATTGTGGTCACTGTCAACTTATTCCTCCCTCTTCCCTGAAAGTGCAGCTTCAAAAAATAATTATGGTGAAGTAAAGAGGACACATCAGGCAGCTCTTGCTGTTCTTTCAAACTCTTGCCATCTTCAGGCTGATTCATCTGCTATGAGTTCCACTTTGTTTAAAAATCCACACAGACTCTGTGTGACACAGAGAATACAAATACGCTAAGGTTGCTTTTCAACCCCTTAGAGCTATTTTATCTATTTTGGCATTGGTAAAGCAAATCTAAAGTAATCTACCTGAGAAAAACAACTGCTTGGGATGTCAAGAGCGAAGGGAATTCTAGGGCATTGAAACTCTTATTATCATATGCATAATTTCTACAGGAAACCTAAAGCTAAGCATGGCCACATATTCAAGCATAGGATTTAATAAGGCAGATGTTTTACTGACATGCACTTATTTGAAACTGATATAGGGAGAAAAAATGAGACATTGTTTCCCTCAAATTATTTAGGTACATCATTTGCTATTCTTGTGTTTGATTTTGCACCACCATCAGATCTGCAATTCCCACACTCAAAAACACTTAAAATGTTCTAGTGAATTCTGTTGTCTAAAAATATGTCAACTTTCACGTCAAATATGAAGGTTGAAGTTGTCATTTGCGCAATTCAAAAATGTCTCGGCTAATTGCACATTTAAAGCAAAAGAAATAACTGGATTTCACTCAGATGTAAGGAAAAGATGTGATTTGATTCATATGACACGTTGAGTTTGGTATTAAGACTTGATTTGACTAAGATATAATCATACAGGTAAATTTCACAGACCATTGAACAGGTACTTGAGAGGGCAAGTAGTTCAGCTCAGTTCCTGTCACATGATTATTGATAGGCCTTGGTGACCTTATAAAAGTCTGAAAGTCATTCCCATTCCAGGCTCTTTGGTAACTAAAAGCAGTTGACAATAATACACCAGGCCTGAAAGCTGCAACTGTGATCCATTTCAAGAGGTACACTGATTTCCAATGACAACAAATGAGCTGTCTTCCTGATCAGAGTAATTGTAAAATTTTGTGATATTTCTATGCCTATCACAGCACTACAGTCTTTGCAACCATGCTGAGCGTTGAATGGGCAGTTATTGTGCTGTATATTGATCTTGGATTCATGATTGAATGTTCTGTGAAATCAATGCCTACTGAGCAGCAACAGCAAAACTTTCATGGATATCTGGATTAAAGTAGGATTTGATTTGGAGATCATAGCTACTTGTGTTTTCTCTGAAATCTTTTACAGTAGGATTTCTCTAAGCACGGTGCAGGTGAACACCTTTCTATCCAAATGGACTTTGAAAGAAGAGATCCTCTTAAAGACCTTAACTCTCAGCTAAAAATTCACAAGATGGAATGCTGCAGTGAGGCCAACGAAACTGTCCTTGCCTAGGACAAGGACAGTTAATTTCCTGTGACTAATTGGAAAACATATTTGCATATTAATATGCAAAATGAAAGTGTGAGCTGTGGCTTTGCCAAGCAATGGAACCATGTAAAAGATTGATGTATAAGATAGCATGTTCTAACTCTACAATATTCTGTATATTTTGCTCTATCAAAAAGAGGAAAATTGTTGAATTAGGGATGAGAAATGCCCAGATTTACCAGCGTAGAAAGTGAAAAGATGAATTGAGAAGGTAAAGACATAGCCAATCGTAGATAAGTCCAAAAGACTTACCTAATTCTGTATTCAAGTAGTCCAGTACTGAATAAATTAGACTGAAGTACCCTTGTATACCCAGGTAGCCTAGTCAAGGACATTATCTTTGGACCAAAAGGTGGGTTTGAACTGCATCAATTCATAGATTTCTCTACAGCAAATGTAGGCAATGGAACACTATGACCAGAATTCTTTAATAAAAACAACCTGAGAGTTTGAGAAGACCTTCTTACAGTTCCTAGGTAATATTTTCTTTCCCTTTCCACTATGAGGCCTATAGAGGTAGAAAGGTAGAAGATGCATTTGAGAAGCATGTTTTATAATCTGGTAAAACTGCTAATTTAGGCTTAGCTAGACTCAGCTGAGATGGGCAGTTACTGAAACAGCTTTATGAAGCTGAAAAACACTATGACTTGCAATTTTCTTAAGCTCTTTTTAAGTAGGGAGAAAAGGAAGTCATCCTGCACTTCTCATCTGGAACATCATAATTACTTAGTTGTCCAAATACTCTCCTTGTTGCAAAGAAGGGGAAGGGATATGAAATCCTATTTGTTCTTTGAACTACTTCAGCAATATCTCCCTCCCAAATGTTTTTGTTGGAGTTGGTTGTACCATTTGATGCACCTTGTCCCTGGATGCTGTTTTCTCCAGTAGCAGGTGGGGGAGTGTTTAAGCAGATAAAGGTGAGGCCTTTCAGTGAGGCCTCTGCAGGTGCAGAGACTGCCCCTCACACTGTATCTCACTTCTGCTTTGCATCTGACTTTAGCCCCCTGATGTGTCTGTGGTTTCTGGCTGCCTCGTCCCTTTTCTTCACAGAATCTTATTCAGCTGCACACTTAATAGAAAATGGATTCTTGAGGATGATGTTCCCACATGAAAAATTTCTTGTTCTCCCATGATGTGCTGCCTAAACCAGGAGCTGTCTGTATTTTAAATTAGTGTAATATACCCTTCTGGCTTTCCTTTTCAGGCACTTGTCAGTGTTACTGTCGGCTCTAGGAACTTCCCTCTGTCCTGTACTCTGTCCACGTTTCTGAGTGACAGTCCTGCCCCAGCTCTTTCAGCTGTTCCCATTCTTCACTGAGAGAATAACCATCTTCAACAGAGGAGGAAGGCAAACTCCTTAGATCCACAGCCACTGGTATTACTGCATGTTTTTCTGTAGCTGTGTCTTCAGGACAGTTGACAACAGCAGACTGATGTAACTTCATTGCACTGCAAGAGTTTGCACATTTTTACTTTGATGTCACACCTCTGTTCCCAGCATCCACGTCCAGACTGTCTCAGTACCTGTGGTACAATTTCACCTGTGCCATCAGCAGCCATGCTGGTGCAGGTTTTCTCATCCAGATAACCTGAGAGTGGAAGAGATCATAATGGAAAGAATGGTAATACACGAAAATATTTTTAAAAACACCTCAAGAATATATAAGAAAATTATGCTCTTCTGTCTTCTCTCACTCACAGCCCCTCTCTGCTGAGTTTAGAAATGTAAGTTCCACCTCACAGTGAGTGTATTTCAATACATATTAATGACAGTCATTGCATTCTCAGTGCTTTGTGATAAAGGGCTCAGATTTCTCCTCAAACATACAAGATGTTTTGAAAATATTGTGTGATCTAACATGCATCCTTCAATGTTTATGTTGTCACTCAGTTCACCTGAAGAATAAGTTACCTATATTATTTATTCTTTTTCACTAAAAGAAACTTGAAACAGAAGACTGCTAAGGCTAAATCACTGGGGTTTTTTTTTTCTATACTACTTAATAAATATTTGAGACTTTATCTGTTATGCTTTGTTATATTTAGACTGAGTTTGTGTTTTTATATAGTTAGATACAGATATATATTTGGGTTAATAAAGGCCAGCAGAAGTGAAATTGTCAAAGGCTTGTTGGACATAATCCAAGGAAACTTTCAGTGCTAACCAAGCTTTAATATACAAGCTTTTCTTCCTGCAGTCACAAAATGCCTGTCTCCCTTAATCTACTTGCTTCTTGATTAGCAACCTAGAATTGGATCAGCTCATACGAAATTATTTCTGCTCAGATTCTAATACTTTAGATAAATTTATGTCTATGAAAACTTGTAATTTTCCATGTTTTGATCAATGTGCACATGCTGAACCAACCCTTGCTAAAGCATCCTTTGCTGAAGAGCCTATGAGCTGGAAATTATTTCACTTTGAAAAACATCCAGTATATTATTAAAACCATTTCCTTTGTCATATCCCTACCCTGTTACTCACTGTTCTCTTCACAGGGGCTAATTAAACGTTATGCTGCTAATCAGTGTTGATAGACACAAAGTACTGTAATGTCTTCTGGCTTTATGGATTATGCTAATGGCCATCTGCCTATTATTGATAATTTGTTCTTCAGTTATGGATGGGGAGGAAGGAGCTGTTTGGTTAAGTATAAAAAGGAGCTATTTGGTTTATGATGCATTCATCTGTATCACCAGTTGTCTTCAGCTATTACAGTTACTAGAACTGCAAAGAATATAGTTTCATCGAGGTCTGAAATTTCTCTGGTTATTGTGTATGAAATGTGTGTGTTCAGACAGCTAGAATACATCATGAGTGATAAGAGCTTGATAGCAATGAGCTTATTAAGTACTCAATGTGCTCAACCAAAGGTAGATAGGTACATGATTACATTTCATACTGCAGTTGTCTAAAATGCTATTAACTATGAAAAGTAAAAGACCATGAAAAAATTCTAACTAAATTCTGTAACACGGAAATCTCTAACAAAATCTGTATGAATAGACACAGCCTCAAATAACTGAAAATCCCAGCGTACTCCATTGGCAGCTGGAAAATGTCAATTAAAAAAATTGTGTTTTCATGAAAACTCCTGTTTTCATGTAGTGTGATAGACAGTATCAGATTTTCTGCAGTATGAGACACGTTGGATAACAGTCCTTTAGCAGCCTATTAAATTTTGCAAAGCCATCTTGTGTTGTACTGAAGTTTTACTGAGTTGGTTTGACTGTCTTATTTCTCAACCAGAGCAGAGAGCTCTGACAGAACACAGCAAGAACAGATCATTTCCAGATGCTCTCAGCTCTAGAGTTAGCTGAAAAATATCCCCTGCTATTTCAAGACGTGAAAACACAGACCACTTTTCTGTAACGCTTTTTGTTGTTTCTTAATGAGCTACTGCAATATAAGGAGAAACTGAAATTAAAAATTGGAAACATTTTGGTGGGAATTTTAAATAAAACACAATAGTGTTTTAAAACTTTCCCTAGCAGTATTTGGGAATCAACACTTAAAGAAGAGATTCTGAGCAGTAATAACATTAAAGAATTTACACTTTTGACTTTTCTTTCTTGAGGAACTATGCAAGTGTGAAGCTTTTGAGCAGATTGAATTTCACTTCAAGAAATTCAAGAAGTTTCAAGATTAAACTAATCTAGAAATACTCAGTGCTGAGAAAGGGAAACCTTCCAAGAAAAACTTGAGAACTCACTGAAGGAGACTGAGGATTGTTATGTGGAAGGGAATAGTCTGACTGATGGAGTAGCAATTCTTGGCAAATGGTAACCATTGTGTGTTCTGTAGCTATTGCTTTTCATTAGACTTTACAAGCAGTGTGTTAGAATTGCAGATATCAATAATGTCTCCAAGATTCCTTGGAGTAACCAAAACATCACAAAACCAAGAGTTTGTATCATGATGCCTGTCAATGAAAGGCACCACTGAGAGTTCCCTCAGGCAATCTCAAGAAACTCAGCTTGAAATCTGTAAATACTTTGAAGTGCCATTGAAATGCTGTATCTGTAAACTGAAGCACTGAACAGTGCAGATTTCTCTGAATACAGTTCTTATATACCAGCAAAGTATGAATGGGTAGATTTCGCAAAAAATGAAATTATTGCCTTATATATAATCTTTTAAAAACTGGCTAATATTTTCTCATACAACAGCAAAGCAGATTTCCTGTATGTTTCTCACAAGTTTATACTTTCATTAATGAACCAGACTTACTGTGCAGAGATTTTACGTGGTTTTCAAAGCCCTGATGGCACTAACAGCCTGCTGAGGCTCTAATGAGCCACACCTGGAGCCTGATGACCCTCCAGCTCTTCTAATCCGGCCCTCACTTTTGGCCCAGGATTCTTTTTCAACTCTATTCTACTGCCTGGATTATCCCCTGGCTCCCCAGTCCATAGGGAGAGTCTGGGCTTTGCCCTTTCCTGCCAGTTTCTTGTGAAAATGGCTATAACGTTGAGTTGTCCTATAACATCATATTTTTTTTTCTTGGTATACTCATATTTTCAATTCCGTATTTTGTAGGATAGACCCAAGAGGCTGCTCGTTCACTCCATACTTTTCTCTTTAATTATTTTTTAAAATTTTGTTTTGATCCTGTAGGTATCTTAAATTGCCTAGGTACTTGAAGGTGTAGTATTGTAATTTTCAGTTATACCTCATATTTGTCTACTATGGATAAAGACAAAAACACAGTCATCAGGGATACCCCATGACTGATTACAGGTTTATGTCCTAACAACACTCCTATTTGCTTCCCTCAGGGTCACTCCTGAATTTAGCACATTGCTAGTACTTCCATAGAGGAAAAAATATTCTTTTGGCTATTATTTTTATATCAAGCTGTACATTTGAAGGCTACCCTGGAAACATTATTATCTGCTTCTAGAAACTGAAAAAGTACTGAGGTATTGTTTAATCTCATTGTTGAACAACCCTGGTCACTTTGGAAAGTACTGCCATTTCCAATTTCTTTTTTTTTTTTTTTTTTGGTCTTTTCAGTCACTTTCCTGTTTATGGAATCTTGTTTTGCAAAGCAATTGATATTTAGTATAGGTGACCTGCTCTGGAAGGTGTTAAGTGCCTACATGTGGTTAAAAAATCCACAACACTCCCAAACTTGAGAGAGTCTTTAAAATGCCACTTAATGACAGACAATGCCACTCCAGTTTACATTTGGTCACAAGCCTGCAAATAACTTCAGGCACAATTTTGCAGAGCATTGAGGACAGAAGTGGCCTTATTTTCCTATGAAGTAAGAGGAAATATGTAACTATTACTATGCCAGAGTTCATAGGTGAGCACTACAGTTTTCACATACTTTGTGATGTCTTTCGAAAAAAATGTTCTGATAGCAGCAAAGAAACCAGCCCTGTGCTTGTGGGAAGGACCACTGCCAGATGTGAAAGGCTTGCTGGTGTGGGTAAAAGTCACTTCTATGGGTTTATCATAAAGAGTTGTAGCAGATTAAAATAAGAGTAATCAGAGCAGCCAGGTTCTTGTGTGTCATTTGACACCAGTGTTATAACCTTTTGATATTAAATGCAGTAGTTCACTGAAAATGAGTCAAATTGCAAAACATCCTTGTGAAGGTACCACAGAGATGACTGGGCAGATGCAGAACTACTTACTCTATGTTTTCCTGGGGGAAATAAAAAGACACATTATGCCTAGATGAATATTTTTAATTACTTATAACTGAAGTGGGCTACATCTGTTTTCTATAGCAGTATAAGGAGTTTCAAATAAAAGACTGGAAAGTTTGCAGTCCACCGTGCAAATGAGCATCCTAGGGGATTGGTTAAGGCAGTTAAGAGAAATTCAGTGCTTGAACTAAAAGAAATTCTCAAGAGAATAAACGTGAAAGAGTTGTAGATGGCAAATTAATCTTGACATGCACCATCTTTTGCCCAAACCTAATGCATTTCTTGGGATACTCATGAAGGGAAATAAATGTTGAGTAATTGACTTGAAAGCAATTTGTGCTGGGAATGATTTTTGTGAAATGTAGCTTTGAAAGGACCTCACAACTTGTCATGGAACAAATAATGCTTTCGTTGACCAGCTGGCAGTAGAATTTAAAAGCAGTCAAAGAAAATGAGGCAAACTGAGCGTTTTTAGCAATTTGTTGGTATAGTAACCTCATGACTTGTGTTTATCACAGAAATCAAGTTGTTGGTTCTTAAATGAGGCAACACTTCACATGACAGAGATATGGCTTCAGAGCAGTTAAGCCATAGGTTAAACAGTTATGGGTTGTTTAAGCCTAATGGAAAAAAAAAGCATCCACACTGTTTTTAAGAGTATGTTACTGTCATGCTTAATTTCTGTGCCAGCCAGCGTTGTCTGTGAGCAATGGAGCAGCTCATTGGAAGCACATCCCTGTGATTCATAGCTTTCTGCTTCATCCTGCAGTTTTTGTTCACAGTAATCTGCAAAAGAACTTATTTGCCCTCTCTGGGGATAACAGCAGGAAACAAATCTTGTCCTGCACATCCTAGATTTGAATGCAGTTCTACATGACAGCCTGTGTTAATGTGGGACTCTGCTTTCTCACCACTGCTTAGAACATTTATTGTAAACCAGACTGTCAGGATACCATGGATTTTTTATAAGCGTTCCTTGGTGTTACAAAATGGCCTTGATGTTCTTGGCTTGTTTTCTGCACTGGCCTGTGTAGGGCTTGTGACTATTTGCTTTGCGGTGTGAAGCTAGAACCTTGCAAGCACAGCACTGAATTTTAGTAGGAGTTTCTTGTGTCTAAGGTTGTCCCACCTGAAGAGGAGCAAGGCTGCAGAAACTTCAAGAAATAGGATGCTGAGGATGCTGAACAGAGGTACAGGGAGATATTTTTTGGTCATGGTCAGAGCACATGTGTCCTTGCAGTTCACAAGTCCATTACAGGACCACCAGAAGATAAATTTAACTGTTGTAAACATTACACTACCAGTAAGTAATAAACTTACTTGGGGAACACTGTGTTTTGCTATGCCTTGTTTTGTGGAGGGTTGAGGAAGATGTGTGTAAACCCTGAGGATGTTGGAGTGAAAAATAACAGATGAATCCTTAGATTGAGATTTGCTGGGAAGGCAAGACTGAGGTGTGATACCTTGGCAGCAGTGAAACCTATTGATCCTAGGAGGATAGAGATCCTAGGAGAATACATTGCCACTGTCAGCGCAATAGGTCACAAATTCCTGGATTCTTCCGAAACAGAATATAGGAGCAAATCCCACTGCGCACATTTATATGACGGTAGTTCAGGAGGAGAGACACCTCATTTGGTAATCAAGAGAGGCAAACAGCTGTGTTAAACAGTGGCTACCAGAAAAATAAATTATCTAAATACACTATGACAGCAGACATTGAAATCTTCCAAAGGTATAAAGAACTCCTGGTGGACAGTTAGATATTTGCCCCTTCTTCCATGTAGCCTCTTTCAGTTTAAAAAAAGAGTTTCATATGTAGTGTGATCTTTTTCCCATATCACTTTTTTGTTAACTCCAGCAGTTTTCTATGTGTTTAACTATGATTTTGATGGGAATTTGGTGTAGCATAAAGTGCATGTGCTTTACTGAGTGAGTATGACCACAGTGAAGTTCTGATCATCTCCCTCATCTGTTATCAGCCTGCTAATCCAAAGAAGAAAAAATTGGTGGAGAAGATGCAGAGAGCAGTAGAGGAGAGCAGTGCTGGACTAAACTGGCCAAGCCTTAGGGAGCCTGTAGAGAGCCACTCAAAGGAGATGGAAGCAGCATGTATCAGCAAAATCCCCTCCAATGCAGAGCTGGAGTATGAAAGAAACTCATTACCAATTTCATCTGATAGCAGCAGAAACAGAGATTGAGGTTGGAAGAGCCAGGTATGCATCTTCCTGAAGTTTTGAAGTTTGTGGTGATGACTGAACAATTTCATTCTCAGATGAGTGACCAAGTTGTACATAAGCAACTGGTCACAAAGTATGTTTTGTCTTAGCTGTTATGCCTGTGTGACTGCAGGGGATGCAGACATTTCACTACTGACTAGTGGGCTTGAACCTTGGAAACAGTTCAATAATGTAAAATTTTTCAGGTTTCAGTTAGAAATAGCTCTAGCTTGGGCCTGCTCTAACAAAATATCTCACATTTCATCATAAAGTCACTTTTTTCAGTGGAGGACCATATCTTGGTCAATACCAATCTATTAGCAGCGTATGAACAAAATTCACTTATATTTTCCTTGCTGCTGTTCCTGATCAGAAGTTTTGCTGAGGCGTTGCAGCTGAAGGCTCCAGCAGAAATCTGTGTCCCTTTCAGGTCTTGTATCAGTACTTAATCCTTATTGCTTTATCAGGAAATTGCATCACTTACCATGTCACCTTTTTTAAAGATGAACAGTGTTAAAAGCATTGGATGCAAACAGAAAATAAAATGATGTCACCACGTTCTTAATTCCTAAGTCTACAGAAAGGAGAGGCTAATGCAATAAGTCTGTGTCTGACCTGCAACGACTTTCACTTTTAAAAACCTTAAATACTGTTTTGCACAAGACAGCTACATAAATCTTTGGGCAGAAAAGTTAGGAACAACCTACACAGCCTGAAAGTACAGGGAGCATGTTAGGCAGACTGAATGTGATTAGCTGAAATGGGATTTGGCTAGGACAATGGAAGTAATTAAGAAAATGTTATGGCGGGGGTTGAATGACCAGAAGAAGAGAAGATGCTGGCAGATGTCACACAGGAGTGATGGCAGGGCAGTCAGAGCAGCGATCTCCTGCACTGTGTGGAACACTGGCTCAGAACTGGCTCACAACTGGAAGTGCACTGTCTTGCCTGATTTATGTTGAAGTGTGGTAGGTGTGACATGAGAAGTAGTTTTTGGATTATTGTGAGAGTGATGCTTTTTTTGAATGCTCTTTCAGTACCAGCAAAAGAGGGCAACCCACACTGAAGCAGGGTGTTTCCAGTAGGTGAGATGTATAATAGAAAATAAGAATACTTTAATTTTTCCTTATTGCTCTGCCTTGGGCCAGGGAAAGTACTTAAACTTGGGGATTCACTTTGCCTGTCCATAAAATAGGATAACAGCACTTCCTTATTAAAAACAATCTGAAGCTTAGTTTCTTGCAAGGTGATGTGATATTTTGGAAGAAATTTTTCTAAGATGTTGAGTAAAACAGTCCTGTTCAAGCTTGAATGTCTTAGAGTCACAAGCTGTGAAGTGATGTTGTCCTCTGGGAACTAAAGCACACATTGGGAAACTGTTGATGTATTTATTTCAGTTTCTGGAAGCATTTGATGAGGGACCTACTCATGAAATGAGAAAGAATAAAGTCCAGACATCCACTATGTAACTTTTTCCTGAAATTTGGAGATAATATTAAAACCATGCCTCTATCTGCCCTATGTTGTTTTTAACCAACATCTCACAGTTAGAGTTAACTTCAGAAACAGCGCTTTCTTTTTTTTTCTCATTTTCCTTCTTCTTATTGAAACATGACTTTGTGAGGATGAAGGGGCCTGAAATTTGGTAAATCATAAAAAACATTTAGAGAGATCTTATTTTTTTCTTCCAAAATTCCTTTCCAGATGAGCGAGGTGGAAAACTAAGCCACTCTAATTACATTTGTCTTGAGAGTAAAATCTTTTGCAATTCTTTATTGTATTATAAATTTTAGAATTAGGGCCATTCTTTTAAAAAAGTTTTTTTACATCCTTTCAGCATATGATTGGGCATGGTTCTGCCTTAGCATAGGGATTAGTGTATGAAATGAATGCCTTATTTCTCTTGTCTGAATGTGGATTTCAGGGTTTTTCTGTTTTGTTCAGAGCAGTAGCTCAAAGGGATCTACTCCTGCTTTTCTTGAGCGCCAGCAGAGCCTGTCAGAGCAGCAGAGCACCTCTTGCATTCAATTTACTTTCTAGCATGCTTTAGTGGGTATGGCTAAAACATGGCCAACATTCATGCTTTTTTAGTGAGCTCATTCATGTTAAAGCCAAAGAAGAGAACATTGTTTTTCTTTGATCTCTCTCCTACAGATAATGGATCACACATTCAGCAAAATAATATGCACATTTTACCTTTTGCAAGGCATATCAAATATGTGGTTATGGTTGTACTACCGTTCTGCTAAAGCATACAGGAAAGTTGATTAATTAAAAGTTAACATTAAAGCAAACTTAGAGCTTGTCTATTTTCTCTGTTAACCTTAGGACCTAACCACCTGGCAGGTAGTTATTTATTGTGGTCTGAACTTGTCCCCTAAACACTTATTATAGTTTCCAAAATATCATTTCATCTTATCTACTCCTGTAGTTTTGTTTTGTAATGAGATTTTGCCAGAGTATCTGCCGAAGAACTCTTTTTCCTCCTACACCAATTCTTGCTGCTGTACAAACTCGATTTGATCTTCTCCATTAACAATTGCTACTAAATACATTGAGGTGCTTTTAGTAGTTTATTTGCTTATAGTATTGAAAAAACAGGTGCTGATCCTATGTCCTCCTTGGGGAAGAATGATAATGTTTGGCTTAGAAAATAAGACATGCCTGACCCAAAGTTTTGTTGGTTTTTTTTTTTTTTTGAACCATTGATTTTGGTCTCAAACTTTTGTTTCGTTTTTAAGAAGAGGACTCTCCATCTTAAGGGGAATGTGTAGTTGTGAATATGAACTTAGTAAGAATTTGAACCTAAATACAAGCAGATATCAACAATTAATAAAATGTTACTTTTATCCTGTAAGATATGTTAGCTGCACTGCAAATATGAAACAAACAATGACTATGGCAGATTTTATTAATCAGATAGAAATGCAGTACAGAAAGATCGTGCAGGCTGCTCAGCTGAATCTGTGTTCTCTCCTATTTTAAATCAACGAGGGTTATGAGCATATGTCAGATTTGACATTTGAGCATGTGTCAGATGCACTTTCTTTGGCCTAAAAAACAGAGAAATCAGGGTCACAGAAAGAGCAGAGACAGAGTATTATGTGTGGGGAAATAGAAGTCCTGGGGGTGGGATTGGTACACTGTGTCTCTTACTGGGTTTATTCAAGTCGCTGAGCAGCTTGAAGCAGTATGGAAGAAATAAAAGCTTAACAAAACACTGCTAAAATAGGTCTAGAGGAACAGAGAAATTGACAGGTGAATAGAGTAACCAGACTGCCAAAAAATGTTTCAAAGCAAGTGTATTTGTTTTCTGGTCTTCAAAACTGACTATGTTGAATACAGAAGATACAGGGCAGGTTATTATGCGGTTACTGGGGGAAAGAGAAGGGAAAGATGAACTGAGACTTTTTGTGGGAGCTTATGTGGGAGACCAAGCCAGCCCTTTGCTTGTGTATCAGCCTGGAAATGAGTCTCTGTTGACATAGATTTCTCTCAACATAGAATCAGAGAAAATGAAATTTTGTATCCCTTTTCACTTAAAATCACTGAAAAAGCATTGTGAGCCAGAAAAGGGATATTCTTAAAGAATGTGAAGAACTCTTAAAAATTGTTGTTGAACCTTCTGCACCACCGGGAAGATACCCTTCTACCTGGACATTTCCAGGCTAAGTCCCGAATAATGTCTACATCGAAAGAAAACCCTGTCAAAGCAAAGCAACACATTACATTTTCAAAATGTACCACCTATTCACCTCAGAGTCACAGCTATCCATGGACAGGCTGAGACAGAACCCCTATAATAGAAGCTAAAATAATATCCACATGGGTATAGAAAGTTATTTTCTGTAGCTTTTTGGTTACTAGGCAGTTGAGATGAGTCAAAAGACTCTGTGCCTAAAGGATCTCACACATTTCCATACCCAACAGGAGGCACTGAACCAGGTACTGTGGTACCTGTGACAATTTTTAGAGTGTTTTGAAATCATTACAGGATTAAGGAATTTTTCAAATGTAAATGAGGCTTTGCACTGAAACTTTATGAATCTATAAGAAAAGGAAACTGTTTCCCAAGACTTTAGTTCTTTTGTCCCTAGGTGTTTTTTAGAGCAGCATGAGGTGTTTCAAGATGACACCTATCATTTTATTTTGATAAATCCTTTGTGGTAAATGCTCTGAAGTAGACAGAAATACAGTAGTAAAGAACTGTTGATGGAAAACAGCAGCGAGAGGATGGATGAGCTGAAGTTGGAAACCAGGCTAGATAAACCTAAGGCAATAGAAAGGAATTAAGAACATTTAGTGAAATTGACAAATGAGATATAGAAAAAACAAAAAATGGATTGGAGTTCAACACTGGGAGAAGACATGGCATTGTGGATAGCTGATCATATGGAGTGCAAGATGCCTGGCGGAGAATAACGGAAGAAAAAGCTTTAGTTCTGTGACTTGATTTAGATATTTAAATAGTATAAGATAAGACTGTAATTTGACTCACTGAATCTGAGAAACGACAATAAAAACGGAGCTGTGTGCAAGGGGCCAGAGAGGAGGAGTACACAAAGCTTATGAAATGCAGAGGCAGTCGGGAGTGGTGTAGTTCTTGAGGAAGAAACTTCCTGACATCTCAGGGACACCTAATCTCAAAACTCGCTGTGTGCTACTGAGTCTGTGGGTGGAGCGCTGCACAAGAGCTTGTAAAGCCTGCACAAGTCAGAAAACTTGAAGGGAAGTCTAAGGCAGCACAGGGTGGCTGAGCAGGGCTTACAATGGAACTCAGCTGGGTCCATTACAGCAGCCACTGAAGCTTAGAGAAGTCTGCAAAACTTTTAGGAATCCCTGTGGAATTGCAGGCTGACTGATAATGTCTCCAGGGTCTCAGGCCTGTAGGGAAGAGCCTCCCTAAGTAAAAAAAGGTAACAGTCCCCTGAGGGTATGTGTTATTGTCCTCAGCCTCTCCAAGGACTCAGACTATTCTGAGGTGATTGGCCATGGAGCTTGGCAAAAATATGTGGTATTCCTTACACTGCTGTCATGAAAGGCATGCTTTAAAAATTCAGGAGTATGGCACAAATAGAAGCAGATATAGGACTGCTTGACTCCATGATCTATTTCAAACGTACTAGACAGAGAGGCACAGAATGAATGTTTTCAGGCTTTTCCCTTAATAATTTTTGATGCTGTCACCTTATTTATATAGCTGAGGTTGGCAGATCATATGTTTCCATGAAAATACTACAGAAAGTGTCAGGAAAAAAGTTAGTATAATTCGATTTAAAAAAGCGATTAATCAAGAGACTTGAATCTACTGGAAATGAGGCTTTGTTAGTTCCAGTACTCAGGAACTGTTTGTTCCCTACTAAATTTTAAAATATAAGGCAAGTTATATAAAAAATGGAAGAAAACAAGAAAGACCACACTGAAGTTAAATTAGTCACCCCCTGAAAAACCCTTGTCTTTTCACATGTTAAATCCAGTGTAGCCAGAACAAATAAGTTTATGTCTGAATGAACTTGAGGTTACCCATGCTGGATTAATGGAGACTGAGATATTCCCAATGTGACATGGTTGTTTTCGTTCTCAACCATCTCAGCAATTCATGAACCTGAAAGAAAACTCCTAGGCAGGGCTCATTTTTCCGGCATTCTGCAATTGTCATCTTTTCACCTGTTATGTTCTATAGAAGTGTTCTAGAGTAGAAAAAATTTAGAAGAGCAGCTTTGAAATGCAAGGACAAATGAATCAATTAAAAGCTGTTATGAAGATAAGAATAATGCTGTCTGCCTTTCCTGCTATCTTTGTTAAGCACCTAAAACTCAGGCTCAGATCTAGCTACTCTCAGGCACAATAATTTGAATTTATAGTTGTTTGTGGCGTAGCAGCTGATGTGGAATCTGGCTATTACATACAATCCGAAAGGAATCCACTGAGCTCTTGGCATAAAAATGTTTGGAGAAACTGGCTTTGTATTCCATGATAAAAGTGATTGTGAACAATAAGCTCTTATTTCCAGTTTTGGAAAAATTGGTTTGCTTTGTCCTATTAAGGATGTTAAAACGTGACCATTGAAGAACTTGGAAGCAAAGGATGTGTTTCAATGTAAATAAACATTGAAGTCATAATTGTTATGTTTCTGAGTTGCTGGAAAATGCAGTAAGCACAAACAAGTGAATAATATATTTTTATTATGAGGATTTGATGCCTTTACTATAATTACCTTTTAATAGTAAATTGGAGTAGAAAAAACCAAACCCATACATACATGAGTTCTGATTTCAGTAATAACCACCTTGGTTATTGCTAAGCATTTCCTACACAGATTGTAAAAGGGAAAAGTCCTAATTAATTTTATTTTCCTAATATTTTAATGCTAAATGACACGTGCTTAGTAAAGTTTAAAAACTGTTTTGAAGAACAAGAATGAAAAAATAAGTCTTCGTGATCATGCTTGTGAAAGTAACAAATAGGCACATACCTGTCTCTTTGAAGCTGAGAAACCTGGCAATTAATACGCAACAAAGTTGTTTTTATTCTAAAAGCCTTTAAGTCAGACTTCTAAGCAAATTCTAAAATTGGAATGCTTAGTTTTTCAAGGGGCTTCTCGTGCAAAAGCTTTTTAAAAATGCAGTCTGCTCTGTCCTGAAACAATGCTTTCAGTGACACGCTTGTATGATATAGATGTTTGCATGTGTGTATTTAGTGGAACCAGCTGATTTGCTCCATTTATTTCACATTTTTGTATCAGCTGGTGCTAAATAGGTTTTTTACATCCCGGGCTTGCTGGTGAGTACCTCCATTGACCTTGGGGTGACCTTCAGGAGGAGGTGTCTGTGGAAGGTGGTGACCTGAAGCTGCATCACTCGTGAGTGCTGGGACTCTGAAAGGTGGCAGAGTTTGCATGAGCATAACCTGTAACAGTTCATGGCAGGAAACTCCTCTGCTGGAGTATGTGCTAAGAATGCAATCTTACCAGTACAAACTGGAGTAGATCCTCCTCATTTGAAAATTCAAATGTATCCTTTTTATGTACTTCAGGTAGATAATTAATGGCTGATGTAGGGAATACCTGCTATGAGTATTCTGTGATTTCTTCAGCCCCAAGTTTTCTGAAGGACTTCAGGATTCTTCATGTGGAGTTGGAAATATTCTTTCTTCTATGGGTTTTCTGTGGCAAGGCTATCTGTTTTTATTTTCAAAATAGCTATACCATGGCATGCCATGTGCAATGTCAATGGTGCCTTTTCAGCTCCTGCCTGCTGTCATTTCAAAAAGCAGAGTAGGAGGGTAGAAGATTAAACTTGGGTATGTGTGCCTGTCAGATTAGCCAGGTTTGCCTCTTACCCTTAACCAGAAAATATTCTGACCATCAGAAACTTTTAAATCTAACTTTTTGTCCAATTGCCTTAAAGTATTACCATCAAATGAACAGGTTGAGAAAGAAAGACTTGTTTCTTAAATTTGACCGTCTCCAAAAAATTATCAAATATAAGGTACCGTAACTGAGGTTGTTCTTCAATCAGCAGTAAGATGATGCCCGTCATTTCTTTGATCTGGTGTGATTTATCACATCAAGAGGAGATATATCTAATTAGAAAACTATGAAGGGGTTTGAACATTCCCCAGGGAAGAGAGGCAGAGTGGTGATGAGTCATGTACATCATGCCTTAGTTCTGCGTTTTGATAATTCACACTTCACAAAACAGTAGCAGGTTCTAGATAATGTAATTATCATAGCCTTTATTTTGGAAATTGCTATGTAATTGTGGATGAGTGTGCACTATAACCCCCATCTGGGGGAAGTCACTGGAATAGGATAGTTTCCCTGGCATTAGAGAGAAGGGGCATTCAAGCAGATCTTTCCCCTTGTGGAATGTCTTAGGCTGGTCAAAGCAATGAAATAAAGATATCCAGTGAAAATAGCTGCATCCTTGGCACTACTGGACTAGAGTAGACAATAATGAGGTGGGGTTTTAAACATTGAATTTTAGGGATTTTTTTTTTTGTCACTCCATTCAATTTGATTTATCTGGGGCTGCTCAAGGATTAGATCAACAAGCAAATATATAAATATTAGGGAATAAAAACATGCTAAAAAAGACAGGAAGTAGTTGAAATATATTGAATTTTTTGTCACTCTTATATTTTGGCCATTCTTTTTCCTACTTTGAGTAACTAAATACTTGCATTTGATCTGACTCCCATGTTTTGCTATCATCATTTTCTGGTCACAGAATTGTGGAATAAATTGTTATGGATGGAGGTCTGGAGGCCAGTCCCTTGCTCAAAACTGGGTTGACTTACCAATGTAACAAAAATTATGACTTTGTTGATCCTGTTCTTGAGGCAAGATAGGGTTGTTTCCACACTTGCCATTGGCTGTAGCAAAATAGTGGCAGAAATTTCCTTATTGATACTGAAAACATTAAAAACAACTTACTAAAAACAGTTCTGTGATTTTTTTTTTAAATTTATCTCATACCTTCAAACTTTCATTATTCCTGCCAATTTTTCAAGTTCACCTTGAAGTTCCTTGGCTTGTGAACTAGACCTTACAAGAAGCAAGGAAATAAGAACTTTTTCTTCTGTTAGAGTTTTCTGAGATCTCACTTCTGCAGTAGTTGTAGAATGAGGGTTCTGCTTTTCCTGGTAGCAAATGCTGTTTCAATACTGATATTCTGAAATAAGGTAGTTATTCATGATGCCATACATGCAAAAATATATTCCCATCTTTCAAAAAATTGCATATGAATGTGACTCCTGAGAATAAAATCAAACTTTATATGCTTCTGAATAAGTTATTTTCTGTTCTGACTTAGAAACTTAGCCCTGAGCTTATAATTGCTGGTTTATGTTTGCTCACATAAAAATATACGGAAAAAGCAATCCAGGTCTCTAGGGAGTAGAGAAATAGATAAAATAGAAGCCTGAGATGCTAAGAAAACTGGAGTTAGTAGTGGCTTTAGTTATCTGCTTGTGGCAGAATATTATGAAACTGAGACAAATAGCTTATTTAAATGAGATTTATTTTATATAATATTTTATAAACCAGTTAAACCAATTAAAGCTCCACCAACATCTGAATACAGATCCATGGTGTCAAATGGAATTGATACCACCCAACTTAAGAATTCCCAAGATTTTTGAAAGGATAGTTCAGTATGCACAGACACTCACCTGATCAGGTGAGGGCTCTCAGCACTGAGGAGTTCCCTGGGGTGATGTCCTCTGCCTTTTAGAGGATTCTGTGTGAATCTATTGAAATATTCCTGCATCTTTTGTTTAGGAAATGGTGATCTTGGGAAGAATCACAATGCTGGATGCTATCTCAGGAAATACAAGCTGGGCCTTAAAAGCTCATCTTAATTTATATTTCTTCAGTTGCTTTCAGGATGATTGATGCTGCAGAGGTATTAATTTTGTCTTAATATAAACACAGATATATCAACATTATGTATTTTTCAATATGTATTGCTCATACAATAACTTCTGTTAGTGCACATATCTTAGTTCACATGAACGTGTTTTTAGTTGCTCAGTTATTGGGAGGAAAATGTTACTTGCCCTCCTGGAGCCATCTGAAGTCAAGACACTAAAATGGGTGGCACTTCTGGACCTTGTTCCATCAAAATGAAAGTGATTTAATAAGTTTGAAAGGTATCTCAAGCATCTAATATTTCTCGGTATTTCTTGCTGTCTTTTCCACAGCCCTTGTACTGTGACTTTTTGGTGAACACGTTGCTTATTTGTGTCTCCTTTGATGTGTTTGGCCCATTGCTTTGTATTTTTTATAAGCAACGTATGATAGCAACTCTTTTGTAATAAGTTTGCTTGAAAAAGGAAAATGTAGCAGATTGTCCACTCAAAGGTTCTGGGCTACAAAATGAGAAGATCTCATCTGAAAGGAGAAAGTGTTTCTTTTTAGTTTTATCCCTCTGCTTATACTTTCTGATCTGTGTGTTGTGGTAAAAAAGGTTTTAAGTTGTACCTCCATATCTTATCTTTATCCATAGAACAATGGAATCCTATTTCATGGGAGTACCCAGTCACAGTTTTAAATAAATTTTCAAAGCCTTAGATTAGAAAAACTGCCTAGGGGTGAGTACTCATTTTTTTTTCCTCACAGCTAGATTGAATCTAGCTCTTCTCACTGTTTCCCTGTATGCTTTTTTTTACTAGTGGTTCTCTGAATATTAATACTGGTAGAAATCTAATTATAGAAATATAATAAAGAAAAAAACCCAACTTCTCCTCTTTTACCATTCTGATTTCTCTGCTATATACCTAAGCTATTTCTCTGTTAAACTGTTTCTGATTTTCCTCACTTGAGTGAGTATGTTGGTTTAGTGGCAATTTGTTAATGAAGTTGAAGTGATGCAGGGAAGTCAAGAGGAGAGAAAATGGCTTCATGAGGATTATGTTTTTCACCTACTAAGGATGAATGTAGTCCCCAAATTAGGCTTAAGCCATAATTTCAATGATTTGCTACTTCCTAGTAAGATGATAGCTAACAGAAAAATCCAGCCTAGGTTCAATCTTGTCTAAAGTAAATTTTTCTGAGAATGGTAAGGTACTTAGATTGTACCTTAAACTCTATTCAGACAGGCTGAGCTGGCAATTTGGTATCAAGTCCTTTTTAAGTGGGGGTAAACTCTGTCAACAGCATGATAATATTCAGTCTTAGTCACTTTTAGTACTTTCTGGTCTATACAAAGGCAGAAATAAATTATTAAGTTAGAGCTACAAAGAAGAATGAACTGATTTTGGCCATGGATTCATATTTTTTCCATTTTGACTTTCTGGTTTGAAGTATATGTGTGGGTAGCAGATACACAGAACAGCACTTGAATGTGAACTGAGTCTTAGAACAAATACCTATTTATGTTTATTACTAACAATGTAGCATTGTGTGCAATTGAAGTGTAATTCATATTACATCTCACTGTTACGTAAATGGGAGATGTGACAGGAGAGGCACTGTAATATTTGTGGTTGTGGGGGGAAAACTGCCTTTACCTTGTTTTAACTTTTTCTAAAAGAATGCTTTTGGCTTTTTTTCCCCCAGACTTCATTTTATTGAAAAATTGACCACCTACACATTTCCTGCTAATGCATTTCCTTCTGTGAAACCATTGGTTTAGTTCTAGTAGGTATCATGTTTGGATGATATTAATGTCTTCTAGTGCTGTTGCACCTATTTTACAAAGGAGAGAACAAGTGGTCTTTCTTTTTCCTTTTTAATGTGAATGTTGAGATTTTTCTCTTTTTTTTTGTAGTGGTCCATGCATTTCACTTCCCCTGTAAGGTTCGAAAGCTTTTACCAGCTTATCACTTGCATCAGATAGCAGCTGGCATGGTTGATGTGTTCTCCCAAGTGTGTACAGCAAGGTTGTGGCTAAAATGTGATAGCTCTATGCTCTGGTTGTTCTGCTTTTACAAAAATAGCCCAGGTATGCTAAGCCCAGGCACCTTGACATCACTTTTCTTTGGTAGTTAAGTGACAGAATAACACATTAACATTTCAGTAAGCACTTGGTGGTTCATTTTCTTCTTGAAACCTCTTAATTTGCATATATAATCTTGGTTTTTTTCACTGAAATTAAAATTGTGAAGAGACTGGAATTTATATTTCAGTGTTGTTAATGTGTTTATTCATATTGTATTACTAGCTTGGATTTTTTTCTTCTATCTTCTTGATATAATAAATGGTTTATTCACTCAGTTCTCCTGATTTAAAAAAAAAAATGTTTCAAGGTGTCTGAAGAGTTATTCTGAATTTTGAGACAGTCCTTTGAGATCTCCAATTCATTCTAGATCAGACTGTCTGAATTTGGAATGTTTGAGTCCATTTCTGTGTTCCCAAAACTGATCTGCAGAACCTGTGTATGGCTTGGGAGGAGAAGTTTAAAGGGTTTGGGACAGGAGAGACAAACATGCTGCACACAAAGGATAAAAGGTTATGACATAATTCCTTCTGAGCTCCCAGCTGCATCCATAGGCTTCAAGAGTTTCAGCATTTTAACCAGCGCTGATGAATAAGAAGCAAAGTAATCTACAGCTGGAACATATTTATTATGAGGGAGAGTTTTGTGCTTCTGTAACATACAGATTCATGTGCTTCTATAACATACAGATTCATGTGCTTTTATAACGTACAGCAAGAATTATATTTGCTGACCTGGTCTCCCAATCCTCCTTCACTTCATATTCTTTCCCTTCCTGAGTTTCAAGTTGTTTTTTTGCTTTTTTAGGCCCTTCCCACTGGAATTGATTATGCCAATTAACTTTATGAGCATTCCTAGGGGGATTTTTGGTTCATATTTCCCCCCAGCTACCTTCATAGACAGTGCTGTCAGCTGGTCTTCAAAGCTGCTGAACACTGAGACTTCCTTGTGGAACAGGGAAACAACTGGGGAGTTTAGCACCCTTTGAAAACACTGGCTGTGTGTTCATCTCTTCTATTTGATCAGTGGGCTTCTTCTGTCAGGATTACACTGATATCGACTGCTAACATTAGCTTGACTCTGAACCCAGCACAACTCAATTAGCCAAATTTTCCTTTCCTAGGTTTTCCTGCCTCCTTTCTTCTCTGTGCTTTCTCTGTAGATCAAACTCTTTGGGAGTGAGAGAGCAAGAAAGCTGAGCTAGCTAAATCCCCACAGTAGTTTCATTCAGTATTTCATTATGATTCACAGGACTTGACAAAATGAGAAACAAACAAATAAATGAGCTTTTCCAGAAATGCTGCTATCTGAGTGAATTGTTTCACCTCTCACAAAGAACAGAGATAAAGAAGAATTTAGGCTGACTATATCAAAATCTGAATTATAGATAAAATATTTTATTCTGCTAACCCTTTTCCTTCAAAGAAGTGACTATCTTGCTTAAAAAGGAGGATATCCTCATCTATGCAGTAAGGAGACCAATCCTGAGTAACAAAATCATTTATTACTAAATTACAAGTGGTTTCTCTGGTGTGCTTTCTTTTTCAACCATATTTGGGTGTGTTCTGATTGGGCTGTACATTTAGAGAGTTGTCCTTGACGTTCTTAGAAAACGTGCAAAACATTTGTGAAAAGCTTTTTTCAAATGTTTTAGAGTTGCCACAGTCTGCTGCCCGTAGGATAGGCAGTACTCCTGGGGCTGCCTGGCATCCTGGATTGCTCATTATAGAGGAAGAGGACCTCCACAACATCAAAATGCAATTTTTTGCCAACTCTGTGAAAAATGTTGCAGATCAGACATATGCCTGCTAACACTTCTGGGGCTTCTCTCATTGCAGAACCCCATTGGGGAAGTACAGTCTGCTGCTTAAATATTGTTCAGGGTGACAGAGGCAGCAAAGCAGCTTCTCTGCCAGGTGTGGTGGATATGAACAGGCTGCCTGGTATCCAGAGATGCCTGTTTCCTCTAGCAGTTCCTTTCACTGTCAGGAGGGACAAATTCTCTTATTTCTCTGACACTGACTAGGTAAACAAACATGCAGCTTTGGGATTATAACTAAAAGACGAGGAATCAAAAATCTGACCTGTGCTATTTATGCCTTCCTCTTGAGGAAGCATAACTTGTCCTCGGGTCTCACTGGAATTTCTGTTCTTGTCATAGGAAATGGGCAGTTTTACCTGCATGAGGCTTTGGCAAGATGGAGGGGGAACTGCATTTATATTTTGCTTCTTGCTTTTAAAACAGCTGGCTGTATGAGATTAAAAATTTCTACTACAAGAAAATGTATTTTACTTTAAAATGGCCAAGTTTAGGAGTGGCCCATTGCAGGAATTGGCAGGCCTGCAGGAGCTAAGGTGCTGGGAAGACAGAACTGTGTTCTGTGGAGTATCCTGTGTGTCTGTTGTGAAGGTAGAGAGGCTCTGCCTGGGAAAGGGGAGGTGATCTGCTCCTGTCTGACTTCAGCCATCATAGGCCCAAGCACACACTGGTGCACTTTGTTCCCTGATCCCTTGCTGCTCCTGCCACAGCTAAAGCCTTCTTGTCACAGTGCCCTCTCTTCCTTTGAATTTCCTCCTTCTCAGCATGCCAAGTGTGTCCTACAGGGAGCATGAGCATGCCCATGTGGGAGATGTAAAATAAGAGGAGGGAAGCATTAGGGTCTCCAGACCCTCTGTAAGGTCTGGATCTGAGCCTGAGCAGGCTTCATACTGCGTTATGTGGTGTTACTCATGAGCAATGTATAAAATATATATAAATAAATTTATAAAAGTTGAAGCTTTCTTCCTTATTTCACCCCACTGCCTCTTCTCTCCAGATTTAAGATGAAGAATCAGCAAAGAGAACGATGGTAGCCTTAGGCAAAGTGCTGTGGAGATGAGGCTGGAAAGGAAGAAAAGAGAAAGCTGAAAACTTTCAGCAGCCTGTCAGCCTTGGGCATGGAATATGAACCTAGCAGGTCTAGAAAGACTTCACCAGTGATTAATTGTGTTCTCTGCAAACCTTTTGTAATATCTGCTGCATATTAAGTTTTTATAGTTAAATAAGTACGTGGGGCAACTGAATGTGCTTTTTGATATCTGTGTCCATCCACTCCCTGTGTTTTTTCATGGATCACTTACCTGTACTGGACAGGTTCAGCACAGCTCTTGAACAGTGGCCATGTGGGAGCTGCTGTAACCAAACCCTTAGATATTTTCTTCTCTTTAAAGAAACTTTATGTGCAGGCAAGCCTCAGGGTGAGCTATGAAAGCATCAGAAGTAGCCAAAGTAAGATGCATTTCAAACTAAGGCTACAGTAATAAAATAATTATGTCTGGTATTGGTTGACTTAAACTGCTGACTAAAACTGTGCTGCATCAAAGTGCTGTGACAGCAGTATATCAAACTACTGCCTTTAAAATAAACCCACTTTGGAGCTTCTGGACCATATTCCCTGGTATTTCACTTCTGTTTGTACTGGTGTGAAATTAATGATAAGCAAACATTTATGGCAGTATGGTAGAATAGGGTGACTGTGGCTTTATTTATTACCATGCCAGTGAGATCACAAATGTAACCTAGTTCTGCCCTGGTGGGGATGTGCAGAAAATGCACTGAAAGTCTCTGAAAGAGTTCTTTCAGGTCTCAATGTACTAAAAAAGTGAGTTAGAGACTGCTGTTTGTTTTTTCCTTGGAGATCACGCTGTATAATTGCAATATGGACCTTCTGGAAGGCTTTGCTCTCTTGTGCAAGATGCACATCCTCTGTCACACTCCTATTATCTGATTACAGCATCTCTGCTGTGACTCCTCTGCTTAAACAGTGTCTGACCCATCAAGAGACTGAGAATGTAGGGCAAAAATACATAGCTAAACATATGTAAAGAAATAGATATTTTTTCTTACTGTATGATATTTTGTGTTAATTATTTGCTCAGAAGCATAAGAGTTTGGGGTTTTTTTGTATTTTTTTTTAGTATCTGGGTCAGATGTCTAGTGTGAAAATGAGATTTCAAAGACTGTATGTTTGGTGATGTCGTGCAATATTAATTCATTGAACAGTACTTGGGTATTGTTAAAGAGTAAAAAAAGGCAAATAAAAAACCATAAACTCATTAAAACATGAATATTCAATGGCTGCTTTTCACCTGAATATACAATAAGAAATTCCTAAAAACAAGTACTCTCCCAAAATTACCCTTGAAATATTGCTACTTCTTGTTTCAAATCTATTCATTATATAGCCTAGGAAGTATATAAGAAAGATATTCCTGGTTTTTTTGCTTATTTTTTGCTTCTTTAGCCTCACAAGCAGTTTTACTAGAATAGAGGGAAAGCAGGAGGGAAGTCTGTATTTTATACACTGATAATATGATCTGGTAGATTCTCAAATGCAATACATATGCAAATCAGAAGTGCTTGAAACTATTTCAACTACTTTTAGAATTACATCAGGGAGAACAGCATAAAGAAACTTGCCCAGAGTCACTGCACTTATTAGGAAATGCCTCAGAAACCTCCCTGGTGAAATGCAAATGAGATTCATAAGTCAATACAGGAGATGCAACAGAACCAACTCTGTGAAGATTGACTTCCTAGAGACATCCTGACAGGTCAGTGTAAACGTCCCACTTTTAACTTCTTGCATTATAAATTCACAAATCTCAAATCTGTTGTAGGTTATGAATTTGTAAATTGAAACTATGACCTTTTTAACTTAAAGCTGCAAAACCCACACAGGAAAGCAAACTTTTATAGAGCCAGCAATTGGGATATAGCACAGTGATGAAAATAAAAGTATGACATTGCTTTTTTTTCCTTCCAAAGGAAACCCTACTCTATTTTAAACCTACTTTTTGTTAATAACATCTAAAATTGTTGTGTTGCTTTCCAACTTTCACAACAGATGACTGTCAAAGCCACACGAGGCTATGGATAGTAACTGGCATTCTGCTGTAGGCTCAAATAAAATGGTAACAAGGCACTTATGGCTCAGTCCCTTTACTTGCTTAGCAAAGAGGTAGGAGCCTTTCTCTGCCTATCAACATTTAACAGACAGTTGCCAAGATCAGTCTGAGCTGGTTATTAGAACAGCATTTTTGCTTTTGTTCTCAGGAAGACCTGGGTAAAACACTGACAGGAAAGGACATATACCTTCTGTCTGAAGTTATATTCGAGATTAGTGCAGATCATGTGTTTATAGAATCTCTGTGAGCTTTCTTTCTAATGATTTACTCTGATATGCATAGCTAAAGGAAGAGTAGAAAGGGATATATATAGTACCAGATTTTTGCTCCTACTGCAAGTACATTGAGGAAGTAATGAGGTAAAAAGATTTCCTTTCTCTCTTTGCCTGGGTGGAAAAGTTGAGGTGGGATGAAAGGTGGTGGGAGATTTCTTTGTGAATAAATTTTGCCTCTCTTTCGATACAGCAGAGTTATTTAGAAGCTGAGACTTAGAGCCAGGCACTCTTCTCTTCTTCCCATTTCCTTCCTCCCTCTCTGTGGTCATATCCTGCAGCATGGTAGACAGATTCACTTGGACTTTGTAATGAAGCTGAGAGTAATTTTAGAGTAGACTGGTGTAATAAAATGTATGCATATTCAAACCCAAACCATGACATTAGATGAAAATCCCTGTTACGTGGTATTAGCTTGAAAAGTTTAAAAATAGTATGTCTTCACAAAATCCTGCTATAAGACTGCACGTTTCACCAGGGTTGGGATTTCTTCCTATTTTCCTGCACTTAGGCACTGAACTTTGTGTTTTGCATTGCAGTATTTTCAGTGTCTTTCGTCTGACTAAGAGTAATCTCATGGTTTCATCTGAAACCTTGTTGAAGAGAATTTAAGTTGTGGCTATATTGTGGCTTGTTGATACTTTAGTGTTTTCCAGAATGGCTGCTCAACTTTTTCTTTAATCATGTTTTCCTTTGTTTCTATCTGCTTGCTGCTTTGACTTGACTTTAAACTACAAATTTTGGGGTGCAAGCAATAAATTTCTCTGTGCAGATGTGATCAGTACATGTAGCTATTGTGACCAGTCTGTTGATTTTGTGGCTCTGAGAAACAGATTTAGCTGATAATTAGTAAAGCAAATAACATTAGGTGTGGAGAAATGAAGCTCTAACTAAATTGGGTTTAAAATGTGAGCAGGAAAGAAAAGAGAATTAAACAGAGAACTTAAACCCATAGGCTCTGTAGGGTGTGTGTGTATGTGTGTGTCAGGGATGTTAGATGTTCTCAACACACCAAATAACTCCAAATAAGAGACTGCAGGACTGTATCTTCCTCGTGGATCTGATGCAGAGAGCAGAGCTGCAAATTTTAACTCTCCATAGACTCAAATGTTTCATGTCCTGATGATTCTGTGATTCTGTGTCAGAGGAATGGGTATGAGCACGTGCCATTTAGATTTTCCTCTGAGCTCTCAGAATATTAGGAAATCTGTGTTCATGAGACCCTTATTTCAGATGATTTTCAATGTTTCAAATAATAAAAAAACTCCAGTGCTTTCTGACTTTGCCTTAGTGCAGTAATTGTGTACAGGCTTGAAAATAATATATAACTGAAGTGCAGTCCTAACAGATGACACAATTGATAAGGATTGCTGCTTGGAATTCACTCCAACTCACAGGGATCCTGGAGTAGCAACTGCAAAATCAAGCAAACAGGCTATTGAATAGTAACAAAGCAAAAGAAAAATATTTGTCTGTTGGAAGTTGGGCCCTGTGGAAGCAGGTGGCTTGGTACGTAGTGAATAACTAATCAACAGAAGATTTAGTCTTTGAGGCTGTTTCCCATTAGAGCTTTTCCTGTGTAAGCACTTATTGGCTGACCTCAAATAAAGCAAAGCATCCCTTTGAAATAATGCCTTATTTGCAGGGCATTTTATCCCCAGGTGACTGATACAATCACAAATAAATAAATCATGTATAGATCATGTATATCTGCTTATATTGCAGTATTAAGAGTCTTTAAAAATAGAAGAATGCTCTTATTAATGTGCAGAAGGGGCTGTGTGGGAGAAAAACTGAGATGGCAAGTAAAAAAGATGAGAAAGGACAATAATATAGCTATTGGACACAATTGGTAGAAAAATGATCATTCTCATATCATCATCATCTATCCTTGTCAGCAGCAGTGAGAAAATTATTTGTGCTTACAAATGTAAAGATTCTGAATAAAAGAAAACAAAAATAAATAGCACAAGTTTGGATCTGATGTCACCTGGTAGTTTATAAGTGTCTTCTGCAACTTTTTCCAGGGAGTTTGATTATATTTATTTCAGCTCTGGTGTCATTAAGAACTAAAACTCAGTCTATGGGTTTCAAAGTACCTCCAAGCAGAAATGTTTAATGGTTTTTCAGGCAACACTGCTGTCACCTCCATCTTTGCTTTGAACTGAAAGTAACAGACAGATGGAAGGAGATAAGAAATGAAGAGAATGAAACTACAGAATTGCTTAATGTAAGGAAGGACTTTCAGCACAGTAAAAGTAAGAAAATACATCAGGGTTAGTTCTCTGGAAGCCAACACACTTAACTCTCTTGGGACCTTGCACAGCTATGAGCAGAGAAAAGGGAACCAATGTGCTTATTTACAGAAAAAATTCGGAGTCAAAAGTCTGTTATTCCACAGATGGACAAAAAGTTTGAGTGCTCATAAGCCAACATAATTTATGGATGGAACGTGAATTTGGACACCAAGTTAAACAGTGAAATTATACAAACCTTACTCTAAACCACTTCCTAAGTTCAATGCAGACTCAAATAGTTCAATTACACTTGGAGGGAAATAGAAGCATGAAACCCTAATGTAAGATACTTTTACTGATCTCAGCCAAAATCATTGCATAACTAGTGGGTTTAACATTTTTGAAGGCATTTTGATTTCTTTTTTCTCTTTATGTGACCTTTTATTTTTCAAGCAGTATGACTCTTCCTCTTTCTCTGAAAAAAATTAAGCCTGCAGCAATCTAGTTTTAGAAGCTGCTGTAAAGAGGATAGTTGATCTGAAGAGTTTTCCTGAACTCTCTACATTATAGGTGACAAAACTGGATTATTATTCTGATTGCACCTTACTCTGTCTTTAGAATGGTTTAGAGGCCTTCTTACTTGGACACATTGTCTTTAATGCATACCCAAATATGATCCTCAACCTTTACATGCACTTAATCTCTCCAAAAATTTTAAGAGAAGTTATGAATCATCATTTTGAATTTTTTCTACCTGTGAGCCTTTTACCTGAGTGAGAAGGATGTAATTATGTGGTAAACCAGTAGCACTCTAAATCTTGTGACTTGAAACAATCTACTTTGAGCAGATATTTTAGTGTTTTAGCACACATGCAAAAGAAACCCAAGTCTATTTGTAACTTTGTTATCCAGAGCCAGCCTGTCATTATGCTGAGCATTATGTAATGTTAGCAAAATAGAGTCAGTGCCTACACATCTTATGCTAACTGGTGCACTTTACAGGAAAACAAATATCAGTTTACAAAAGCAAATATCTGCAGAACAAAAAGCAAAAACTGTAATTCCCACTTTGCAATGCTAGTAAATAACAGCACAAGTGTTTGTGAACTCGCAGAGCCGTTCTAATGCCAGTGCTTGTCTGCACCAAGAAAAACAGGTAAAGCACAGAGCAGTGACTGCACCCCCTGAGCAGGGCACTTTCTGGGTGTTACCACAGAAACCTGCAGGTACAGGCAGGTGCAGTCCAGCCTCCAGTGGGTTACAAGTTTAGAAACCTATGTTTTTGTTACCCGTGTACTCTTACATTGCTTGGATAGCATCAAAGAATAGAAGAAAAGAATTAGAAATTATCATATCTGTATGAAAAAATGCTAGTCTTACTACAGGAATCTTGACTTTCCCCCCATTTTTTCTTTACTTTTTCTTTTCATGAGACTGTTGCCGTCACCTTTTCCTCATGACTCTTTTTTGTATATTCTTACATTCTGTCAACTTTGGTATATTTGACTTCGTATCTCTTGAATTGTTGATCATTATAATGTAATACATAGAAAAACGTAAAATTGCAGAAAAAAGGGAAGGACTTTGAAGTTTTTTTTCCTACATTTTAATGTGTTCCCACTGCACATAAGATAAAAGCAGCCAAAAATATTTCTACACCCAGTTGCTTTGTAGACTTTGCTTGATCCTCAAGACTAAAAAAAAAAACTTTCTGTACTAAGTCTCCTTATCCATTTTAGGAAATGTAACAAGATTTTTCCAGGATAATCAAAAAATAGGTACTTTCTGATAGACTGAACATCTTCCTGAGGAATCCAAATGTGTTTTAAGAATATAGGTCAAAATATAAAGTATAAAAGTGAGCTACCCTGAATCTAATTTTCAAACCCCCTTCCTAGTACTTCTTCCTTTGCACATTATGATGGTCCAGTAAGACTTGGATCATCACCACCTAAATTCTGGTCTTTTGTCTCTTCTAACATGTCTGTGCACGCTTGGTCTTGTTACTTACATAAGGAGTTAGAAAATTGCATTGATCCTGTGTTTTGCACTTTGGTGAGGAGTAAAAGTAAAGGCATTTCTGCTGCTTCCTTCCCCTCCTGCATAAGAAAGATGGGTGATGTCAGAAGGCATGAGAAGGCCATGAATTTGATTAAGGAACTAAATATATGTTTGGTATGGCTTATGAGTGTGCTATAAGGGCATTTGGGACCTGGGTGTTTAATATAGTGGTATAGCAGACTCTGCTGTGGGTTTTATTCTTTCCACGCAACCCCCCACCCATCCTCAAACTGCTGATTACAACTGTTAGATTTCCTAGGACTTCTTACTAAGTCTGCAAGTTTCGCTGACTTTAATGAACTTATCAATTTACCTGATAATAACATAAAGCCTTACTGGAACCATAATGTTCTTATTTATATTTACCCCATATGAAAAAAAAAAAAGGTTACATAGAAATGTCTCTGTACCATGACCACTTCCTTGAGGAGCCTGTTCCAGTGCCCAGTCACCCTCTGGGGAAAGAACCTTTTTCTAATTCCACCCTAAACCTCCCCTCAACACAGCTTTATGCCCTTCCCTAGGGTCCTGTCACTGTCACCACAGAGAACAGGTCAGCGTCTGCCCCTCTGCTTCCCCTCCTGAGGAAGCTGCAGACCCTGATGAGGCCTCTCCTCAGTCTCCTCTTCTCCAGGCTGAACAAGCCAAGTGACCTCAGCTGCTCCTTGTATGGCTTCCCCTCCAGGCCCTTCACCATCTCTGTAGCCTCCTTTGGATGCTCTCCAACAGCTTTATATCCTTCTTGTATTGTGGCACCCAAAACTGCCCAGCACTCGAGGTGAGGCCGCCCCAGTGGCAGCAGAGGGGGACAGTGCCCTCCCTGGCCTGGCCAGCGAGGCTGTGCCTGCTCCCCCCAGGACAGGGATGTCCCTCCTGGCTGCCAGGGCACACTGTGACTCATATTCATCTTTTTGTTGACCAGCACCCCCAGGGCCCTTTCTGCAATGCTGCTGTCCAGCCTCTCATTCCCCAGGCTGTCTGTAACATCAGTCCTGAGATGTCACCATAGAGGGGGGACATGTTGTAGAGCTGGAGGTTACCCAACCTTGGAAGGTGCTTGAATTGGAAACATAGATACTGATGTTAAATGCAAACTTGCCAACCTTGTAATTGCTGTTAAATTCACAACTTAATAGACAGAAGTTCAATTTCTATTTAATTATTATGCTGTGACACTAATTTTTTTTTCTCTTACAAATATGTAACTAAGTCTTTCTTAATGGTATTTGTCTTAATTCTATTATTCAAGTTCTAACAATGGCTGAATTTTCAGGAAACAGTCTCTGATATATAATAGTCTAGTTCTTTGTAACCTTTTTTTTTCTTTTTTTGAATTTTCAGCCACTGTTTTACTGTGCCTTAAAATAAAAGCAAGCTTAAAAATAATAATTTTCAACCTGACAGAATAAGGAAATGAAAGCACATATAAGAAGGATCTAATTAAAACATGCAAAAATAGAATGGTATAAATCCTTCATTTTTAAAGAACTTTGTTTTGGATTGAAATTTAATCAAACTGCACTTTAAGTGTTTGAGTTCAAACAGAGAGGAAAGCTCAGAGTATTAACCTACATCCTATAAACCCTTTCTCCTGTGATAAGTCCTTCTTCACCTGAACAGCCTGACTGATGTCAGTGGCTTGAATACTCATCAGCCTCAAGTGATATAGCACAATTCACAAGGAAATGAGCCTTTGAAACTTTGGCAGACTGTATTATGGCCACATAACATGCCTACATCAGTCTTCCCTCTCTACATGACATAGGGAAAAGTTTCCATGACCAATGCAGTGAGAGTGGAGACTCTTTCTGTCTGGAAGGATTCAAAGTGGTGATTCCTTTTTTAGTGGAGGATTACTATAAGGGGCAAATTGTATGAGGTCTGATCAATGTATACCTGCCCTGAGGAGGTTTGCGGCCAGAGCTTGGGCTCCCTGCAGCACATGGGGGAGTCCCAGGCTGAAAACAGGTGCTGTGAAAGTGTCTGATGATTCACACCACACACTCAGCCACTAAACAAACACTAACCAGTAATTAGTGGTTTGGGGGACATCCATTAAGAAAAACCCACAAAACCAAACCCAGTAAACACACGTCTAGGGAATGTGATTAATCCAGCTTTTCAGAGGCATTCAAGAGAGATTGTCAGATGGAAAAAGGGAGAAAGAAATGGAGAAAAAGCAGATGTATGACAGAGTTGGTCAGAAATGCCAAGAATAAATAGGGACAGATTTGTTAAGAAGCAGTTATTGATCCTTCTGCCTTTTCCTTCTCCTTTGACTGATACCTTCTATTCCCTCTCACCACACACAATTATTCATTTCTCATTTTTCTTACAACAATATTCCCATTTGCTTTTGTGCTTAAAGCATGAACCCCTCAGCTTTCAGCAAGGCTTCCACTTATCCTTCAGAATTGGCTTCCTTTGCACTCCCTTTGAGTAATTAGCTGACTAAAATTGAGCAAAGTGTGTGGAGAGGTAAGAAAACATGAGACATTAATTGTGTGTTTTATTCTTCAGATATTGCCTGCATCCTCTATGAGTGTTGCTTGTCAGTGCTCTGTGTAAGGAACGGAAACCATCCAGGTAAATAACCTGGCCAGAGGTTGCTTAACTCTGGTGACGGATGTGGGATAAATATATAGAGCAAGAAATCAGTGAAAATTAAATTAAAAAGTAGAATCAGGTGGAAATTCTGCAAGCATATTTTGTTCTTGTTTCTGCTTTTAGTTCTTTTTTTGAAATAAGAAAGATGATAAATTTAAGTTCACTCTGAAGCTGCTTTTTCTATATGCAGAGCACAATTTTGTGGGTTGTTTTGCTCTCTTTTAATGTTATTCAATTAAAATACTGTTTTGGAGTCAAAAGTGTAAAGTTCAATCTGTAATGTTTCAGAAATTTCCTTTCCCATATGTGCAATGAAATTACTCAGTAAATTCATCTGCATTTAAATTTTCTCAAGTGTCAAATGCTCTTTATGTTAAAAAAAATTATATAGTATCAAAATATCCAAGTATAATAAAACAGGTAGCTAAAAAACCCAAATAATTTATAGCTAAGTACAATCCTAGTGTTCATGCAATATTTCTAGTGTACTGGAACATAGTACAAATGCCTAAATGAGATGAATCACCCTGAAAAAACTGAACTGAAAAATTGCTTTAACCTTTTTGAAACAATGCATTTTGACATTTCCAAAATGAAACAAGAGCCAAGATTTCGTGTAGACTTTTCCCACTGAAGCTGTCATAAAAATCAACAAGTTCTCATGACGCATTTTGAAGGAGAACGCATTCTATTTTCAAGTTTGAAAATAGTACTGTAGTTTATCAGTCTTTTTTTACTTGACTCTACTGTTAAAGACATTTGGGAACTGAGACCATGGGCCCCAATTTTCTTTTAGTTGTTTTTTTAAACATCTTTTTTTTGAACACTTTCACCTTTAGTAGTTTAAATTCTGAGGTACAAGACTACAGTGAGGACAATTTCTAATCTGAGGCTTAACTCCAGCTGGTCTCAGCAGACTGCAGTGGCATGATGTTTAAAAAGAACAACTACGCATCAGTCCTGTAATTTTAAAATTTTATCCATGGTATTCTCCTTCTGTGAGAAAGCATTTGGTCATCAGTGTTTGCATGGACTAGAGAGGTGTTTATGAGATGTCTGCTGAGTGATCCCCTATCAGTCTGAAGTCTGATTGAATATGCAGACACTGGTACTGCTCTTCTGCACCACAGGTTGTTTCACGTCCCCAGATGACTTTTCATGGAAGGAGATGGATTTTTTTTTTTTTTTAATAGTAAGGGAACTCGATAACACATCTGCATTTAAGAGATTCATGACGCTTGCAATGGTGTACACATGTTCAAGTCACAATTGATAGTAACTTTCTCTCAACTTCTGTGTAAAAAAAAGTGCTCTAGAGGCTTCCCTTTATCTTTTTTCTCTTTTTAAAATCACAGTAACCTTCTGCTGTAGTGAGATACAAACAAGTTTGACAGAACATCACCGAAACTCATTCTGTTCTCTCCTTTACTCCTCTAAAGCAGAATTTCCTCCACTGCAACAAATGCAGTCACAATATGGCAAAACTGGTGTTGGAGCAGATTCAGACTGACAGAATAGAAAGCTGTTGATCTGCTAAACCCCAAGGTGGTGTTGTACAGAGAGGAGAACAACGTGGTTTTTCAGAGCTAAACCTGGATAGTAAATCTCATGTTGGTTAGATCTTGGCAGATGAATGAAAGTGGTTACAAAGTGGGTGCTAATTGAACAGAGTGGCTGATTTTCATCTCTGAAGAGATCAACTGCTATTTCACATACAGAAAGGAAATACTACATTTTACTTCAGTGACATTGATAGAAATAGTTTAAAGAATTTTTTTTTTTTGAGACTTCCCATAAAATTTCATTATATGAGAAAGNGGTGACATTGATAGAAATAAAGAATTTTTTTTTTTTGAGACTTCCCATAAAATTTCATTATATGAGAAAGCCCCAACAACAAAACCAAAGCCCCCACCAGCCACGTCATGTGTAATAAAGTGGCATACCAAGGAAGGCACTCTGGATCAAATCCAAAGCCGATTTTAATGAATTCAGCTTTTTCCCTTGACTTCTCTTACGTCTCAGAAGCTCTTACTGAAGAAAGAACTTGAGAACACTTGCTGTTGTAAAAAGATTTAAATTCTTTTTCCCCTTCTCTTATTTCTGGTTAAGATTTCTAATGATTTCAGATGGGCCTGTGACTCTCTTACTGAAGAAGCAATTGTTATAGGCCTGGAAAGGACAAGGTGGCAAACTCACAATAGGTAGATCAATGATGTGAGTGATATTTATGCAGAAACACACTTTTGGAACTGATAGATGGACGATTTGGTTTGGGAACTACTCATAATAGACCTCAAGCCCTTCAAGATGTGTAATTTTTAGATATGGTGTTACTGAAAAGGAAATTAAAGGTGGCAAGTGATTCAACTGTCTGTCAGTGAAGATTTAGGTCAGGGGAAGGTGAACAACACTCTATCCTGTTGAGCCCTATTTTATACAGTAATTGTGAACTGCAATGAAAATAGTGGCGTGGGAAATTCAAATCTGCTGTGTACAGAGGTAACTTGGTGTTGAAATGCTGCATTTGCTCACTGCATGTGGATTTCTGGAAGGATGATAGAACCTTGAGCAGAGAGAAGAGCCTTAAAAATCACGTGATAGAAAAATCAAAGAGGTCAGCTGTTAAATTTATTCAAATTTACCAAACAGGGGTTTTGTACCCCTAATCCCACCTGTGCTGGTGGTTATGGGGGAGCAGTTGGGGCTGCCTTCCTGCCTGACTGTGCTGTGACATAAGAACACCTGGTGAGTTGCTGAGCTTTGACTACAGTGTATTTCTCTTAAATACATACAGGTAGAAAAACCCTCTCACACAGTCTGCTTAGATCTTCGTTACTGATCTGTAATGCTACTTCATTTTCTTGTAATGGCCATTTGCTGCTGCAGTGTGTCTTTTCAAATTCAGTTTGTGTGCTGCAAAATTCTGACACAGGTGCACAAATGTCATCCAGGTACTTTTCTTCTACAGGAATTACATTTCTGTCTTTTATGCATTGTGGTAAAAAAGTCTGCCATGAGCAGTTTCACACAGGTACTTAACTCTTTAAAGGGAAGAAGAATTGCAATTGTAATACTAATAATTTGCATTTGCATAAATTTGAAAACGTTTCCTAAGCATGTATTAAAATGATCATGTATTTCTTGCCAGTAAGGAAAATAATGCATTGGAGAGACTATAGGAACAGTCTAAAATCCAAGAGGAAGCTACTGTTTCAAAGAATCTAAAGAGTTAAGGTTCAAGAGTTTGGATGATATAAATTTTCACAGCTCTGTTGAAGTCGTCTGTGTCCATTTCTACTGACTGGAAAGATAATATTGAGCTCCAGAGTATCGATGCAAACTCCAGTTCCCTAACTACAGTATTAACTATAAAACAGCCCTCTCACACTCTATCTGTAAAATCACTAGCTTTAAAACTGCTTTTAAAACTTTTTGCTGTTGTTATTTTTTTTTACATGAGTGAGGGCTTCTGATATTTGATATTGTCCTTTGGTGGGAAGCTAAGAGATGCATTAACCAGGAAAAAAAAAAAGTGATTAGGCCTGAAACCTTTGCTTAAATGATCAAACAAGGAACCAAAGGCAAGGATTCTTAGATCATACTTTTCCTTCAGACATGCTCCAATGTGGAGTGCCTGTGCTGGACCCATATTTGGTTTTGTTTTGCAGCAGATGCAATTATATACTTATAATTTCATTCCAGTATTTTCCTGTCAAGTACACTACAGACAATATAAGTAAATGTCTGCATGTAGGTCTGGCTATGAAAGCTGGTTTGTTGGGGGAGAAGGAGAGGCTCCACAGATTTGGAATTTCTGAATAGGTATAATGAGCTTATCCAGATCATCCACTCTTAGAACCTCTTAGAAAAATTGCCTAATTTTACATATTTGACATATACAGTGCAAGGAAACAGTCTTCACTTTGCTAAATATTTTGGAAAAACTTCCTATAATGCTGTAGCTGTGAGATTGATTAAATCTTTTCTGGAATCCATCTCAATGAGTGACATCTGTCCATGGATCACTGTGCTAGAAGATGGGAAAGGCCATCACTTTCCCTGCTTGGCTGCCTCTGTTCTATTACTGCCTTTAGTGTCCCTACTTTGCCTGGGATGTGGCATCATCTCTCCGTGCTTTGTAGCGCTGAGACTCAATAGAGGGGAAACTGAAAAGATTCAGGACGCTATTATGGCTGTTCTAATACTTTTGTCAAAAGTCTCTGCTCTGCCACAGTCTGCTTCCTGCTTTGATACTTCTTACCCCGTTGGTTTCTTACCTTCTACTTTGGAGTATTTTGTTAACAGTTATTGCTTTGCGGATGGCAATAGATTTTAATGTCTTTCAGTTAGCAGTAGATGGTGCAGACAGGTGAGCACACTTTTCCTGGGCTCCCATCAGAGAACCACATATATAATTTCTCTGAGGAAGAAGAGTACATTGAAAATTTTATCTAGGAAAAAAAAAGAATGTCCTGAGCTTTTTGCCTGCTAGAAAACTTGCAATCTGCTATGTGAAATGGGTTTTGTTACACCTCTCCCTCTCAAACAGCTCAACGCAGCAGTGGAGAACTCTCAGTGGTCAACCTGCCAGCAAAAATTCTCTTTCAGCTGCTGTCTCTCAGGTCTTCTTTCTTGCTGAGGTTCAAGGCTTATTTAAGGATCTCTGACCCTGCATCTGGGGCCTCTTTGCTCTACGATAGCTTTTACTTGCTCAGTCTCAGTTACAAGGAGCTGTTCAGGCAGTTTCTCCCTTTTTAATCTTTTATTAACAACCAGTGAGACTGACTTTGCCTGACCTTTTTGCTTCTTGCCTTTATTTATCTGCCAAACATCAGTCCAACTCTCTCAGTGAATCTTGGATCTGTTTTGAGGAATCCTGGGAAGAGCTAGTTGGGATAACTTTCTATTTTGGATGCTTTCTCTGGAGTTTCTCTTATCTCAAGTCTTCAGAGGAATGCCTCAATACAGGCAAGTATTGAAGTTACAAGTTATGGTTAGAGCATTTTGCCTTAATAATTCTGTCCACATGGTAGGTATTTTGTCTGTCCCCATTAGCATCCTGCAGTCTACGCCTGCTGAGATGTTTGAGGCTTCTTAAGACATCACTCTGAAATGACACTGTAATGAAGAATTGCTCCTCTGGGACTATTGGGGCACTTTATTCCCTAAAGGATAGATTATACAAAGCTTTGCAAGAACATGGAAGGGTTAAGCTGCAGGTCTGTCCTTCTCTTGCTCAACCTAGTGCTGATCAGCTATCTCTATATAACTGCAAATTTAATTACTTCACAAAGGCTTTGTTTTGACTCAGCTCTTTGCTCGTCTGTTGACGTCAGCAGGGACTTGGCTGTGGGCTGCTGGGAGCAGACAGTCCCACTCCTGCGTGCTGGGGCCCTGGCCACATCTGAGAACGGAAACAGCCCTCTCACCTGCAGCAATCTGCTGACCTGATTTAGTTTCTGGAGGCAGGGCTGGAAGTCAGTAATTGTAGCCAGTCTCTCGACACTGCCCTGTGATGCAACCACCAAACCACGCTCTTTTTCTCCCAGTGCCACTTGGTAATCTTTGGGGAATAAATCCGTCAGAAGACCTTTTGGATGTAACAATTATAATTTTGCAAAACAGCAATCACTACAAGTATTACCCTTTAGCTACTGACAGCAAAGTTCAAAAATCTCATCATGTGCTGGTTTCACAGCAGCTGATAAAGGTCAATAAAATGGAGGTTTAAAAGGCAGTGTTTCTAAATTTTTTATGCTCAGAAAGGATGATTCTCATTTTATTGGGTTGGCTTAGCCCACACTTTCAATTCACATTCTGAATTACTCCCAAATTCCTTCTTGCATCACATGGAACCATAAACACTAGGCCTTACTTGGCAGAGAGGAGATTGCACTTTCTGAAGTGAGCTGGTGTCTGTAAATATCATTGCAAGATAAGATTTGTTCAGTGGCCTCTGGAAAACACATCATCTGCTGCACTGAATTATTGGTGTTAATTTATAATAGGATACTATACGATATTTCTAATGGGAATTCTTAATGCGGTGGAATATTAAGATTTTGTAGTTTAACTTTATTAGGCTCCTGTGTTTCTGAACATGCTAATCTATGCCATAAGTCAAAGACACTTCAAAAGGAAGGATTATACTCCAGTTTTTTAGAATTATTTAATTTCAATTGGCCCTGCTCTTTAGAGTTAGTGCTAGTTTTATATCAGTTTGAGAAGTGTGTGCCTTCTGTCCTGTTTCTCACCAGTAATGCATGACGAGACAGGTTGTGTGCATGCTTACAGGTTTCCTTAATTTTACATGTTTCTTAGGAGTGTACTTTAAAATTATTCTAGGCTTTTTATGTAAAAAGATAAATGTAAATGTCTTGAATTTGTTGTGCTACACTGAGTTCCACTGATTTAAGACAAAAATAATGAGTTATTAAGTTGAGCCCATTATATTTAAAATCCAGTCCCTTTTTGGTTTTTTGGCTCTGCTGTTGCTAGAGATGAGCCTGATCTGAATCATTATTCCAAAGGCAGGTTCATAGTTGATTTCTTTTGTTTTTAAAGTCAGCCATACCTAAGCACCAAGGTACTACAAAAGTTTAGGAGCTTAGATTCCAGGTTTGGTTTTGTTCATTGTATGTATAAAGGCTTCACATGTGAGGCAAGACTGTAAAGAAAAGGCTTGAAGCTTAAATCAATGTTATGATCACAGAAGAGGTTGCTGATACTGACTTCCGAGTTGATAAGATGCATGAGGCCATTTCATTTTTTGCATCAAGTTCCACTTGAGATGTCCTGATTAATATTTGTGTCAGAACAGAATTAGGACAGGAGTTGGATGGGCTGTGCTACCTGTGCAGTTTGTGCACCATAATTATCATTTATTAATTATTCATGTTGCATGGTCCATCCAAATCCATCACTGTCTACTAAAGCAATGGCTCATGTCAAAAGTGGCTGATTTGCACTCTGAGAATCTACAGGTGTCTTGCCTTTTGTTATAAAATGCTCTGGCTGTTTTGTTGGAAAGGCTGTTTTGCACACTGGTTTGAAATGATCAGAGCAGTTCCCAAGGAAGAAGATTGGTGTGGGACTTGATGAAGCAACTCAGCTGACAGGGGTGGTTCCACAGGCAATTGCAGTCCTCTAGAACATTCCCAATATCATAACACACTTTGTTTTGTAGATTTTATGACAAGACAAGGATTTGCATTGAATAATTACTTCCATCTGAGCCCTCTAAGAGTGCTGAAAATGACTCAATGTAAAGTTTTATCATGCCCCATATACAAGATGAATGCAGAGAAGGACAGCAACATTAAGCAACTTGCTCAGGGCTGTATAATGAATGAAAAAATCCTAAGAAAGCCTACTGTACTGATTCTTGATCTGCAATCTTACCAGTAGACTTTACTGCTGAGATGTAGCTTTGACAAAAATTAATTATTTTATGTATTCTATTTAGTTTATTTTATTTTTAGTTAAAATGTGAGGTACTGACTGGGCTTTACCAAACTGAGAAGTTAATAAATACAGAGGAATTTTTTTTAATATTCAGCAACTTGATATCTATCTTATTAGGATTAAAATAAGCAATAAACCTGTCAAATACTGTCATCAGTAGCATGTGGGGTTTCAGGTATAATAGCAGCAAAAGGTAATAATAATAATAATAAAATGCAGGCAAGGCACTCTGGCAATGAATAAATGCTCTTGCCTGTAACAATTTTCAAGAAAATTTACATTTTTAAGACTAGTTCCTTTATTATTTAGGCCTGTTTGCAGTAGCATAGGAGGAGCTGACATTTCAAATAATTGCCGAGGTAGCAAACAATGGAAGCATTTATCACAATATGCCAATTAATATTTGGAGGCTATTCAGCACATTTAATGAAGGCTGAAGATAATCACCCCTGTAGTGTATTCTAATGTCTTTCACATCCCTGCCCCAAACACGGTTTTGATCTTTAAGATTCTTTTTCTTTAATGTAATAGTTTTGATTTTACCAAACTCCAGGCATTTTAATGCACGCGTGAGGTATCTAATCATGCAGATCAGTTTATGCTTGGAGATAAACACCATACAATGAGCAGCTGTCTGAAGGGGGAAACTACTACCACATATTGTACATTTTGAGTAATTTATGTGTTGGTATGATGGTACCTATACATGTTGCTTTTTCTGAACTGTCACTTTGAGTGCACAACTTAATGACATTTGATCTTTTCAATTTATAGTCTCACATCTTGTTTATGTTTGCTATCAAAAGGATAATTTGTAAAGCAAATGTTCTGTTGATCTGAATTGGCAGAAGCATTTTTCAATCTGCCAGTTTTTCCATTTAAATGAAAAAGAATTAAATTTATTAGCCTATAACTTTCTCTTTTCTTTAATGTTGGGTTTATCATTCTATTTAGCCTTTGTTCAGCTAGTGGAGTAACTTTTTAAGACCAGAAGCATTGAATATTTGCATCTGCTTTTAACCTGATGTCAACAAAACTGTAGATTGGGCTGACTCTTCTTTTGGTTATGCTTTGTCAGAGCAAGGGTAAGACATTGGTGATACCACTGCAGGAAATTATGTTATTTCAGACATATTTAAAAAACCCAACTGTAGTAAATTCAAGTAGGAATGGACCTAACTGTAGATTTGAGTGGAGGAGTAACGGGTAGATAAACACATCACTCTTCTGAAAGCTGCACAAGAGCTGTCGAGCCTTAACTGTGTTTTTTTCTTAAAGCCTGAGTTAAGTTGTGGCTGACTGACATGAAGCTCCAGGTGTTTCAGTTTCTTTTCTGTGGCTTGTTTGTAGCCTCTCTACCTCTGTGGTTCCACTGAAGATCTGTTCCCTGGAGTGACACTGTTATATATTTTCTTGTATCAGTGCATTAGTGTTTGTCACAAGTTGTTTGTACCATAAATGTTTCCCTTTATGATTTTTTTCTGGCTCTAAACATCTCAATAGTCCACTGCTAGTTACTTACACCAGTTAAAAATACCAGAATGGAAAGTTTGTTGGGAATAAGGCAGCTTAATAATATACTTGTAAATTAATTCCTCAGAAAGGAGCGTATTTTGTAATATTGCATGATGTACAGTGTAATGCTAAGAATAAGTGGTGAAGAGATATATTTTTCTTGACTTTAATTGCTAACATTATTGAAAGGAAGCTAACAGATGCATCAAAGACTTTATCCAGAACTAAGACAGGTCCTGCAGAAAAGTACTTCTATATATGAAGATGCCATCTTTTTTTTTTTAATGAAATATGAGAGATGTTTTGGGTCAGGAATAATAATAATTCCAACGAACCAACACTAAGAGCAGAAGTATTAACATGTAGAAATGAAGAGATGCTGAGCACTGCTGAATGATGATAAATGTCCCCAGATTTTGTTGTCTCTTGCATCAGTAGCTGCCACCCACTGTCCTGACAAACAGCTTATCCGACTTTGCTCAGAAAGACTCTTACCTGAACTTCTTTATTCCCACAGGAAGCAATCAGTCAAATTGCACACGTTTCTGCTTCTCTTCCCTTCCATTGACTATTATATTTTCATGGGCTTATGCTTTTGTATTTCTGCTTTGGACTGAACGCCTCAAGTTTTTCTAAATACATTCAGACATTCCAAGTGATCTTTTTCAGTCAAGCTTTGCAAGTCGCCCCAGTGGATGAATACCAGGCAATGTCTGCTTAGCACAGTGTCCAGCTGCTGCTGCCGAGTCATCCAACAAGTGTCTGCATGTCAGTGACTTGGTAAATGCTTCTGCCACTTCCCTGAAAACTTTCAGATCTTCTTCTTTCCCGTGATTTTTCTCTCTTCTGCCTTTCTGTAATGTACAGATAATAAGCAAGTGTTATAATATCAGGATGTGTAATGCTCATTGTCTCTTAACTAAGTATTTGAACGCCACCATCCAATTAAATATGGTTTTGGTTACATATATTTAAATTAGAATTAACCTGTGGATTTTGAGGTGTTTAATTAAACTCAGCTCTGTTGAAAATAGCTGTTATTCCAATTAAGTAAATTTAAATTGTGACTATGTTTCATGTGTTCTTGGCAAGAGCCTGAATTTGATATGATACCCAAGGCAAACATGAATGACTGGCACTAATGGTGTAAGTACAAGACAGAAGCAGGTCTGGTACAGATCCCACTGCCTGTGGCAGGGCTGCACCCTCAGTGCTGTTTTTTTGTCATTTGATTGGAAGATGGATGAGACACTAGGTATTAATAAAAAACCAGAACCTCTGTAGGCTGCAAAGAAATGCAAACTTCAATTTGGCTTGGACTTAAGGGTATTCCAAAAGTAATGTTTCAAATCATTCTTAAAAGCACAAAAAAGTTGTAAATTTCAACGTGGAATATTAGGTTTTGCTGAAATGCAATCATAGGCAACTGCAAACACCTATAGGTAAACATGAAAAAATCTGTGGTAGAAGCAGGTTACACATTTCAGGTTTGTATTCTAACTCAAATAATAACCTGTTTTTGTTATAAAGGGTAAGAGAGGACAGGTCCCTCTTTAAATTATATTCTGTTGAATCTGAAATTCTCTGGAATACACTGCTCCAGATAGCTTAGTATTTAAATACATAAATCCATGGAATTCTTACAGAGGTTGCCTGACAACCAGGAGGCAGAGGCTGGTGCCCACAGGGGCTATAAGAGAAGGTTCTGTGCTGGCTCAGCTCCCTTTCCAGTGCTAGTGTTTAGACAAATAAAAACATTTATAGCCAGAAACATTATCACCCTAAAGAGACCCACAGTCAGATGCTGTGACTACAGCAATCAGAGTGACATGATAAAAAGTACCAAAAGTTGCACTTTTGCAGTAAAATACAGGTTGTAGTCACTTTATGCAGAAGATTCTGTTTTAAAGATTGGAATATGAATTTCTAGGATATCATATCCTAAACCAAACACTCTGAATGTTTTCATTTATTTAGACTAACCCTTCACAAGGTCAGAAAAAAAATATTCATATCTTGGTATTTAACATGTCGTTCAGTGTGGAAATACCAGACATTTCTGAAATAGGGTTTAAGAAACATGATGCTGTTGCACAGCTGGCAGGTTAGCTCTGTTCTCCTGTGTTCTGTGCTTTAGGCTCAGCCAGGGAGAAATCTTCAGATGTTCTAATCACTCCAGTCACTAATAAAACATACATTTAAGCATAATTTATTTTCAAGATTTGGCTATATGAAGTGACTAATATTAAACACAGGTTTCAGTGATTAGAATAAATAACAACCTAGTTTTTTTAGTGTTGCTTTTTTTTTCGTTACTCACACTGGGAGCCTGTTTCCTCTTCAGGTAGATGTGTGACTTATCAAAGTTGTTTCTGGAGTTGCTTTTTACATATTTCCTTTCTATTTTTCAAGATTAAAAAAAAAAGAATATAAGTAACTTTAATGACTATAAAAGGGAAACTCCTTAAAGATATATCTAAAACATATTAAGTTACTAATTTACATAAATATTTAAGCAGCTATTGTTGAAAATGACATGGCTCCTTGCTAGGATATAGCAGCTCTTACTGTGCCTTGGGGGACCTTAAGATCTACAAGATAAATTTGCCTTTAGATACCATTTTAAAGCCCTTAAGATTGTTGTCACACATCTGATGTGGTCCAAACTACTCCACAGTGAGGCAAGTTATTAACAGAAAAGCCAATCTTATCTGCAATGGCATGAGTTGTTTTCAAGAAGAATCAGTCTATGTCATTTAAAGCCAAACAAAATCTGAGGTTCCCTCTCTCTTGTTATAAAGTGTGGGTGTAACAGCTTATCAGATTTTAAGGTTGGAGATGAAAGTTATCCATAACTAAGCCATTATTTATTTGACCTATCTGCTCAGTCCTCCAAAGAGACTTGGGCTGAGCCATTCATTTGAAACTTATTTTAAAACATAAAAGTAAAGCAGAACCAGAGCTATATATGACCAAATATTTTTATACAAAATCTCTTTAAATGTACTCTGCCTCTAGGAAAAGAACACAAACATTTTGGTTTTTTTAAAAAGTTTGTGCATAGGTGCCAAGTGTCTCAATTAATGTGGCTATATAACCATATCAAGAAATTGATAGGAAAAATTGTGTTTACACTGTGGCTGTAGAAGGCAGCTCAGTGAGAAAAGGCTCTGTTGTAGTGGTTTTTGCATGGAATCTAGATAGCTTCCCCAAATGGCCTGTTTCTCTCACATGAGGCACAGAAGAACTGTGCTCCTGACTCGAGTGACTTACACAGGTGCACAAAGCACGGAAAGAATCTGGGTCTTTGCACTCCTTTTATGGCACTGTGGCAAAATGTTGGCTCATTTCTCCTGTCATTAGGTATCCAGGGTCAGTAAAAATGATATATGTATGCCTTTAAATTTCATTCCATTCCCCTATTTGCTGCCATCATTGAGAGAACATTCAGATATTATTCCCTATTCCTGCAGGCTGCTACATTCATTCCTCTTGGAACATGATTTTTTTCCCCTTCCTGTTTGGTTATCAGCCTAAACTCCCAGCCTGCAGTAATGAAAAGTTATGGGGAGAAAAAGATGTGCATAAAGAAGTGTAGGACTGGAGATTAAACTCCCTACAGTAATTCTTGTTATGCTAATGAGGCACATAAGATCACTCAGAGCAGGGTAATGCAGCGATATTACTGAGAAACTGACATAATTTACTGTGGGGAGCCTTTACTTAATACATCATATTTCAGCAAGAAACTTAATAAAAGGAAGCTTAATACATAAATACCACCAAGAAGCGTAGAAGATAATGCAGCATTTGATCAGACTAATGTATAAACACTACTGTGAAACCTAATTTCCAACAAGTTACCCGAGAATCCAAGTGAACATATTGCTTATTGTTGCTGCTGAAGAAGTAGCTTAATAACTAAGGATACCAGAAGAGGCGCAATAAGCATTTCCTATTATTTATATTCCCCAGTTGCCTATAATGACCATATAACTTAATAATTGATTGAATGGTCTGGATATGAAAACTCTTTCCCTTGCAAATTAATCCTAGCACTCAGCTGCAGTACAGCAAGGAGTGTTACCATGGCACTATCAGGAGGCTTATTCCATGACATTTTTCGCCCAGATTTATTGATGCTTCCCTTTTTAAAGCCATTCGGTCTCATTGACTAATAAATATATATTGTGCCATAACTTGTTTTGCCTTCTGTTCCATCAAGAGTCAAACCCCATCATAGGTGGCTTGTTATTTGTTATTATTAGCATTATGAGATTGTTTAATATTTCTTTGAAAGTCTGGGATGTCCTTTTGAATGAGAGATTTCACCATGTCTTTTATTGCTGTCTTCCCTGAAGAAGAGCCTTTCAAAACCATGGCAGAGAAAGGGTGAGAAAAGAAAGTGAAAAGACTTAATGAGATGATAGTGACATGATTTAAGAGTTCTGACTCACTGGCTGGGGTCCGTATTTCCCTTCTGCCTTATGTCTGGAAGACGTGACTTTGCATGTGAAAATATAGTAGATCTGGAGGTGTCACCTGTGTAAATTGTTTCAGAGAAGTGCAGAACCATTCCTGATTATTACTCTATTTCTGTGGGTATTAAGCAAACTGTGTTGCTGTTAAGGGTCAGTGAAATTTACTCTGGAAAATTCTTAAAATAATCTTTTTTTTTTCCCACCTGTAAATGTTTTTATTTTGGTAAAGTTCCAAAACCAAAGTTAAATGAGGATTAAAAAACATGTCAGGTTCTTTTTTTGTCTCACAGCTGGCAATACTCCCTTCTGGGGTTGATGGATTTAGTCAGTCCTGGTGTGCACAGGGTCTCACAGCTGAACACAGAAGAGCTCTCTAGCATATCCTGACTTTACAGCAATTTACCCTAAAAACTCTAGGAACCTGATCATAATTCGTGGATCATAATGATTTAGATTCTGCTGAAGATCTGGAAAGTACTGGGAGTTTTGGCTTTGGTTTTCTTACATCCATACAGAAACTTGATGTCATCACCTCCGTATTCTGGGGCTCTTCATTCAGCCATTGCTCCCAAAGCTTGTCCATTTCCAAATCCAACTTGGTCAGACAGGGAGGCAGAAACCATGGCTGTTAGTGCTGTCATGGGGTCAGATGAATCTCATTCTTTGTCTTAAGGCCTTCTAACTACTCTGAAGTCATTTATTCCAACAAAATTTGTGCGTCCTTTCAGAAATTCCCTATTTTCAGAAACATTTTCCAGCATAGGTTATCAGGACTTGCATGGGAAGAAGCCAAGATGCATCCAGCCTGAAGGGTGGTCAGGTAGAGATGCTGGAAAGGAGATGCAACACTGAACTTATGCTGCAAAATTCAGTAAAACATTAAAATCTAAAAATTAAGCCAGTTTTGGAAAAATAAGAACACTTTGTCAATATTCAAATATGATGAATTATGTCAATTTATTTCCCAGCATCAGTAAGGTGCTGATAATATAATCCTTAATCTATTTCTAATCCTCTGTGTGAGAAATGTAATACCCCATCACTTTATCTTTCTTCAAGCATCTTTATTATTCCAATCAAAAGATTTTTCTTTTTCTGGGACTGTGTGGGTATAACATTTGTTTATTTTTAGTTTTGTAAGTAAAAATTGATTTAGGAAGAAAAGATCTCTTTTCAACAGTCTGCTAGTTTCAGTCTCTAAGTATACATTAAAATGGTAACATGAAATGACACTGAACTAATTTATGCTAAGCTGATCCATGAGTTATCATCTCAAAGAACTGTGATAGATCTGATTTTGATCCCTAATTATACTAGATTAAGTAAAAATGATACCACGAATGTTGTTTTTGTGAAAGAACTGTCAGCCACAATGTACAGCAGCTGTTATAGAACAGGAGTTAAAATTCAGAGATGCTAATATCTGCAAACTAACCTGCCATTTCAAGGTCCTTTACATTCATAACCAGAACGTTATCAGTTTTTAAGTATATAGTGTTACATAGTCCTGAAAACTCATTTTTATTTAGTCCATGCTATTTATTAAAGCATATAAATTAAAAAAATATAATTGACATTTCATATGATACATACTACATCTTCTAGACCACCTAACATTACACCAAAAAGCCATTTTTTAGGAAAATTATCAACACTAATTAAACTGACAATCTAGACAAATATTTTCATGCTCTTTTTTTCTTAGATAGAGGAAGAAATGTGTTTCCACTTTTTTAATTTCAGTGTTGTTAGCTATTTACACAGGACAAGCAGGTAGCATATTTATGAAATATTTTCCTCAGTGTCCACAAAATTTGGATATTTAATGGCAAAAGAAACCCCAAAAAATAAGCCACAAAACCAAACACAAAAAATCCCTGGAAAAAGTTACAGAGAAAACAGTTTCTCATGAGTATCCTTTGCCATCAAGAAGAAATTTTGTCTGATTCTGGTTCCATAATTATTTCTCACAGAGAGTTTGTCTCTATAAGAGACAATGTAGAAAATCCCCTTTTCCTTCTCTGCAGTGGAAATGTGAAATTTAGCCATAGGGCCACCTCACTCAAAGGTCATCCCATACAAGTTCATCCAGCCCAGGTTGATCTACAGGGTCCTAACTTCACTTTCACGTTCCTTGCAGCGAAGTCTGACTGGCAGAGCTGTGCTGTGGCTCTCCAGCGCTGACTCTCCGTGTCCTACCCCATCCATTGACCACTAACCACCTGCAGCAGCTGCTTCCACAGCCCTGTGCTCTAACGGGCCCTTCTCCATTTGCTCCCTGCTTCTGTAATCCCCTCAGTGTCACTTGGCCCTGTTTGGTGACCTGTTCCTGTACAAGAACTCCTGCATTCTGAAAGGGAAGGAATTCAGTACATCCGGCTGCTGACGCAGCCTCACTGGCAGATCCTTTGCGGAGGGTTCCAAAGCCCTTTGAAGCAAATGGAAAAATCTCTCACTCACTGAGTTTGAATCACGTCCACACACCGCTGCTGACAAATTTCTTACGGTCTGACTCTGGGGAGTTAACTATCCAACTGGTAATTTCAAAACCATATTTAAATTTACCCTCATAGCCCAGAGAAGAGCCTTTTCCTTTATAGCTTTGTAAGGCTTGGCGCTGATGAGGAACCTGACAGATTGGTTTGTGCCCAGGCCCTCCTCTTTGCCTGGTTGCCACACTTCCACAAGAGTCTACCTGGCAATTAAATGTCAGACCTAAACCAAGTCAAAGGATCATGCAGGTGAAAAGTAGCAGTGGGCTGGGGCACAGTGAGGCCCCAATGTATGGAACAGTAACTGCTATCAACAGCAAGGGCTTTTCCTGGTATCTCTTCGCTCAAGTAGATAGATTTTAATGTGTTGCTATAAAACTCAGCAGCCTCAGGTGAACGGAATTTGGTCCATTTGCAACGTTAAACAATAATCTTTGCATGTAAGTCCTAGGCATTTTGTAATATCTCTTTTAATTTTTTTTGCATGTTGGGTTCTGCTTTAGCTTTCACTTCACCAAGGGTTTTCTTTGTTCTTCGTATACATTTTTACTCTTAACGCATGATTCTTCTTGAATTCCAGCTTTTCTGTGTTTCCCCTTGACACACTAATCAGGCTGCCAGGCCACACTGTCTCAGCAGGGCCAACATCCTTTTAGCTGCACTCCAGAGCTGTGCCCTGTGTCTTTCCCAGTGTTTCTTAGATGTTTTGCTTTGACTTTGTGTTGCAGCATCTTCAAGAAACTTGTTTGACTATGGAGAAAAAGGCATGCAATGAGGCATCAACAAAGGGACAAAGATCAGGTACCCTGAGGAGGTAGAACATCAATAAAAAGGAAGGAATGGATGCCCCTGAGGAAGATAAAGAAGCATGATTCACAGCTCTGGAGAATGCCAGGTAGGCATGAAATGTTTGTAAGGTAAATAATAGCCTAAGACCAAAAAAAGCAAACAAAAGCAGATGAAGCACAGTATCAAACAGAATTTAAATAAATCATTAGAAGAGAAACCTATTTCTTGAACCATAGGACACTAAACAGCATTTAATTAAAAATGTGTGTTTGATCTTCTCGTATGATTAGTTTTGCATTACCTTGCCGTTTATACTGGTGATATTGAGGCCAAAGGGGCTGGAGTCCTGGGCTGAACAAGATTTAAATAACAGAACTTGTGCTGAGGTTAGTGAAAAAACTTTGATTTACTTTAGTAGAACCATCAACTTGTATATTCTTAGACCAGGAAAGCAATTTTTACTTGACACCTGCTGTTTTATCTCACTTTCTCTCTCACTTAGTGTTGTAGCTGGCAAACACAGGGACTGGAGCTGTGCATAATGCCCTGCTGGGGGAATCCTTGACCACTTTTGTAGCCAGAACTGCCTTTGGATGGGTGAGTAAAACCTAGTTCAGAGGATTGTGCAAAAAAAAGAAGAAATCTTGGCCACTGGTCATCTTTACCTTGGGCTTCATAAAGAGCAAAATTAAAGTAGCTCATATTAGTGTACAGCTGGAAAAATAACAGCTTAATAGTTTTTATTCTTTTCAGTAATATATGTTGATTTTTTAAAAAATAGAAGTAATTTTTTCCCTTCACATTGTTCTTCAGCTCACTTCTGTAATGGCCAGTATTAAGCAGGCCAAAGATCTTTGCATCAGTCATTGTTTGCCAACATTAAAGCAGAAGACTCAACAATATAATACCTACAGGATGCTCCTCATTTATATTATCAAAACATTCAGATGATTCCTTAGGTAACAGCTGTAGAAATTGCTTTTTATATAGCAAATGTTTTACAAATGCTGATAATGGTCTAGCTCTAGGGCTTAGCTAGCATGTTATATACGAGAAGAAAAAAGCAAGTAAAAGGAAAAATATACTAATGTTTATTCTACAAAGTCAAATAAGTGATTTAGTGATTGGTAAGACCCCCATAAATCACTGCAGACTGTGTTTTCAGCAAGATTCCGAAAATGAATCTGCACTCCTGCTTAACATAGCCAGGCCTGCCCAGAGCACTTGCCTCACATAAATCACTTCTGTTCATACCCCAACTGCTGTGAAAGGCAAGCCTTGGTTCTCAGACTGCCAGATCCCTTTCCTTAGGGAAGAAGAGCTGAGTGCTGTGGAGAAGAGATTCCACAACAGCAGCACAGAAGATCTGGCTTGTAAAACCTTAGTTGAGAACAGGTCTTCTATATCAACCTTTCTATGTATTATACAGCATTCTTAGTGATGATGATATTATAAAAAAGGTGGTGTTAAGTCCTCAGTGAGTCATGGGCATATTTTTATGAGGATTTTTATTAATTTTGTGCATAATTAAAAAATAAAAAAGCAAAAAAGAAAGCCTAAATATAGATAAGCAACACTGGAACTCTTGAAACTGCAGATACTGTACTTCAAATTGCATTTTTATGACTGCTCTAATTTTTTCATTTCCTATGGACTTGTAAATCACAGGCCTTGTCCCAGCTGAGATTGTCAGGAGGCAAGGGCTGGAAAGTTTAAGTTGCTTTCTGAAGAGTAAAATCAGATGTCTGAGGGTATGATCGAAGTGCAGTGCTACATGACAGACAATATTCTGTTAGATTAAATACCATTTTTGTAACTGTAATGAAGTATCTGTTTCTCAGTGTCTGTAACACTTGCTCGAGGTACATTACCCATATAATTAAGCATGATTAAATGATAATTGCAGTCTTTCTGCAAAGTAATTCCATGGTTGTTTATACTTTGAAGAAAGTAGATGGCATTTATTTTGCACTTGTCAAGGAAAAGCTCTAAATGTTAAAGAACTTGCTAAGGAATAATTGCCATAAATTTATAAAGGAATTACTAGGTAACATATGGCTGAGATTGCATAAAGTGCTACACAAATTTCTATCAAAATGCAATTGTATTTTCAAAATGGCCTTACTTTTGTATTTCTGAAAAAAAAATCATGGTAAGTGGAAACATCTGTATTTGGTTATGAGTGATAAATTATTTAGGTAAGTTATCATATTGTTTTATTTAGAAAAGCTCTTCTGTCGGTGCTACAGAAACCGCTTTTTACACCTAATTCTGGAGACACACAAAGGATTCACTGAGGCTCTTCTGCTTTGATATTTCTTCTTTTGAATGAAGATAATACAGTGAGCAAAGGGTAGGAATGTCTGTACCACGCAGTGTCACTTCGTATGTTAGAAAAAATACTCATAAACACTGGCTTCATCAGCATTAACCTCTTAGTTTGGGTCCAGGGTGCACCTGCAAATCTTCTCACTTGCTGCTGTGGAACATCCTGGCCTGATCTCTTGATGTGAGGTTTGGAATGAGACTGTATACTGGTGCTTCCTAAAATCTCCTTCCTTTCTGGAGGACATTTCAAAGAAAAACATATTTCTTTTAAATCTGATGGAAACAATCACAAAGTAATCCTAGAAGCAGAATTTCTCTGAAATAGATTTGGATATTTATTATTGTGATTTATATTTTCCTTGGGATAGTGGCATTTTTTTTGGTAAAGAATTGTTTGCTTCCTCTTTGGGAGCACCCTGCTCTCCAAAAGCATTTTGCATTCAGTGAGAACCTGCACTTGATTTAACAGGTATTTAAATGTAGGCTTGATGTTAAGCTGATAATTTATTTCAATTTTACTAAGTGTGAATAACATTGGTCATAGAGCATCTCAGCATATGACTGAGACCTGGGATTGTTTGGCCTGAAGAAGTCTCAGTGCAGACCTTATCAATGTTGATATCTAGCTGATGGGGGCTCAGATTCCTCTCGGTGCCCACTGACAGGACAAGAGGCAACGGGCACAAACTGAAACACGTGAAATTCTTTGTGAACACAAGAAAACTGTTCTTTTATTATGAGGGAAGTCAAACACTGGAAAAGGTTGACAAGAGGGTCTTCAGTTTCCATCCTCAGAGACATCCCAAACCCGATGGCCGGGCAGCAGCCTGCTGTGAGTGATGCTGCTGCAGTGGGGACGGGAGGACTAGAGGATCTCTAGAGGTGGTTTCCAACACCAACCAATCCCTGATTTGATATATTTCACTGGACGTGTTGCCTTTACCTGGACCATAGCACTGGCTCAGGGATAACACCAAACTATGATTTGTGGTGTTTTGCTGTTGCAAAATCTTGTTGGAAAATGGGGTAAAATGCCCTCTTTTTCTGTATATTTCTTTTCAAGTTACTTTTTCATTGAGGTAGGCTTATGCTCTTTCTTCTCTTGTGCTTCTGTCTACTGAAATGACTCTTTTCCCCCTTGTTTGCTTGGAAGACATGTAAAAAAAATTTACAGAAACCAAGACAAGTATTAAATACAAAAAGTCTCTGGAGGTGAGGTGTGCTGCATGTATCCTGCCACAATCAAATGAAAAATTATCACTCAGGTGCCTAAATCAACTAATTAATCCATCCTACATTAATTATGATGATGAAAAGCTAATCATAGAATACTGGCCTAAAAACAAATGCAAGTGAATGAGAGAGTATTTCAAAGCTGGCTGATGGCCCCAATCCAACATACTCCAAAAGTCTGCTGGAGACAAGCAGAACTGAGGAGTGTCTGCAGGTAAGAAAAAATCTATTAAATTTTGGGCCATTGTCAAAGGCAGTGACAAAACTGTCAACCTTCTCTTGATAACTAAAGATTGTGTTAGTCTTCAAGAAACATTTATGCAAGCTTTTGCCCATTTTTATCTTTGTGTGATGTTTATGGATTCCTCAAATATTCTTATAAACACATATTTTTATAAATATGTTTCATAGAAGAAAAATTACAGTACTGGACAAGGCACAGTTATCAGGAATATTTACATATTTCAGTCTCTGATGAACTGTATGTTTATAGCTTTAGACAAGACTGACAATGTTGTAGTGATTAAGAGAGATTTCTGTGTTGGTTTTGATTACTGTGGCAGCAAAGCGTATCTGCAAGTGACAGAGTCAAATGTCTCTCAGCCAGAACAGAAGGGATGTTAAATCTGGGATGCCCCTGTTGGTTTGCTTTTCCATCTTTCTGTTTATCTCAGCAAATTATAGTCCTACAGAGACTAGTTTGGATCTAAAGCTTAACCTACATTCCCTTAACATCTGTTCCTAAGGAGTAAAAACATATGAATTTGTACATGCTGATTCATTTTCAAAGGGAGACACTTCCCATGAAAAGCATTTCCACTGAAACATGATCCAAACGCTACTTAAGAGACAAAAATGAATAATATAAACCAGGCTGAGATAAAAAAAAAAGTGTGACATGGATCTACACAGCCATTTTTCTTTTCAAATCCAGTGCAGGTAAACAAACACAGAGGTAACGCCACATAATGCATGAAACAGAAACAGAGGAAGTTCTTGAAAATAAAACTCAGGTGGGAGAAACTGAGTTGAGAAGCACAGCACTGTCATGTGACAACCAAAAATAATAAAACTGGAAGGGAGTAATGGCAAAGTGCAAATTCTGAAAGTTAAAGCAACTCTATAGGAAGACAGTATTGTCATGGTGGAAAGTAATCAGTCTAAGCACATCAGAAAATCATCTTTGAATTAAATCAATTTGTAAATAATACTGATGTATTTCATATGGGTAGTGACAAGACTAGATAGGTTTATGAAAAAGCAAATTTGTCTGGGATAATAAAAATAAAATCATTATGAGAAATTTTCATCCTGGGACAATTTCAACTCTTGTGCTGCAGGGCGTTACTTCAATAACCCAGTAGTAGATAATCCAGGATCTCCAGGAATAAAACAGATACTAGAATAAATGCAGGAGCTGAGTATTCTGTGTGTTATGTCTTTGTAGTCACCATAATGTAGAAACAAATGGCAAATATTTGTACTTTTGGTTTTTTTAAATTTTTGTCCAAAATCTTGGGGAGATCATCTTACATCATTGGGGAATAGGGGACTTGCTTTCTGTTTCAACAAGGAATGTTCCTTCTGTTTTTAAGAACTGCATTTTCCTTCACATCTGCTGCCTTTATATTTGAGTTTCCGGTAGCTGGGAAGAGCTCTATCCTCATGTCGCAGCTGGAGTTAGACAGTGTTCAAAGTTGCTTTCTTCCTTTTGAATGTGAAAAGAAAATTATACCTCTTTCCCAAGTGGGGGCTGGAAAGCAGGCTGCAGAGGGGTTGCGTTGCTGTTTCTGTAGGGAGCACTTTGTTCAGAGCCTCCAGATGGAGTTGTAGCAGTGCTGACTTTGTAGAGGCACCACAAGTGCCGTACGCTCACAGACCTGTGGATAACGTGCTTGCAGTATCCAACACATCCATTGATGCCTGTTACTTCTAAGTTTTCTTAGACTTCCTCAGCCTGGGAAGAAAGTAGGGATGGAGAGAAGGTGTTTTAACATTTGGTTTTATTTCATATTACCCTACTCTAATTTGATTTGTCATAAACTAATTTCTCCCAGTTTCACCCTAATTTCCCCTAGTTTCACCCATGATGGTGATTGCTGAGGGATCTCTCCCTGTCCTTATCTCAACCCATAAGCCTTTAATAATATTTGCTCTGTCCCCATCCAGCTGAGGAGTGGTAGAAAGGCTAAGTGGGCACTTGGCATCCAGTCATGGTCCACCCACCAAAAGTGTATTTTTTTTTTTTTAGTGGGAGACTGACCTCCTTGATTTTCTGAGGTGTCTTCCAGCCAGAATTGTTCTATGATTCTAAAACTGAAATAATTTTATGGAAACGAAGTCTGTGTCTGTTCAAAATTAACTTATCTCTGTTTTTAATTACTGGGCCACAGACTGTTCACTTGAATTTACTGGCTTTGTACTAATGTAACTGCTTTAAATGTCTTTTTACTAAACCAATGTAACAAAATGGACAACCTGGCATTTTTTCCAAACTTTTGGCTTGTCTTCAGGTCACTGAAGATGCATAACTAAGATGCACAATTATCTATGTACCTGTCCAGGCAGTCTGGATCTATGCAGACAGCAAGATTGTCTGTTTTCTGATTATTTCAGTTTCTTAAGGGCAACTGATGGTTCTGGCAATGTATCTGACCTGTCTTGGATGCTGACACAGACAGAGCTGAAATATTTGCTGTTAGCAGCCAGAGACATCATCTTAATTCAAGTGAATTTTTCTGTGGCTTCCTAGTGATTCCCAATTAATATTTTTATTGGCAGGTTACTTTATTTGCTGTAAATGTATTTAATATTTCACCTTGTATATGGAGATATTTTTCAATGCCTTTTGATAAAGTCCAACTTTTCTTAAATACTTGTAATCCCTCTTAAATTCCCACTTTTGTGATAAGATGAAAGTTTTTTGTGGAGCAGGGTCTCCATTCACCGACATAACCTTGAGCAAATCTGTGGGACAGTTTCTTCCCTAGCAAAATGAGAAATATAGTCCCTTTCTTTCTGAAAGTAAATCAGGCTTTCAGGTGAACACCACATGAGAAATAGGCATAGTTAGTTATCAGAGTTCACGTAAGGGCAGATGCCACATCTGTGGACCTCTGCTGCATCAAGGCAGTTTGTTGGTGCCACTCTTTTCTCTAAAATGTAAATGTGGTTCTTTTGGTTAGACCTTTCTCAAATAATTGTTATGCAAATCATAAATAGAACTGGAACTGGAAAGTCCCTGTTGATATGTCTGTTTTTCTGGTTAGATGAGCTTACTAACAAAGGGAGTTGAACATTGTCCGTGGTTCATGGCATTATGGTGCTTAAAAACCCAAAGAATCTGGACAGAAGGCAGTGAACAGCACTTCTCTTGTTGAATTCAGTGCAAGCAGGTTTCCTATCTTCTCTTCTCTCACCATTCTCTTTTCTCTTTCACTCATAATTCTAGAGCAAGTGATTGCAGCCTTTCTATGAGAAGCATGTCTTCTCTAGCAGGTGTAGAAGATAGTATGATTTTTCACTCTTTTGTAGATACAAAACATATCCAGGGAATTTGAATTTTTTTTATTCTTCCAGTGTCCCTTTCTTCCTTTAAAATACACCTACTAATTCCTTTTCTCAAGCTGTTCTTTTACTTTTGTCTTTGCAACATGAATATCCTGATTGTGCATGTTAATTTATCATGACAGTTATTGCTGTAATATAATACACTGAAAGCTCAGATATTATATGTATTTGTACCTAGTGTGATACTATATTGGATGTCCAGAGAATTTATTCTAGTAGCTGCAAGTAGTGCAGTTCTTTGTCAAGCCTCTGTCTACTTCAATAAAAGAAATAATGAACATGAAGATTCCTTCATTGGCTGAGACTTTATTTGAGTTGGTGAAATTAATGGAATATTAAAGGTTTTTCCAACTTCATGGCATATCAGTTGAATATGCTAGTATATATTTATTAAGTTCATCTTGATATTTGTCAAGCCATATCAGGCTTTATTTCGAAGAGGTTAGGGTGCCTTTTCCTTACATGAAGTGAGAAAAATATTATAATTGTACAGTGAGTTATTTTAGGGTCAGCTTGTAGAAAACTAAATGAACTGGCAGTTGCAGTTCCCAACAGATGGCAGATATTGGAAGATCTGCTTTAAGGATTCTGTTCATGTTTCCACTGTTTTGCAGATGGTTTGTGAAACAACCAACAGTTTGACTTAAAACAACAGCATTAATCAAAGTTATAAAGTTTTAATACTTTTTTTACAGTATTCTGTCTGAAATATCTCCTTGTTTGGGTGCTAAATAATAACAACAAAACATAAAACATTCAGTACTGTTTCTCCCTCTCCACCAGACTGCATTATCTCTGCCATGTCCCAGGTTTGTACTGCCTCTGTTGAGTTCCCTGTTGCTTACTGAGAAATTGCTCTCTGTTTCAATATCTCATTTTTCCTTCATATTCTTATTGCTGGCTTCCTCTCCTACATTTTTAATGGGTGTCTTTTTGCCACCACAAGTCTAATCCACCAGATGTGAGAAAACCTCATTTTCTCTAGAAGTATAGTCCCCTCCTCTTTTTTTACCACATGTCCAATATCACAGGTTACCCTATTAGGAGTAGTTATTGATTCCTTCCTTCTCATTTATGTTACCTGCAACTGTGTTAGCACTTAATCCTTTATATTTTTCTTCTTCTTTTAGAAAACTTTTCTGTTATGCCCATTCTTGTAGATGTTAAGGTCTTATCCTTAAGTTTGTTAAAAAGTGTGTTTTATTATAAATGACAGAGAAACAAAAATGCAGTATTATAGACTAGATTGCATGTCCTCCTAGACAGCTGATTACACAGGTTCTTCAAAATCCATTCCTTCCACTTCTCATTCTACTTTCCTACGAATACCTCAAAGTCTATCCATGCCTTTCAGACCATCTACTCATCTATTTTACCATTTTCCCATAAGAATTAAAAAATTAAAATTAAAACCTCTTTGTGCATATATTCCTTTTAATTTGCAATTACATTTACTTTTGTTTCCCATTAAAAAGTAGGCAAAACTTCTCTGTTTTTGGACAGAGATGTTGCCTTTACACAACAGTTCTTTTTGGTTCCTCTTATGAGACTGAAGGTAGCTGTTTATTATCAAGCGGGATTTCTTGTAACTAAAACAAGTAGTCTGCTACTGTCTTGTCACCTCCAAAACTATAATACTTTCAAAGTACATGGGGAAGCTCTGAATTTTGGCAGTTCCTGCTACTTACCCATAATGGACTATTAGATTGAAAGCTAAGCCAAGTAAATTTCCTCTCAGTTTAACTTTTCTTCTGGCAATGTTTAATGTGTATGGTGTTTGCATTATAATAATAAAGTCACAATATTTGCTTAGGTTTAATGATTATAGCAGAAGCTTAATTTGTATTTACTCAAAACAAAATTTCTCACTGCAGAGAGAATATAAGTGGAAATTCACCTGACTTCACTGCTTTTCAGCTTGATAAAAGTGACATCTGTGAAAACTCTGTATGAAGAGTTTTTGAGATCTGAATGAGACTGAGAAATGTAAATGAAGGAGAATGAAAAGCAGTTCAGATGAAATGTGGTGAAAGAAGAGAAAGAAATGTGAGAAAATAAAAAAAAAAAAAAGCAAACTCAAATGTGGCTGAGACCAGAAAAGAGGAAGAAGCAAAGCCCATGAGAATTCATTCAGGGTTAATTGCAGAAACTGTTAAAAGCTGGAGTACGATTTTTGCAGCATGTGTTAATCTGTCAACAAACCAGGGAGATGACGTAGCCAGTAGGAAGGAGGTCAAGGAAAAGGTTGAGCTGACATTAAAAGAAGAATGAATTGCAGACTTAATCTGCTCTCTGCTCCAGAATATCAGGAATAACATTTTTTAAAATTATAGGTATTTTATTTTGAAGTGGAGGAGGCTTGATATTTCAAGATCCTGGGTATTCCAAGGTGGAAGTTCAGTTAAAATGACAACTGGAATGGATGAAAAAAAATCTAAATACACTTCTTAGACTTAGGAGACTAGTTTATGAAAATGAGATTAAAAATATACCAGCTAAATGTTCTGCATTCCTTAATAGTTTTCAGAAGAAAAGGGTCATTGATTAGACTTCTCATCAGCTCCACAAAAAGTGAAGTTGAGCAGTCATTGCAAAGTGCTGGCAGGAGCAGAGAGTGATAGGAACGTGGCCAGGTCCTTGTTAGGAATGGCTGTCAGGTGCTGATGCTTTTCACAGTCTTATGTAGAGAAGGAAGGGTTTGAGTCTAAACAGGTTTAATATGACAAATAAGAATTTAATAGATATTAACAGCTAATATCCTCAGTGAATGCGGGCAGAGCAAACTGAATGTTTACACTGGGATTTCTTAGAGGAGTATGGTTCCTTTGAACTTGTTAGATCAGAGATCTTGCCTGACTTGTCTTTCCCCACGCTCTCACTTGCTTCTCCCCAGTGTTAAAGTCCCTAGGCCTTCATGTCCCTTCAAGGAGATTGGAGCTTGTCCAGGCAGGCTGGGCAGATAATCCTGTTGGTTTGTGATGTGCCACTGCTGGCAGGTTCAAAGGAACTCTGGTATCCAGATCCACTTCTGGATTTTACAGTTTCCCTGGCAGAATTAGAAGTCTGGCAACTTCCTGTTCTTAATACATGAAATGTTCCATAACTATAAAATCTTTCTCTTCCTAATAATAAATTTAAAAAATCAAAAGAGCAAATGTTTTTGAAACATGGTTGTCCTGAAATATACTGACCCAGACACCCTGAAACATATTGCATGGTGAAACCCAATAACTAGTAACAGAAAACCCAGGGCAAAGTCTTGGTTTGGATAGATGAGGGTTTTTTGTTTTTTTTTTTTTTTTGGTTTTTCGGTTGTTTGGGGTTTTTTTCCATTTAGCTTTATAGCTGTGAATTTGAAAGAGATGTGGTATAGCAGAGAATTGCTGGTGAAAACGTGGAGAATTTAAATGGAGAAAGTAGCAATTGAATATAACTCTTCTGGTAATAGGGGAAAAGTTGCTAGCAGTTCACATCGTTGTGTTTGACAGGTCATGTTGCCCAGGAGAAGCTTTTTGCTTCAGAGTATCTGTGGGTGGAATCATGTGGTTTAGAATTTGCTGCTGCAATCTTCTCCTCATCCCTTCCTGTGGTAAGTTTTTGGATATTCATGGAAATGGAATAAATTAATATTCCTCTATCAAAGTTATTATTTTAATTTTGGAGAATTCAAGATAGGTTTTAAAAAAAATGTAAACAAGGCAACAGAAGCTCAACCAAAGTGTGAGATTTATGCTGCAAAAATGTTCTCAGTGAGAGAAAATGAAAAACAGGAGGGGAAAAGAAGACCTTTTGCTGTTCTTAGGAATTACTACTGGGGGGACTGAATAGTTAATGGAATATTGATAAAGTTTCCTGATATATTAATAAATATTGTTAGTATATCAAGAAAATACATTTTGATTTTCTCTAGTCATTAAAAATTTCTGTACTGATCTGACCTTTTTCTCACTGCTGCTACTTTTTGAGCTTTCTAGCAGCAAAAAGGAGAAAATTGTTGAACAACATAGATGAGATGTTGCATTAATATGTGGACGTGGTAGGCATTTGAAATAGATTAATGAGGAATGTACTGTGTACAAATAACGTTTCACAAAGGGGTTTATGTTTAGATTTGACCTTGCCTGTCTTTGTTCCTTTGGAGTATAACACCCAGAAGGGTTTGAGCAATGAGTCCAAATGCTGCTGCTGTCTTGCTCTTGCTGCCTGAGATTTGTTGCTAATGACCTGACTCATTAGAACCTACTCTTACAAAGATGGACTCAGAAAGTCTGCAAAATGAAATAGGCTGCCAAAAGCTACCCAGGTGTAAATACATCAAAATACTAAGTACCAAATTGCAGCTACAGTTTGTTTTACCCACCTGCCTTTATATTTTGCCAAGGTCTCTTAAAGCTGATTTTGGAACATACTGAAATAATTTGAACTAAAATGCTTACATCAAAGGACCTCTCGTATTTCCCACTAACTGACATTGCTGTGATAACAGAGCTTTATATTTAATAATAAGTGAAGAGTGCTTTCCTAGGTCTTCATTCTATTTTGTATTAAATAGGGGATATTTCATGTATCCTTAGGACAACCTTTCCTCTTGTCAGAGAGCCAGGCTTCAGCTCCCATCTCTGTATGCATGTGTGTATGTACAACCAATCCAGGCAACAAAAATTTTTGTAATTGCAATTAACATGGCCTGAGATATTTATAGAATTGTTAGGAAAATGGAGCTTTTTGGTAACTAAAGGTGTGTATTGATTTGGAAATTCAAGACCCTTCTTTTGAGATGATGTGCTTGGAAGTGGAAGGAAATGTTAATTTATAATTCCTCTGACAGTGTTCTCTGTAGTTTAGGCTCAGAATTGTCAGTCCGAGTGACAAGTAGAAGGTGGAATAAAGCTGATTTGCCTACAGAGGAACTGTTTGCATAAAGAGAGATTCTTGTGATCATTCAGGAACTTAAAATTCGGTAAACCATTAAACTAAATAAAAATTCTCAACACTGTGTTCTAACCATCACAAAATAAGACTCCAGGATGTCTTGCTGTGCAGCCTTTGCAGGCATCTGCTGAAAGGCACATACAGAGTGCAACAACCACAAAACAAGTCCCTTTTTTTTTTTTCCAGATAAGGAGTTCATCCCCTTAAACTGTTAAAAAACCACAAGGAATTAAATTACTGTTTTGCACCTGACATGCAGTCCCTCCTGCCTCTCTTGCAGTTAAGCTCAGGAAAAAATTTCCAGGTTCTAATCTAAGAGTGGCTTATGTTGAAGTGCCAGTCTATCCTGGAACCTTTAGAAAGAGAGAGCTTGATAATAGGAAAAAATAAAGTTTGTTTGCTTGAATTAATTGAGGGGAAATTTGATTAATTTTTATATCTGCAAATATGCTGTTAGAGCATGAGTGGTAGAAGATTCCTTGAAAAGTTCACAGAGCTTTTATTAGCCTTTATACATTATGTAAAATAAATCAGAAAATCAGAGGGGAAGTAAACATAAAACATAACTCACTAAACAAACTTCATTGAATTCAATTCAATTGCTTGAGACATTTAATATAGGAATGTTTTCTGACCTGAATATGAAGAATGAAGATGGCAAGACTGAAAAACACCAACCTGATAGTCAGTGAAAATTACCCATAGAACTCAGTAGTACAACAAAGAAGAGCTAGCATAAAGACACATTTAGAGAAATTAAAGTTGGAAAAAAAACCCACAAGCAACAAATTATTTAAGTGATAACAATTATTGATAGTCATTGGAATATTTCATCCAATGACATAGTAAAATCTCTTTAAACAAGAGCCTGTGATATTTTAGTAAACTCACTATGAGTTCAGATAGGCTAAAACTTATAAGTTATGTTCTGCAAAAATATCAGAAACATGGTGAGATCAATGTGTAAATATTTCTCAAAAAAATATTTCTATGGGAAAACATTTCCACTTCCATATTGAAAGTAAAAGCAGCTTATTCTTTTTTGTTTGTTTGTTTGGGGGTTTTTTTGGTGACAGATAACATAAACCAGCATCTGTCTTCTAATTGGATAGGATTTCATGAGAGTTTACAACAAAGTATTGTCCCTTTTCAGAAATCAATGAAATCTGTTCATATAACATTGTTAAAAAATGGAGATGTTTGTTCATTCTTTCTTTTTTATTATATGAGGACAAACAAAAGAGAGAAGTGCAATTTTAACAACTGGACTAATGTTTAAGAGGAGTAAAGTATCCATAACATCTCTATTTCAGATCAGATGGAGAATGTGGTATAAAATGCTAGATAACTGTGAGAAGGATGGTGTACCACTTGCAAGTACTTTGCAGTAGAATGAAAGGAATTGGTGTATAAAAAACACCCATTTAGTCGATTTAACCTACCATGTTTCCCAAAGATTGTGAATTGGGAGATTTTACATTGCAAACTCAAGAAGGGAGTCAGCAAAGCATTGTTCAGCCTTTAAGGATAATCTCTCACAAGAATCAGGAAAGCCCTTCAGCATATAATATTGCCATTTTTTCTTTTGACAGTACCAAAGCAGCTTATGAATTTCCCTGACCATCTTCTTAATCCTTCCCTGAAATCATTAACTGTCTGTAACATCCCAGTATGGTGCCTTAGAACAGAACATGTAGAAAAATATATAAGCTCACCATCTTGACACAAACTCAGGAAAATAATTTCAATCCAGGCTAAGTTTCTTCACTGAGTTGTTTGGGGTTTTTTTAATTCACTTGTTTTTCTTGTGATGGATATGGTACAAGTGAGTGAAACAGGAATGCATTGCCAAAGATCCCATACTGCCCAACTTGCATTCACAATAAGTAGTTTCACACTAGACATAGGACTCCCCAGAAAAGCTGCCTTTTTCCTTGGATTTTACTTGGTATTGTTGAAGAAGTCTTCAATCTATGTTCTCTACTTAGTAAATACCTTAATATTGCCACAACACTGTGTTAGTTTAAACACTGAGATTTTTTTCCCCACATATCTGTGGGATTTAGCTATATAAAATTCATTAGTATTGGTAGTAATTGGAGGCTGTGTAGCTGGATGTCTTAATTATCTTTAACTTAATTTAACATAAAATTGTAGAATATCCAGAGTCAGAGGGGACCTTCCTCTACCCTCTTTTGATGCAAATAATTACTTGGGGAAAAGAAGTAATAAACACTAGATAATAGCCTCTCTATACTGATGAGTGCAGCAGGTGGTAGTATATTTTCATAATGGCCTGTTCAGATTTCATATCCATAAACAGATCTTTAAATTACCAAACAGAAGCTTATTTCATAACTTAACATATGAAGACTCTCAACACCCACATTCAAATCATTAATTAGGTAGGGATTGCTTTTCGTTACCTCTCATAACAGCATTGCTGCAAAGAATATGCGCCAAAAAGAAATAAAAGAGAAAAAAGGTATAAGCAAACTACATACTGTTACTATGGTTATCACAATTTTAATGGAACTGTTTGAAGGATATTTATCCTTGACATTTTGAAAGTGAAGTTCAGTCAATTGTGCAGAAGGGAATACAAATGTATGCATTCATCCTCACTTAAAAGAACAATCTTCTGCTTCATTTTTTTTTAAACTATGCGTAGCCATGAATTCAAATCCTGGGTTTTTAAAAAGAATTTATTTACCTATCCATGCTACTTTTCAAAATAAACATGAAATTCATCATCAGAAAAAGCTATTTAGTTGCCCAAGTTTGTATTGCTGATAATGACAAAGAAAGAAAAAAACCCCACAGAACTGTAGAGAAGACAATTTCTCTAGCTCTGCTTTTCATTTAATGCTTCCTTAATAGGATATAAGTTTTACAAAATGGGTTGTTTTTTACTGGTGATAAATCATCTTGGAAGTTCACAACCACTTAACTCATCCAAACTGCTACTAAGCTTCCTTCAATGCATCTGCAACCAAGAGCATCTGTATTTTATAAATATTGTTTACAGACTCTTCTATGAGAGCTCCCTGTTGAAAAACAGTATATGCTGATGTAGGCAGATGTTGCAGTATCAAATACTTCATAGATCAGAAGTCAGACTCAGTTTCTGCAGACCAGGAGATCCCCTGTAGTAATTATTGCAACTGCTACAGCAATGTAGTAGTAATTGTAATAATTAAATACATTTCAGCACTGAAACGTAATGTGTGCTATTGGGTCTGTGTGGCCAGATTTCGGTAGTAGCGGGGTACTTGGGTTGGCTTCTGTAAGAAGCTGCCAGAAGCGAATCCCCGTGTCCGACAGAGCCAGTGGCAGCCGGCTCCACGGTGGAGCTGCCACGGGCCAGGGCCGAGCCCGTCAGCAGTGCTGGGAGCTGCTCTGGGATAAGGTGTTTGGGAAGGAGGAACAGGTACTGCACAACAGCAACTGCAGCCGGAGAAGAGAGGAGTGACAATATGCGAGAGAGACAGCGCTGCAGGCGCTGTGCAGTGCAGACGGAGGGGCCGGAGGAGCTCCAGGGGCCGGAGCAGAGACTCCCCTGCAGCCCCTGGTGCTGCCCCTGGTGAGGCAGCTGTGCCCCTGCAGCCCCTGGGGGTCCCTGCGGGAGCTGAGATTCACCTGCAGCCCCTGGAGGATCCCGTGCCCAAAGGAGGCTGTGACCCCATGAGAAGCCCACGCTGGAGCTGGCTCCTGGCAGCACCTGTGGCCCCATTGAGGGAGGAGTCCAGTCTGGAGCAGGTTTGCTGGCAGGACTTGTGCCCCATGGGAGATCCATGCTGGAATAGCCTGTCCTGAAGGACTGCAGCCCACGGTGAATGAAGTTCGTGAAGAGCTGCTGCCCATGGGAAGGACTCATGTTGGAGAAGTTCATGAAAGACTGTCTCCCATTGGAGGGACGCCGTGCTGGGCCAGGGGAAGAGTGGGAGTGGTCCTCTCACTGCAGGTGAAGGAGCAGCAGAAACAATGAGCTGACTACAGTCCCCATTCCCTGCCCCCTGTGCCACTGAGGGAGAGGAGTGAAGGAAAATTGGGAGTGAAATTGAGCCTGGCAAGAAGGGAGGGGGTGAGGAGGAGGTGTATTATGATTTGTTTTCATTCCTTATTATCCTACTGTGATTAGATTGGTAATAAATTAAATTAATTTTTTCCCAAGTTGATTTTCGTGACAGTAGTTGGTGATTGCTCTGCCTGACCTTATCTCCACCCTTGAACCTTTCCTCATAGTTTTCTCTGCCCTGTCCAGATGAGGAGTGATAGAACAGCTTAGTGGGCACCTGGCACCCAGCCAAGGTCAACTCCCCACAGTGTTAGGATAAGAAAAACATGCACAACAGGAAATGTTCCCTGTCTGTGCAAGCAGAATACTTCCAAGATAATATTTGCTGTGTGTTAGTGATGTGGTCAAGGAAAGAGTTTATTGCATTTAAACAGGTTGTGGCAAAGAATATTGTCATTGGAATAACTGGGCCAGAGTGAGACAAAGCTGGGAGAGGTGTGGGATGGCTGACAAGTTACAGTAGGAGAGTACCCACTGGCCAGAAAAATGTCTCAGAATCTGTAACAGATATTAAGTTTTGGATTCTCAAGACATTTGAAATTATTTTTATTTCATCCAATGTTTGTGCAGTGACTTGGTATCACACTTTGGGGGATTCAGAGGTTACTAATAGATTATCATGTAATGAAATCTAAAATCTGACCTACTACGTATTGTCTCACAGTGAAAACTAAAGTAATTTTTGATGTGTTCTACATCACTTAGTTTTGTCTACTAAAATTTAAATATAGACTGATAAGACAATGTGCTTTGCACTCTCAGAGAATTCTGCTTTCAGTGGAGAAGACTCAAAGCACATTAATGATACTGCACAATTCCACTCTGAACTGGATCCTCCACAACGTAGTTTTCTTCAAAGATGGAAAACTACTTGAGAGTATTTTGAAGGTGGCCCAATGGCAGGGTGGGGAGAAGAAGCCTGTCCCTTCTTGAAAATATGTATCTGCACATTCTGCCTCATGTTCTGCTCCATATTTTCAACTCTTTGTTTTAAAATGACTTTTAATTTAATTGTGTAGTTCTTCTACTCAAGGGGGGTATAGAAGGAATGGAAGCTAAATCCAAAGCTCCTGGCTCACAGACATCTGTTTTATATAAGTCCATTCAGAAATGTAAAACCAGTTAATTTTTTCTCCACTTCCATGTTGTAAGACACTTCCAGACCTCATTTCTGTTAGAAAGCTGATTTCCAGGGCACAGTTACTTGTGGTGAGTTCATTTGCCTTTTGTTCTGGTGCAAAGATTGCCCTTAAGCTTAAATAGACCTTTTTTCTCCTTACTCCCTTTTCTGTCACTTACACTTCAGTGAGTGATCACAGCTTCTCTCAAGGTTCATCACGAACCAGCAAGTTGCTTGTTGTGACTTTTTACAGAGCATGTATTTTTACTTTCAGTCCATGAAGGATTATTTAATCCCTTCAGTACCACATTCTCAAACACATGTGACTTTCCTGCCAGCATTTTACAGTGGTCAGAGAATAGAACTGGGAGAAAAACTAATTAGTGGACTAATGACTGAACTTGTTTTTTTCCTTAAGTGCTGAAAGTCCCTTCTCAGCATTAACAAGAACCACCATCAGTCTATAAATATGTTTGGCTTTGCATTTGCAACCTGTGGGCCCCTTCACAAAGTACAGAAAACCAAAGTTCTTGCAGTGCTTGCCACATAATTTTGCAGAAATTCATCCTTTGGCCCACAAATAGCAGTGCAAACATGTGAAGGACAGGACTTGGGAAGGAGAAGGGAAAATCCTGGCAAGATCTGCCCACAGTTAATTTAGATTTTTTTCTCCTATCTTTGTCATACCTTAGGCACCATGGTGGGAGAAATTGGTGTGTTGCTGTAAGAGAAATGAAATTCTGTTTGGTTTTCTTTCTCCAGTTAGCTTGTCCTCCTGTTTGCTGACCATATGAAGGATTTCTAGTGTCTTGTTTTAGTCAGCATGAGAGAGGTGCCTGAAGTTAGCTAAGTTCTCATGTTTCTCCAAGTAGCAGTACAAGCAATGGTGTTAGGGCTGTGTGCAACTTCCACTGCTTGAGGGTTGCAGTGAATTTGGCATGTACCAAAATATTTAAAGTTCTTAGATATTTGACTGATCTGGCCCCTGAAAGGAAAATAACAAGTAATCTACGTCTTTCATAAAAACTTGTTGAATGGTGAAAGATCTGTCATTAGCTTATTAATTATTGTATCCAGTAATAGGTTCTGCTGTGTTGAGGGAGATGCAGCCGTGTGGTCTTTGTCTGGTTTGCTAAATGCTTCATTATTCTTCCCAGCTGGAGTTTTACTGTGCATGTGTTTGTTTTCTGGACTGCATTATAAAAAGAATATGCTGCTGTGGAGTTATGGCAGCGAGTGGGCAGCACACACACTTTAGTGTGAGTCATTTTTGTCCAGAGACAAAATGTGCGGACAACAGATTGAGACTGAATATATAATCTTCATTAACTTTTGTTTGTAATAGATTCTCCTCGTGGTAAGTTGCAACAGCAGAAGGTGCATACCTCAGTCTGGCATAAACCAGCTACAAAATGAGTACTGCATTCATCTGTGCTCACCTGTGGCTCATAACTCATCTGGTGTCTTGACAAGGGTATAAAAATCCATGATTTCACCACCTGTGTGTAAGGACTGTCTGCGTGATGAAGGGGTGGAGATTTAGGCATGAGAATAATTTTTCAAAGGCTTTTGGGAAGCAAAGATTACACATAGATACTGAATTTTTCAAGTAGACCTGAAGAGGCTACATAAATAGCTTCCTCTGATTTCCCAAAACTCACCATGTGATCTTTGTTAGTGTTTCTGTAGGCCCAACATTGCCTATCTTTGTATGAGGATGTTTAAATACTTTATGAAGTATGTCTCATGGTAATTAATGTGTAAATTACACCCTGTCTCTGAAAATAAATTCTGATGCCTTGGTCTTCAATTACTGCAGAAGTTTCTTGAGTCAGAAAGACCTAAATAATGTTACTCAGTCTGTAATTTTCCTTGCTTGCCAGTCAGAGAGGTCTGTTGCTTCTCTTTCAGGCAACACAAGTATCACCTCTCTACATTGCTGAAGTTAAATAATTTATGTGATATCCTGTAGTAAGTCTGGAAAGATTTGAGAGGTCCTTAGCTTCCTCACATAGTAGTTCCCCTTTAGCATGATTGTTCCTTTCTTGGGTGGAGTCCTATGTGGTCCTTGAGTGTGTTTGTCTTTCCAGAGGTTAAGGTCAGAGCCCAGGTGCCCGTGTTGAGCTCGGTCTGGATGAGGCTCTGCTCAAGTGGAGCTGGCAGTTGCACTGGTTGGTGGAAGTCTGTTCTGGCAGGGCATGTGTTTGCAGATGGAAATGGGCTCTGTAAGGCTTCTGGGCTAGGTCCGGAGGAAAACATATTTCCATGGGAACTGGTGCAAAAGCCAGAACAGCACAAAACTACAGTCGGTGACCTGTGTTGCAAAGCAGATGGGCTGCTGAGCACTGTTCCAACTGGAGCCTCTATGGAGCTTTACCATTTGATACATGATGTAATAATTAAGCCCAAAAGCTGCAAATATGTGCAAGCCTATTATGCCAGTGACATTAATTGCATTCATTAATTAGACGTTCCCAGGGGTGTAGCCAGAAGTACAAAAGGCTGTGCTGGTTTTGGCTGGGATAGAGTTAACTTTCTGTATGGTAGCTAGTATGGGGCTGTGTTTTGGATTTGTGCTGAAACCAATGTTGAAAACACAGGGATGTTTTAGTTACTGCTGAGCAGTGCTTGCACAGACGAGAGGCCTTTCTGCCTCTCGCAATGCACCACCATCGAGGATGCTGGGGGATACAGAAAGTTGAGAGGTGACATAGCCAGGACAGCTGACCCCAACTGACCCAGCAGATGGGTCAGACCATAAGGCATCATGCTCGGCATATAAAGCTGGGGTATATAGAAGAAAGGTGGCATGGGGGATAATGTTTGGAATGGTGGCATTTGTCTTCCCAAGTCACCTGTGATAGAGCCCTGCTGCACACCTGCTTGCCCATGGGAAGTAATGACTTAATTTCTTATTTAAATTTGCTTGAGTGATAGCTCTTGTCTTACCTATTAAACTGTCTTTATCTCACCTCACGAGTTTTCTTCTTTCACCCTTCCAATTCTCCCCCCCATCTCGCTGGTGGAGGAATGAGAGAATGGCTGTGTGGGGCTGAGTTGCCATGATAAAATCCTACATACCAATGGATTAATGTGGTAGATTTACACATCACTATGTCTGTTTAAGGACTGACAGTAAATCTCAGAAGCAGTGGACCTGACAGTCACAAATATATCAGATAAAAGATTTACTGTAAATCAAAATAACAATTTCACATTTTTCAGTTACTTAAGGCTGGTAATCCAATAGTCAAGGTGGAAATGGAAAAAGAGGCAATCTTTTCGGGTAGCACGGCTGAGGAGTACACCTGGAGCAGTGGAGCAGCTGCAGGGAGAGCTTCTGATGGAGCTCTGGGTGGGGGAAATGTCCGGAGCCCCAGGCAACGGGCCGGGAACTGCTGATCCTTGGCATAACAAGGGGCACCTGTGGTGCCGGCCAGGTGGGCGATACTCGGACAGGGCAGGAACCGAGGGCTCAGCAGGAAGAGTCCAGACTGTCTGGGAGCACGGGCTGTGAGGGTATAAAAGCCCAGGGATTCGGGGTCCCTGTGCAGGTACCAGCTTGCTTCGTGTTACTGCGCTGTGAATAAATCGCTGTAAAGGTCCAGAGGTCTGGGACTCACCTATCGGAAACCTGAGATCGAGCTGGTAAGAAAAACTTACAGTATTCACACTGATCTCTGAGCTTTGTAGTACTATACTGGAGTACTAGACTGAGTATCCTACACTACAGCCTTAATATGAAGCTGGAAAAGACACTACCTGTGTAATGTAAATTTTGCAATGTATACACACTTCACCCAATAAATATTTGAGGGTGTCTAAGCTAAAAATAGTACTCTTTACACTATTTGTGGTTTCTGTTACTTATCTAGCAGGTGTAAAGAGCTGTGACTTTTAGGTTAGTAGTCGGTGTTGCTGATGTGAAAGAATCCTTTGTAACGAAGGGCCATATTATTACAATAGCCATGATTTCAGTATCATGCTTGGTATAATTATATGTATCAGAAAATCAGTGTAGCTAATGTTTTGCCTTCTACTTAAAAGAAGTACTTTCCATGAAATACAAATTGCACCCAGGCTATTCTAGATGTAAATTAGTGTTGCTGGAACACACGCAAAGGGTGAAATTCACTTTCAGCTCTGTAGTTCCCTGATGGCTCATTGTGTGTAGACGTTAATACTGGTAAAGTCCACAGTGACTGCTTTAGATCAGATGCCCTCTGTGGTGGAAATCCCCTCCTACAGAGGTTAAGGTCCTGCTCTTGGAAACTGCACCATTTGGTAACTTTATATCTGACTCCAGCACATATGTGGCTAAACAAATTGTAATTTCTCAGAAGTAAGAATTGCTATGGTGACCATAACAAACAAGCTGGAAAGATGTGCCTTCTCTTTCAATAGATTTCTTGGATGAAAAGAATTTCAGAAATCCCAGGAAATGGAATACCCTTTTAAAAGTTTTATAACTTTCTTAACATATGTATAAAACTTCTGAATTGGTATCCACAAGGCCTCTATTTTATTTCTGCTTTTTAATGAAACCATACAAAATTTCATATTAAAATGGAGTCAAATCTTGATTTTTATTCTAAATCATATCCATACAAGGTAAATTGGCACAGCAAGTGCTTGTGAATTTAAAAGCTTATTAATATATATTATTAACATGTCATTTGGCTACTCCCTGAGAGCATCTTGCAAGAAGCAGACAGACAGGAGGCAGAACAGAAAAGGAAGTTAAAGGGTTCCTGAGCAAATATAGCCTTTAGTTTGGTGTATGGGTTGCTCTAAAGCAATGTAATACATTAGAAGCATTAGGGACTCTAAAATAGTCTAGAATGCTGCAAGCCCTAGTCTTGAAATAAAGGCATAAGATGTGACACAGTTTGATATATGAATAATTTTTACTAAGGAATGCAAGAAGAGATGGTAATGTATGATGCCTTCAGTCATTCTCCAGTGTATTCATTTATTCTTATGACTCCAAGGAAGTAAAGGTGGAAGAGAGCAGATATTCAGTGAAGGATGCGTATCTGAGGAGCCCTGCTGCTGCAGAGGATTTAAAATGCCACTGCAATGTATTGGCTGTGCTGCCTGCACTGCAGCATCCCTTTCAATCAGCAGTGCTGGGATCACACTTGAACAAACACTGGTGCAGAGAGCTGGAGATTTAAATTTCTACCTCTTGGGAAGACAGGGAGCACAGGAAGTCTGTGACCCTTTCTGTTAAAGAAGGAACTCACAGGTATCATTCCTCAATGCAAGAAATTCCATGTAGGAGGGAGGCTGCATTAAAAAAACCCCAAACATCTACTGTGTCAAGTATTAAATGTGTCATTCCCAGCTCCTGCTGAGGGTGTTTACATAATTTGATGTCTATGAAAGCAGCTTTAAGTACCATTGCATTCCTCTCTTCCTGGGCCAGGAGTGGATTTCAGCCTTAAAGGCTGCTCCCTCGTGGGCAGGCTGTCAGCATCTTTGAGGGACCCTCAAAGCAGCAAAGAAATGTAGCCTGGTCGCCCTCTTGGCATTCCTATTTCTTAAGTTGCAAGAGAGCTGTTAATGTCTGGAGTTAAGCAGAAGCTTCTACAGGTCTCACCCAAACCAGGACCTGGATTACAGAAGATTTTCTCAAAGTTTTAAGAGGTAGGCAAATTGTGCCAGTTTTCTTCTCCTGGAGGAGAATCTCTCCTGATAGTTGATGAAGAGAAATTTCCTTTAAGGTGAAAATGAACTAAGTGGGGAAAGAAGCCTACAGAACTTGAAGGGAAAACATATTACTCATTCTTTCTAATTTTCTGCAGTAACCAGGCTGTTTTTAATAAAAGTTTCTGAAACCATAATTCATCATAAGTTGGCTTATGTTGCTAACCTTGGTAGACTGAGCTTGATTTTTTTCTAGGAGTGTGATTAATAATTTTACTACTTCTGCCTATTTATAGTTTACCATGAGGTCTATCATATGCCTTAGCTTTTTCCTCTAGACATGTTCTTACTATATTTTATTAAAGATGTACGTTTGAAGTCACTATAATCCTTATATTTTAAATCTCTGGTATAATATGTGGTTGGGCTCTTGTTCAAATGAAATCACTTGCAAAACCTGGAAATGTTTTAATATTTAAAATTACCTAGTCTTGCATTTGTTAAAAATTCTGATCACATCAAATTTGGGCACCTTATGAAAAATGCAACAACATGGCAATTGTACTTTGTGTCCTGGTGACTGACCTTACTTTGCTAGAGTCTTTGTTAAACACAAATTAATTTCACCTGTAGGTAGTAAATTATCAGAAATGCAACATGTGGAAATCAGCTTGTTTTCACTGTGGGGAGGATTCAGCTGCAGAATGGATTTCTGTGCATAGCAGCACAGTTTGCTCTCCTTTAATGTGGGATTAGGGAATTTCAACACTCTTCCAAATTTGTCTAGAACATCAAAAATCTGGAGCTGGTCAGTATTTTAGGAGATAATCCAGAAACTAGTTGTAGAGACCTTGTATCCTGTTTCATTGTATTTCTGTCTTGTCAGTTTGTTCTGATCATCTCTTTACTTCCTGATTTGGCACTTCCATGTCAGTTTTGACGCCAGAATTCACCAGCCTCTGCTAAAATATTGGAACTCGCTTTGCAAGTCATCTTTCAGTTTCAAACAACTTTAATTCAGATGAGTGTTTGTGTGCAGTTATCTTATGTTTGTAGCCAAAAGGGCTTTAAAGTATTTGAATTTTTCTTTTTGAAGAAAAAGGTGTAGCTAGTAACACTTATTCTGATAACTGAGATCTGATTGTATGATTGGGGCAAGTAGTTCAGAAAGTTGAACTAGGTCAAGTATGAAGCAAAGTGGGAACAACAAAGCAGGCAGACCCTTTAGTCTGCATGGTTCACTATAAATTTATAGGGTATAGGTGTGACGATGATATTGGTCAGTTTAGGATAAGAACTTCATTTGTGAATACAGATAAAAAGGAGATAACAGAGCACAGTTGGTTGTACATTCATGATTGTATAATTCATTAAAATGATGCCAGTGTAGTTTTGTGATAAGATTTTCCTTGTTTTAAAATAAGGAAAAGAAACAACTATGCATATATTGAAGTTTTTATTTATGAAAGATGCTCTTGATATAAATTACAATAGCTTTAGTGATCTGTCTCTCATCACCACCATAGTGTATAACGTAATAAGATATTTTTAAGGCTCAATCATTTTTTCTACTTTTTTCTTGTCATAATAAGGCCCACATCACCTCTTCTGCCAACAGTCTGAACATCTCAGTGACTGAATGAATAGAAAAACAGGAGTTATTAGTCATGGAAAAATAAAACCACTTGTAGTCCTTGCTTGAAGAAGCAATTACAATAATCTATTTCTATTGTCATAATTTTGCTGGAAACATGAAAACAAATGTGGCTACTTGAAATTGAATAATGTTCTTAGTAATTTATCACGACAGCTATTGTTAGTACAAAGCCAGTGCAGAGTAAGAAAAAATATATCAGGTAGAGATAGAATGGATGCTTTGCAAATAATTCATACAATATGAAAGTGAGTGTTTTCGCTGATTTTGATCATCACAAATGTTTTTTCCCACATTCTATTTTGCTCCTAATTACTGTGGATTTCTCAAATTAACCGTGTTGCTTATGCCAGTGGAGATAGTTGTATATGTGTCTAGATATGGTTGCATGTATTTGTTAAAACCTGCAGTTATTCAACAGATTATTATTTCTAATTAGTAAATCATCCCAGTATTTTGCAGACCTGTGCAGTCCAAATATATTTTCAACATGCTATTTACTTGCATTACACCCCAGAATCAATTTCAGGGAGATTAAAATTGCAAAAGTGAGCTGCACATTTCTCTGAATGCAGCTTCACTGTAGAATGTACTTTAAAAGTAATTTTCCCAACTTGGCATTTGTTCAAATGCTTTAGTTCCTTGTTTTATATCAGACTGCTTAGAATAATGGTTTCTAAAAGTAAAATCTTTCTTCCTTTTTTTTTAAAGAGGACTATATTTCTACATCTAAGGGAATATAAGAGCAAGATTTGTTTAAAATCTCCATCAAAACCAAGGAGATATTGCAGGTTGCATCCTTTAGTATTTCTATTAGAAGCGTCAACTTTTTTCTTTTTCTTTTTTTTTTAATGGAAAACTATTTGAATGTATTTTTCCTCAGGTAGCATTTGTATTTCTGAAAATACATGGTTTGCTGCATTCCCTTCGAGCTCAAATACAGTTTATGATGTTATGGTGAGCAATTTTCAAAACTGAAAAGCTGCTGGCTGCTTGTCCTTCATGCCAGATGTGGTGCTTCAGATGTGTTAAAAGCAAGACAAAAATGAGTGCATGGTTTTCATTGCTTCAGCAAAAGAATTTTAGCTGTACAGACATACTCAGCAGTTCAAAACCATTTGCATATTTCTGTCTGGAGGACTGAGGATGTGGAGGAGCTGGATTAGTGCAATAAACCATTGTGCTCCGAGCTCCCAGTAAACAGTAAATTGTTTTATAAAAAATGAAGTGCTGTAAAAGAATGTTCAAGAGAAATGTGTTTCAAGAGATTCTGCTTCAGAGTCTTTAGAGAAGAAAAGATTAAAGGGCTCTGCTCTATCTGCTTTAAGGAGGAGGTGTGTGTTTATGAATACTAACAGAGCTCTGGGCCTGTGAGTGTACCTGCCTGCTCCTTATGTCCTGTGCCTGCTGCTCAGGCAACAGAAATGCAGAGTTTGAAGTATTTTGCTTTTTCTAAAGTTTATAGCAGAAGTGATAGTGCTTCTGAAACCTGCTGTTGGCTTGAGCATTGCTGAGGCAGTGCAGCACAGCATCTTAGACATTGCAATGAGAGAAAAGGGTCCCCACAGGTGTCCAAGCCACTTTCTGAGTGCTGTGAGATGCCTGTCCACACAGCTGAGGAGGCCCACAAGTGTAGGGTGACACTTATCACATCCAACATTTTCCCATGGTGTGTGTCAGCTGTCCTAGAACTGCCCCTGCATGTGTTGAACCAGGGAAACAGCCAGGTGATGCCTGGCCCCAGCGTGGTCTCACAGCCATACCATGGGCAGTGTAGATGTTGCTACTGTGACCAACTCCAATATTGTTTTATAGGATTCCTTAAAAAGAGAAGGAGACAGCTGTGAAATATTCTTTCTTAAAATTACACAAATTACTGAAAGGAAGCATTCTGCCCCTGCAGTTTTTCTGTTCTGCCATTAAATTCTGCTTATTGCTTCCACATCGCAACACTGGGAAATCGGCTGCCACAGGCTGTAACAGCCCAGTGAGGAGACACTAAGAACAGTTCTCTCAATGGGCAATTTTCTTGCATATGTGTTGCATCTACAGAGGCATTCATTAACAAAACCCATCTCCTTATGCTTTCAGAGCCATCCCTGATATTTTCAGCACTGAGTGGTTGGTAAAAAGGTCCATAAAGGGTATTCTAGACTTCTGAAACTTGCAGTACTGTGCATCTGATATTTGTGAGGTAATGACTCTAGCAAAGCATTCTAACGGAGCCGAGGATTTCTCCTTTGGGTTTTAACTGTTTTTGCAATAAGCAATAATGTCTGTAATGTCCATAATTCCTGGACATTGTTCCTTCAGCAGTGTATTACAGCACAGAACATAGAGGAGTTGTGAGCAAATGCATGAGGCATAAGAAAATAGTTACATGGAAAGGTTTAGTGAAAGGTAATTCCAAGTGCCCTCTAATATGTGGGCAAAGTATAAAAGTGCCCAAGCTGCATTTACTCATTCGTGATTTAATAGGTTAATTCCATTTTGTTTGCTAACAAATGGGACTAGATATTCAAAACACCAGCAGCAATTTTGACAAGCATTAACTTTGGGGCTCTGAAATAATTGCAAAGGATCTAAGAATCATGACCTGAGGATATATGTACCCTTACTGATTTGCTTTTACATGAACATTTATTACTAACAACCAAACATTTACTTTTAAATTAGTCTTACAAGGAATTTTACAGGGTATTTGCTGTGGGAAGGTGTCATTACTACATTGACTGCAGTGTCAGTTATTTAATTCCATGATGGAAGTTGCTTAATTGTGTTTCCATTTGATTTCTATAGAGTGCATTGCCTTACACTAAGTGCACTTTAGCTTGAGTAAGCATAAAGTCAGAAAAATGAATATTAAATTTATTTGGTGTATTTATTCATTCCCTTTAAGTGCCTTTCCATCAGCTCACACCTAATAAAGGTAATGAAGTTGGTTTAGATGGGCAATGCATTCCATTCAAAGCACTGACATTTCAGATTAAAGTATTATTTTTGAGAAACTTGCTGCATAGTGAGTTTGGTGCCTCATTAAGTTCATTTAATGTTAATGTAAAATTTGGTAAGTGTTCTCTATGATTTTTTAAAAATCATGTATTATTAGTTTTTCTCATCTGAAGGCAATGCCACCTTTCTTTCCTCACTGTGATCCTTGATGTTGAACTGAGCAGGCTCTTGTGCAAACACTTAGAAAATTCTGTGATTTTTGTTTTTGTAGCTGGAGCTTTTCATTCCTCTTGTCAAATGTTTTTGCAGAGCAGAGTAATAATCAGTCTCTTGCTGCTTGGTTACGAGCACAGCTACCCCTGCAGGTCTCTAATTAAACAGCCAGGTTATAATATTAATACTCATTTATGTACCTTTGTGCTGCCAGGCTTATTTTATACTGTAAATGAGAAACTTGGTTTTACTGATGCCGTGACTCTCAAAGCTTTCCCTTTTATTTACCCACTAACATATGTAAATTTAACAGATCCAGAGGGATTGTAATATAATCCTTGTGAGTCCTTCCTTCTCCTAGGGAACAAATAAACTCATAAACATTTCACACTAAATAAACAAAAGTGCTACAGGTTGCAAACTGCTGAGGTGAACAAATCCAGTTGGATCAGTATGTTAAAAACTCTGTGCCTGGAGTTGTGAAGTAAATTAATATTGGAGCTTTAATGGAAATATGCTGTTTTTTCAATGTCATGAAGCATTCCATCCCTGAAACCTGAGTGGAATTTGGAAACATCCAGTCTTTTGAAAATCCATGCAGTTTCATTCAAGTATGTAAAAATATGGTGCTTGAATTGGGATAAGTAGGAAGATTTGAAAAGGGTGGCTTAAGTGACTTTGATGTAATTTCTGAGGAAAAAGTTACCTCCATGTTTATGAATGTCATCACATAAAGTTTTGCCCCTCTTTTCAGTATCTCTAAAGATAGAAAATATACCATTTTGGGTAGCACCACTGCTTTCTATCCCTTGCTTCTCAAAGCATTTGCTGGGATATAGAAGATGACATCATCTACTATACTAAGGACTTTGGAAAGCCTCAGAAAAACAATGCTTTTCTTGCTTGACCCTCATTAGTGTTGATATGTAAGGTCCAGCCATCCTGCTGCCAGTAACTACTGGAATTATTCAGGCCTCAGAAACTCTAACTGAATGCTTGCCTTGGAAAACACAACTCTTCTGCTTTTTTAATAAATTATAAGCTTATTTGTTTATTTATTCACAGTGTAATCTGTTAAAAATAGTTCATTCTTTTTAACGGTGTAATAGTTACTAGGAGTAACTTTGATCTTAGTAGTTATGTGATTGCAAAATCTACTAATTTTTACTGAGTATTCACCACAGTTACAAGAAAATTAGATGTACAGTGACTCTACTTAGTAAGGAATTATTCAAATTTAATGAAAGTGAAACGTTAGCTAGCTTTGAACTACTACTGCATATTGCATGTTGTTTTGCTTCATAAATAAATCCTTTTGCATTCCTAGTTGTAAGTGAAATTTTCTGAAATACGTATTCAGATAATTAACAATTAAAGATTTCTTTTTTCCTTTCTTCTCCTTAACAATATTTTAAACAAGAAGCCCTTAGCAAAAAGAGATAAACATCAGTGTTCTAAGCCTGTAAAAACTCATGAACTTTCAGTTTTGTCTGCTATGAAAAAAACACACCAAGATAAGGATTAAGTAAAGGACTTGGTTCAAATCCCATTGAGGTCCCTAGAAACACCTTTACTGAGAGCAGTGGATTTGAATCAAATCTCTCCATGTCTGCATTAAAGTTTTAGACTTCATCCTGTCAGCAAGGTATTCTGATATATTCCAAACAAAATCTGCAGTGGCAGTGAAATGACCTTTAAAGCTATTCTATTTTCATAAATATATTTTTTCCTCAAGAAAATCTTATGGTCTTCAGAAAGATAGATGTTGGATGCAGGTGCAAATTTTGGGGAAGAGCATTCCACTCTTGAATTTCCTCAAACCAATTTTGTTCCATAAACTTCTTCTCATAGCTTTATATATGAGTTTTACCTTGGACTTTAAGACGGGCTTTTGCATATATTTGCTCTAAGGTCTATATATGACCATGTGATTTTACCATAACTTTTTCCTTTTTTTGGTTCTTCATTGAAAAATTAAGCATCAAATACAAGAATGATAAAAGAGTTTCTCATGCTGTTCCAGAATCTGGAGGAATTCCTGCACCCTGTCACAGCACAGGTCACAGCTCACTCAGTAGATCCTCAAATGAGATGGAATGATCAGTGTGTGGTAGTGGAACGGATTTGTTTTTGGTAAACAGTTATACCTTATATTAGATTGTTATAGGCTCTTCCAAGAATGCTTGGAAAGATGCTATAAAATTGGCAATTCACTTTGAGATTAATTTTGTACCAACTGGTTGGAATTATTTTCATCTAATTTGTGTATTAGTGCAGTGCTTCCTATATATGGATCTAAACTGACGTCCTAAAAACAGAAAATGAGAAGCAGAGGGAGAGATGTTGGTATTATTATTTCCATATCATTGACATATCTGAAAATCTTTCAAACTTTGTGAGGAAAAATGCATTAATTAAATGGTTATTTTTACCTCATAGTGAGTGATCTTTTGTATTAGGGCATTATTCAAAGTAAAACTAATGCGAGGAAATTTGAAGACCCAGAATTTAAAAACCAATTTAGAAGAGCTGGATAATTCTATTTGTTTTGTTCCACTTAAGAAATGTTATTTATCATGAACCAGATCTTGTTATCAGTGCACTGACGTGTACCTTGAAATGCATTGGTGGAATCCAGGTGTAAAGTTCTGTGCTGTGCTTGTTCAAGACTCAGCAGAGAAATGTGTCTACACAGCAGTAGCTGCTCAACAGCAGCTCTAGGACATCTTTGTGCGTTTCAGTGCCTGCTTCAGTGCCTGTAGAAAGGTTAATATATGTAATATGAAGATTAATGGACCAGTGAATTATGTCCTTTGTGAAACTCTTTAAGGAATCTTAACAAGAAGATAAGAGTAACTTTCCACAGATCCAACAAGAAACATGAAATTTCAGAGGTCTTACTACTTTGGTAAGCTGAGAAAGCATACCCATATGGTTAAAATCCTGCTGTGCAGTGTAAGAACTGCAGATGCTGCCTGGCGAGGTAAACCAGCCAGAAACCCACCAGAGCAGCCTTGCCATGAGAGGCTTTTGTTCTGCTCAGACCTACAGCTCCTGAACATCAATCTACAATATCAGCATGAAGAACATTGATGCAAATCCTTGATGTGAATGTTGGTGTATTTGACTGATAACAAGCCCAACCAGAGTGTGCTAGTCTTTTATTTCCATTGCACATCTTTTTGTATGTCTGTTGTCCTTTCTTTGTACATGCCTTTTGTTTTCCTGCTAAGTGGGGTGCCTGTTCTCCTGTTGCAAATCTACAAATTAACTTAACTGAAGTACTACTGCACTTCTTATGATATTAGCCATTATCTTCTCTCCTCTGCTGCCTTCTCCTCCCTATAACTGTATTCTTGGTGTATAATTAATATTTTTCTAGATTAATCAAGCAGTTACACTTTGCGGTGGTGCTGAGAGAAGGTTTTTGATGTGAATGAACTGTGTATATGAATTATTTAAGAGAATTTCACTTGTTTACTTTACCAGTGTGATTTGGAATTATGCTGCCTTTAAGAGGGGTTTCACTTGTGCTACCTGGGTTTGTTTTGCTGTGCTTTAATCAATGCAAACTGAGCAATAAAGGCAGAATGTGATATCTTATTTCAAAGTAAGTCCTTAATAAAAGGTGTGTGAATCTTCCAGCTATTAAGAGCATCTGAACTTCCAGTTTTGTTTTTTTCTGAAGTAGCCAAACAAACCAAATTTGGCTTCTACTTCTTTTTTTCTGGAAATAATATTTGCAAGGTAGCATAAATAGTGCCTATGAGATCAATTTTTTCCTGTGAGAAAAGGAAAGTCCCTTTTAGAGGGATATTGTCAGATTGAATTTATGTTCTGCCTCAAAATACTTTAAAAGCATCCATTAGGAAAGTGTTACTAGAGTAGGAATCTAGAGTAGACCTTTCCTATTTTTGAGGCATCCGCAAAATATTTTTTTTCATTATTTCAACATTATGTTCTGCTTATTATTTTCCCCCAGACATGTAGGTGTTTCTCATCAAAGCAAACAAATTTTTAATAAAGAGAAAAGCATCATAGTGAAATCAGAAGACTGAGAGGATTTTCAAGGAAAGTATAAAATAGGGAAACAAAATTCTTAAAAAGATGAATATGAAGAAAGTGAGGAACATGAAGACACATATCCACAATAAACTTGTGTGAAATTCTGCCATGAATTTATTGTGGCAAAGAAATACTAAATGGCTTCCAAATATTCTTTTTGTTCTAGTGTTAAAATGAAATGACTTAACCTGTTGGAGGACCGTGGCCTCTGACAACCTTAGGTTGAAGCTAGAAATATCCTGTGGTTTTTTTCTATTGCATCATTGCATTGTCTGCCCTGTGCATTTCAAGGACTTGGAGATCAGACTGAAAGAGGCTGTGTAACCACTGGGACAGCATCTTTTGATTCACTGGAAGTATTACATGCCTGTTCCCTGTGACTCAACATGGAATGAGGTTGAATTTCATTGAATCAGCACTTATGTGGAAATACATGCTTTGCATTATTCAGCCAGATTGTACTAATAAGCATCTGCATAGACACAAGAATTTTTTAGTTTTAAAAGCCAAGCATTTGAAACTCAGGTATTGGTATGTCTTGATATTAATATGTCTTATTGGCATTCAGTCTAGGCTGTCTACCCTAAATATGCTGCTGCTGTGCTTACTGCAGTATTTCATGCTAAAACCTCTGTGCAGTTGCCACAGCAGAGTTGCAAGTTGCATGGCTCCTGTATTGTCTTTGGGAGGAAAAAAAGTAAAGTGAATGCAGAAGGGACAGAGTGAATGGTCAGTGAGTGTGGCCTAGTTTGTCTTCTTTCCTTACAGTACCTCCTTTTTAAAATCACAATTTTGCTTGTAGATAATAATTTTCCTGTGAGATATTTATCTCTAAAATCATTAGCTCCCAGCTGTTATTTCATATCCTTTTCCTGAACAACACAAGCAAAAAAAAAATTCCATATGTCCATGGAAGTTTATTCTGCCTGCATATCAATGCTTGTGACATTTTGGACCTCCTGCCTTGAACATGGAGGCTCTAGCCTAGCAGGCCACTTGAGTGTATTCTTGCCTACACCCAGCTAAGTTATTCCTTAAGTCTTCAATTTATGGGCCTGAAAGAACATGTTCTACCACTTGAGCAAAAGGACTAACTTGATCAGCTGTCACTAGTTAGTCCATCTCTGAGAAATGAGATACTAAAAGTACAAAGCTTTGTTTAGATTAATGTTTTATTACCCAGACATGTGAAGGCAGAACTTGAAACATACTGGTATTTATGACCAATGGTTTCCCTCCCTGGGTTGCCCCTTGCTCAGTTAGGTACGTGTATCCACATAGTTTTCAGAGTTGCTGCTGAGTACCTGGAAGTGAAATTCCCTGGTTGAGACTGTGAATCTGATGAATTTTTATTGCTGTTGAACATTGATTGCAAAGGACTGCTCAAATGCTATGACTATTTGCTTAGAAACCAGAGTACCCTGCCCCATGACAGATACCACATTCAGGTTTTCAGTTAGTAGTAAGTTTTTCCTGGTTCTCCTATGTGATTAAAAAAAATTCTCCTGTAGAATTTAAAAAGGGAAGTAGTTTTCATGAACGGTGTTTGAAACACCACCTTTAAGTGTGTTGATAAAACACATCTGCACATTTTGAAGGAGTTTACTGTTGAATGTCAGCTAATGGAGACTGTCCAAGAAAGAGATATGAGGAAGGAATAATATGAAGCTGACTTAACATAAGTCTGTAAGTAATATGTGAGAGTTGGAGGAGATCTAAAATGGACCTTCCAGACTATTTTGCTTCTGGAATTTTTTTCATCTAGATTGGGTGATTAAATTCATGTCGGAGGTTTGCAGATGGTGTGTTGTGACCGTAAATCCCCTGGTTCAAGACTCAGCTTATCTCTGAGGGTTGTGGGATTTTTGATGTCTCCATTAGTTAGCAGGAAAAAAGATAGATCTGAGGAAATACCGTGTGCTTGAGGAGATGAAAGCAAGAGCTATCCTGAGATGCATTCTGAAAATGTATTGTGATACAGATCTCCCTCTCTGACTCATCATGTGAAGTCTTAAATGCCATTTTGCACCACAGTTATTTAAACATTCACTTAAAAGCTAATCAAATGAAATGCTGAAAAGAGTTGCTTTTGGTCAGATTGTAATTTTGTTCCTCGATTGTTCTTCATATCAGTGTTACATCTTTCAATAGTAATTTATCCCTTGTTTTTATACTTAGCATTGTTCTGCTGTTGCATATAAAGGAATGGGGACTTTGGACTCCAGACTTAACTATTGCATAGAGAGAACAAATTTAAGACTGACATTTTACCAAGACTAAAATTGCACCCAGGAATGAAGCTCAACTAAAATGCAACTCAGCTTCTGACTGATTTACACCTGCAACTCAATGCTGTTTAATTAGAAGCAGAAGTGTCTGGAGTTGCACCTGTGTGAGAATTACAGTTGCAGATACGTGTTTGCCTGCAGAAGAGGAGGCAAACTGGTGAAATTACAGCATTTGAGCTCTGAGGCATATATAGTGATGATATCTGGAGGATGTTTGAATTGCTTTTCCCAGTTCTCAAAGCAAAATATTTTATATTTATGAGCTTTGTGTGCTTCAAACTGGATTAAGATCCTGAATGCATACTTGTCCTTTAGAAAATTTGAACAACACTTTTACTTTTTTGTGTATGGCAGGATATGTGGCACTGCCTTGTCTCCACCTGGTACCATGTGCCCCTTTGCACACGTTCATCCTTCAAAGCACAACATCCAGATGATTTACAGAGGATCAGACCATGAATGCTCCTATCTGGTCTCGTACACCAAAATCTCTCCTTTTTCATTAATATCCTGTGTCTGTCCTTTAGCTTTTCTGTCACAGTTTTACCTTTTTCCAAATCTTGAGACATCGTTTTCAACTTATATGCAGATCCTTCAAAGTCTCTTACACAGAGTATTCTAAAGCTGTGATGTGAGGAATAAAGTGAGAAACAGCTCTTCCATCGACACTAGAATGAAAATTCTTGATTACCTGCATAGCTTTGATGGTCACAGAGTTAAATCCTTATACAATGATAAATTCTTTCAAATCAAAGTTTGTCTCAGAATAGTTATCACGGAAAAAAAAAAGTAAATGTCATTGTGAATAATAACTAAGAGTAAACTATATATATATATATATATATGTATATATTTAATTGCAGAGGTAAACCACAGTTTAGCAAGCCAGTTCTCCTTGAGATTCCTTTATAATAATCTGAATTCACTGACCATCTCTGCCTATTTCTAACACAGACCCCTGGCTTGATGTGATTGAAGACTGGCAATATGATAATTTTGAACAGGTTTGAAAAACAAATGGAAAATGTACAAGTACTGTGCAGGTTGAAATGTGTAACTGCTGATGCTTTTTCTGTTGACTTTTGAGTCACTGTCTCTTAGTAAGTGAATGACACGGGAAATGTTGATTCCATGGTGGCACTGTCTATACACTTCTTAGTGCACCCAACAGGAATTTTTCATTTCATGCATCATTTATAATTTGCTGCAACGATTGAGAAGTCTCTCTCTATGCGTGTGCATGCATAAATATATATCTCTTTTTTAAGAGGAAGAAATATGCCTTGTCAGCCTTCCCTAAGCTGTCAGACTTTTCCTGTGTGTAAAATTTGATGGCATAAATTGTATCAATGCAAGTTTCTACATGCACTTATCTCTGGAGGAGATGGGAAAGAACACTAAAATAGTTGATGAAATTTAGGCAGTTAATTATGAGACATGTTAGAACATTTTAGTAACATCCCATCTGTTGCCCAACTGCATCCAGAATTAATTCAGACCTGAAAATGAAGAAGCCTTGAGAAAATTGAAATTATGAGCATTGACACTGTTAACAAGGGTCTCCCTCTCTCCGGGGCTTTTTGTTTGCTTCTCTTTCAGAAAGACTAACTTTGCAGTCCTTTGCCATGAATATTTCAAAGAAGCTGGATGGTGGGCTCTTTCTGATTAGGCTTTAGTTTGTTTATTAAATCACTGAAGTTCAAACTCACTTTTTTACTTGCTGTTTAAATCATATGAGAAACTGTCTAATTGATCTATCTTTTGTTGTGGCTGTTTCTATAATTCTTTAGATATGTTGGTATATTGCAGAGGATTTTATTATTTGTACATTTGATAGGTAAACATGATTGATTTCTATACTTGTAAGTAGGCTTCTCCACTGGAATACAATCAATATAGGGACAAAATGACAAAAAATGGTGCTATATACGCATTTAGGCTCCCCAGAATGCTAATTGAAAGAGCACATGGTTTATCTATTTGCATTTGTTCTTTCAAAATTTAACAAAGTCCTAAAGCTTTTGCTGCATGCTAAAATCTGTTGCAGTTTTTACCTTGGATTAAAATTAGCCACTCTTGCTAGTGAAAATATTCCTTCATATTGACAAATGCCAAAATAAGAATAGTGAGGGTGCAAAGCTAGTTCTTACCATGAAAACTAGACACTTTTCAGGTTGGCAAATAAATCTCAGTAAACAAGAAAAGCTATTGATATAGGCAGGACTGAGGGCATAGATGGCCAAGTTAAAGAGACCCAATAATGTCTTTTGACTTCACGTTGCTCTTAAGATCCCTGTGAGAGCTATTAAGGGAAGAATAAGGCCATATTTAGCTTATTTTCTTGGTCTACTGATTGCTAAAGTTGCCTGTTTACAAATAAAAAAATATCGAGGAAAACACCCACAGCTGGTGTAATACTTATACCCTTGTTCACTCCATTTACTGATTTATACAAGATGAAGAGTCTTCTCAGGACTGTGTGTGGCCAGCTGCTTCATTCTCTGATTCTGTACTCATCCTCCAAGAGAAGATTTTTAATCAAGTATCTCCCTTTTTTCTCTTTTGCTCCCCTGGTTTGAGATGCCTTGACCCTCGTGGCCGCCCACCTTTGATTGCTCTTTGGAAATGCAGCCTTCTGAACAAGTTTGCTATAATTAACTGCATGAACTGCTCTTTCATGCTCAATGTTTCTTCTTATCTGGCTGATATCTTTGATGGAGTATCTGTAAAACTGGATAGAAGCTGACCTGGACAGAGGTGATAGACCTGATAGGTGAAGGTGCACAAATGCCTTAAAGATGTACCATTCTCGTCTGATCTGCTTTAGGTCAATCCCTCTGGCATTGTGAGTTGAAATACAGCCCTTTTCCAGTCCCAAAAGGGGCTGTGGAGCTACAGATTGCTGACATACAGGGGCATTATATAATTTCTTTTTTTCTTTACTGTTTCTTAATGTACTGCCCTAAGAGAGTGAAACCTAGGGTGTAAATTTACCTGTGTTCCATGTTTGGCTACCTCTCTCTCTTTATTCTCTCATTTCCTCGTGCCAAGAAAAAGAAAAAAAGAGATTATTGAATATTTCAGGGTGGAATGGGCTGAAAACTCCCTTGTAATCTACATGGAAGAAAAAAATAATGTGGACTATATGCTAAACAAGGCTATGATCTGACAAAATGGCAAAAGTCCTCAGGCATCTAGAAAACTCACCTTGAAACAGGAAGCTTCCCAGGGCACCACAGCACACAGAATCACCTTCCCTTCATCAAACCCTTCTTACCGCTCAAAATATTAAGGGTGTCTGGAGTTATAAGCATGATTTTCTGTGGGCAAGCAAGTTTCTTTTTGCCAGCGGTAACACATAACCCCATGCTTACTCATCCTAAATTATTCCATTTTACTTCGGGACAGAAAAAATGTATAGAAATCACATTCTAGTCACTTATACTTCATTATGGCTTTTGTTGAATGACAAAGATAACTCATTTAATACATTTTGCTCTCAAAAAAAGTGTACTGTAATCAATATTTCAGATGTTTCAAACTTAGAAGAGCTATGGTTCTTGTTTAGAAAACATGAGGCAGTATTGGAGAAATTAAATTAAATTGCTCAGCGATTTAGCTTTTTTATAATGGCAGCAGAACAACTCAGGCTTTAAAAGGTTCTGTAAAGAGTGCTATGTTTTTCCAGCACAATTATAATTAAGGTTGATGGATTGCTAGGGAGGAAAAGAATAGTGAATTTTCTGCATAATTTTTAGAGTTTGAGTAGAATGTGAAAAACACTAAAACACCTACAGATGGGCAAACAGGCCAGGCAACACTTTTTCCACTACATAAACCCTTCCTGACCTTTGGTAAAAAATATAAATAATCTTCTAAGTATTTTTGATGTTATTTTTCTCTGAACTTCATATTGAGCCATTCATTTGCTTTAGTACAGCTGTGAGCTCTGGTGTTGCCCCTTGCTTGGGTGGGCCATGTTTGAAGTTTTGCCTGTATCCTTCACTGCTGGCTGGCAAGTGGAACCTCCTGAGCTGTTGCAATGGAGAGATCTGGCTTTGGAGAACTGGCAGTATAATTATATTGATGCTCACTGCCATATTTTTACTGGAAATTTCCCTAGTTAGGGGTAAATTTCAAGTGTGATCCCTCCCCTGTTGTTTCACAGTTATGAAGGAAAATAAAAGAGTCAAAAGTATATGCTCTAAAATGTTGCCTAAATGTAAAGGACAGGTGCACCAAATTTACTCAAAGTTTGTATGGATTTAGGTCAATTCCAAAGGACTCTCAAACATTCTTAGAAGAGAAAAATTTGGTCTTCTGAACCTGCACAAGGCAGGGAAAATTACTACATACACACTGTGTGTTTTCTGCAAGAGCTTTAATTCACCAAAAACATTTTAAAGCATTTTGCTCTAGTTTCTGATGAGTCCTCAAGAGCAAATAGTCTGACATCTGTGATATTTGGCACATCTTGGAAGTTCTTTGTTTCCCCAGGTGATTTTCAGCTTATTCTGAGGTAACCCGTGTTAGCCACATATTCATGGCCAGGGCTATCCTTGAAGAAGGGGAAACCCCATATTTTTCTTTTTATAATGTGTCTTTTTCTTTCCCACCCCCCCCCTTCATTTTTCAGTAGTAAAAATGGCATTATATAAGGCTTTAGAGTTAGGAAGAGACATTTTATGTGATCTTGTGTCTATAGTGCTAGTACCAGACTCTGAAGAGGATATAAATAAGAAACATATAAACCCGCAGCATTTTAGTTTTTATGAATTATACTCTTCCATTTTGTTCAGTTTTGTTAAGAATATTACAAATGAGAGAATCATAGAACTGCTTGACTAAAAGTACCTAAAAAATGATGTATCAGTGTATTGATATAGAAACACCTCATGGACACTTTGACTTAACAAGCAGTAACTTAAGTCAGATATTGCTGACTATGTAGAACTAGCAGGTACATTCACCATTCTCTCTCTAGCAATAGACAAGTCAGTTCTGACTTCACAAGTCTTTAGATACGTGTATTGATTGTCATATTCCACAATGAACCTGCTGAGAATGTAAAAAACAATAGAGAGGAAGATGTCATTCAATATTATTGTGTGTACTATTGCTACCTTTTAGCAATGTGAATGTTTTAATTCATGTGAGATGAGTGCTCTTCTATTTTGAAAAATTCATAAATCAAATTGCGTGCCTATTAAACAACTTTTAATAGCACTGACATCAGTGCAATTCATCATCTCCAAGTTCCATATGTGCCAATTCATCAAAACAACAATCTTGTCAGGTACTGTCCTAATAAACAATTATTTCTGTATCCAGTACTTCTGAAGGGCTTGTAAGGTGACTTGCTAATTGTCTTGTTTTGGTTTTTTTTTTAACCTTCATAAGAGCAAAATTTACACTTTTTTTTGTTATTTATTATTGACAAAATGAAAAGGAATTATTACTTGTAGGAATATCTTGTGAACAACTTGTATGGATAAATGTCATGGTATTCATCTGCAAACTCTTTTGTTTATAGGAAATATTTGATAGTAATATTTGGAAACATAGTTCAAAATTTTTCTCACATTCCTAGGTCAGCAGCATAGAATTTAGGAGTTGGAGGTTCAAGTCTTAACTGTCACTTTGAGACAGATACATAAAATTCTGGGTAAAAAACCTCTATTATCATAGAATGGTTTGGGTTGGAAGGGGCTTTTAAGCTCATCTAGCTCCAGCACTTGTTGGAATGTGAGTTTATTATGTTGACACACCTTTTTCATGAAATATCATTTTTTCCAATGGAAAAAATTACTCAACTAATCTGATCAGCTCTGCATAATAAGCTTTATAATGGTGATTTGGGAAAACTATGTAAATAAAGAATTAGTCATATGAAAGAGGCATAGATTCTCAACTCCTAGTGAGTTGGAACTGAATGGGCAAGCTAAGGATTTCCTCCTAGTTGGTGCTCCAATAAATTGAAGCATAGGGATATGTAATGGACATGAGAGTACTCATTAAACTCAGGTGGTACCTTCAAACCCTGAAAAGCTATGTCAGAGTGAGCCATGTCCACGTAACATATAGAACAATAGACTGTTTTGTTAATTAATATTCTTTAAAAATTGTTGCAATAATCTGAGAATTTAAAACAAACAGAATATCTGGCTTTACACTTTGAAACAAAATAAAAATGTTTCCTTTCTATTCTGAATATTTTAAAGCTTATTATTCGTACAAGAGCTTTAAAAGAAGATTCAGACAGGAAAGTCATGCTTCTATTCACAAAACAAATATATTATTTTTGAAGCATTGAAAAATGTTCCTGTGACTTCTTTTGTTTCCAAACTCAGCTTTGTGAATTTGACTGGAATGCCTGAAAGATGTTAGCTTTGCCAAACATGCATTTCCCTGAGTCAAAGAGAAAGGCATCAGTGCTCAGCCCTTGTGCCCTATTGGTACTGCGGGCACTGCATCAGATCTTGGACCGGTCCTTCACAAACTCTGCGTGCGTCAAGCCCGTTGCTGTCAATGGTTTAACGCCTCTAGGTGAACAATTAGCAATTATTTAGCTCGTTGGGCACAGAATAGCCATTAAGCAGCTTTTGTTTGCTCTGGCGGGGGTGCTGATGTGTTCAGGGAGTGGTGCCTCGGAAGGGGCAGCTCCCCAGCAGCCACACAGCCGCTGTTCCTCTGCATCATTCCGCTGGTTACCAGTGACCCTGCACTCGGGAGCACAATCAGATATTCTGCAGTAATTGAGAAAACACTGCAGTATGCACGGTGGCACACAGGCAATTAAAACTATCTCCATCCTATTGCAGGTGACATTTTCATTAGCTCAACAGCTTCTGGGCTTTGATTAGGAAATCACTACTGGAAAAGAAAGGTCATGTCATCTCATAGTTCTCTTACAGATGTGGCACTATTTAATGTGCTTTCTTTCAGCCTGCCTTAGTAGTCATATGGCAGCTAATAAAATTTTTGTCATTTAGGACATTATTTGGGTAAGTGGTGGGATACTTCTACTAGCATCCAGGGAAAATTTTATTGTCAGTAGACTAAAAATTCATTAATATAGATTTTTATGGACACTGTATAAAGTGGGCATTATATAAAGTATTCATATGAAAAAAACCCTAAGATTTTGTATTTATAGTTCCTACCCCAGTTCAAAAGACTTTTTCACCAAACTTTATGACTTAATTGCATGTAAAGAAAAGCAAATATCAAATATAAAAGCATTATAAACATAAATAAGTTCAGACATGTATAAATGGATCATTTATCTGTAGCTTTATATAATAGGAAGCTTTTTTTCTTCTTCCTTATCCAAATTCTGATTTAAGATTTGCCATGGGTAGCTCACAGGAACTGTTGTTATGAAGTTTTAAACACAAGAGTATTGTTTCATTACCCCTTCCAGTTAAGAAATATTCCATCTCAAAACCCTCTGCAACTGCTCATTATTCATCACATCTCTGAGAAGCAGTTTAGTGCCGATCCCACTTTACAGAAAAGGCAACAGACCCTACTTAGACCTTGACACTGAGATGCTCAGCAGCAATTCAAGTCAGACTGTGTGTGATTCTTCCCATCACAGGGGAGACCGTTGCTGTCCTGCCTTTCAAAGCCAAATTAAATCAGGGTAGGGATTTGAACTTTGGACTCCTGCAAATCCTTTTTCTGTTCTCCAGCTCCTTGGCTATTCTGGTCTGGCACACACTCTAAGAAGCTGCTCTAATTCGAATAAATAATTAAATATTAATTAGAGCAGAGGCAGGCAGCCACAGAGAAGCATTTTGGTGTGAATAAATCCACATTTTCTTGTTAAGAAAATATATTCCAAACGGGGAGCTTTCTGTTGAATTAAAAAGCAGTCTGATTACATAAATATAAATTAAAACCTATATGAGATCTCTAAAAAAGACCAGGGATGAATAAAACAGTATTTGCAGTTCATTTTCGATCTGCAGTAAACACCTGTAACTTTTTCAGGGTTCTGCATTCCTGATGTAAATTTGCAAAATCAGAGAGAAGACCATTTGAGGAACAGCAGAATACATGACAACACACTGAAAAGAGAAACGGCTGAGGAACAATACTGGAGGAATTATTTGTGCTTTTTCTGCAGTCCTTGAATGGCCTTTAAGCAAATTCTTTAGACTGCTTTTGGTAATGGGCAGCTTGAAAAAAGGGTTAATCAGAAAACAAACTTCTAGAAAAAAGGGACTAGAAAGCATTTCTTTAAAAGAAATTGTAATTCTTTAATCAAATTAATCTCATTTGACACCTTTTGATTGGAGTTTTGCTTTATTATTTTCTTATCGTGTTCCAAGAAAATATGATCTATTCTGCAGTGTTAGATTTTTCAGGAGGTTTGACTTGAGTTTTGTCTGGAGAGGGAAATCCAGAGTATCCCAGTCCAGGCTCCATTTCTGACAGCTGAGTTCTGACCAGGAGGGTGGTGGGTGTTCATGGAGCATCCTGGCTGAGCAGTAACAGAGGTATCGTTGGTGATATTCTGCTGTCTACTCCTTGTGAAATACCCAAGCATCATTTTCATGGGAAAAAGTAAGTCTGATTAATTATTCCATTTTGCAAACAGTCTTAGAGCTGTCATCCTCTTCCATTTTGACATCTTGAAAATGGAAAAATTTTAGGATTTTGTTTGAAACAGGTTTTCATCTACAAAACCAAGGTAATTCTTACTTAAAAATACAAAGTAATATCATTAAATGAAACACAAAATATTGAAACCAAACAATCCAGGAAGCAGCATAGATTTTTATTTTTTCTTATTTTCAGCCTATGAAATATTTTTAATATTTTCTTTCCACTCTGAGATGGAGGATGAGGGGGACAAGAAACTTAAAAAACTTTCCAAAGTCAAATAGTTTTCAATCTATTTCAGTAGAGTAACAGCTCCTCATATGCTGATTAATTCAGAAGTGGGAACAGCCCAGGGTTCATCTCCCATAACTTTGAACTGAATTGTCCATTTGAAGCACTTACAGAGAGTGTTTTGGGATACTAAGCACTGATTTGCAGCCTTGGTGAAGTGTTTGAGGTTAGATGGGGCAGGTGTAGACTCTCCCTATCCTCTTCCCTAGCCAGACACAGCAATGGGGATGGAGGCAGCGCTTTCAAGTCCAGCCTGTGTGGTACAAAACTGTCAAGGATGATATGTCAAGGCAGGAGTTGAACCTGCTGTGGGAATGAAGGGTCTGGGCCATTTGACTGCCCCTAGATTTCTTAGCTGATCTGCAGCACAACTGAAAGACTGCAGGGTTGTTGGAGTTTTTTTTTTTTGCTATTAATCCTGTGTACTTATAAGCTTAAACTCGTGTGCATATCATAAACTGTTTCTCCAAAATACTGCATGTGCTTAGAGCAGATGAGTTCTCAGACCTTTTATGCCACGGCGCCAGAGCAGTGCTTCATTTACATGCTAAGCTAACTGAAAATGGAAATAATTCTCCATGTGGCTGGCTCAACAATTCCACGTTGTTTTAACCCCATTCAAAAAAGAAAAAGAAGATTACTGACTATTGAGGTTGCAGAAATCTCAGAAAAGATGCCTGTGTAAGAAAGTGTAACTTATCACAAAGGCTGCATATTCCTCCTCCTTTAATGCAAACATGCATTCACATTCTTCTGTATCTCATTGCTGTATAACTTTTAAAATGCCAGATAATGTGCCATTTATTTTCCAACATAACATTAAGCACTTCCATTAGAGCTGGGCAAGCAGGAAAAACAGTGGTTCTTTGTACATTAATTTAACACTAAATTTTAAGTCCTGAATATTTACCTGACTGATACTAAGAAGACAAATTTGCAATGGTTTATGAAAACAAATAGTTATAGTGTGGGTGTTTTTATAGTCCTTCCTGGGGATTATGAAATTTCAGTTACTGCTTTTGTTGTACATCCATCTTGCAAACTTTAATTTTACTCATACCTGCTTTCTCTTTCACATGGACAGAATTTCTTTTTAGTCCATACTTCTCATTAAAAAAACCCCCATAGCCACATACCCCCCAAAAACCAACTTCAAAGCATTTGTTTCTGGCCAAATCCATGTTTTTCCCAGGATCTGGCAAAACTTTTTCAGTCTTGTTGTACGGCTTCTGTGAAGGTCTCAGCATCTCAACCCTGGTTCAGCTCATAGTCCTCTCTGAGGAAATTTTAGAAATGAATCTGACCATTTCAGTTTTAGAGTTCAGTAGATTTGGGTGTCATACTTTATTCTGGTATCGTAAAATAACCTAAAGCAAACACACCTAATCTGGAAAGTAGCTTGGAGCTAGTCCAGAGACAAACAGTGAAATCTGGCTCTGTTCTTTTTGGGGAGTTTGATCCAATTTTCATTGTCTGAAGCTATAACTAGTAATTTGTGAGTTTTATCTCAGAAAAAAAAATTTTCTTCTATTTTAGCCACGAGGATAAATAATTCCATTGATTTAATACACCAAGTGTTCAGCTCACTCCCCTGAGTGCAGTATAATAATCCACCAAGACAAACTGGGATATTCACCTCTGGGCAAATACTCCATCATTTATCCTATGGTGCCAGTCTCTCTGCAATGATATAATCATTTAATAGTCTTCAGGCAGGTAGGCTTTTAACAGTCCATGGGTTGCTGGCATGAATTTGGCATTCCTATTTCATTTATAGTTGCATCCTCCATGATTGGTCTTATCAACCCCTTGTCCTGTGGAGAGAAATCTCTTCAGCTGAAGCTTTGATGGTCTTATTTGTCCAAATTTGCACTTCTGTCAGACTCTTGGCTGCAGCTCTATATTTCATATGTGAGGCTGTTATGATCCATTTAAATGCCTATGGGGATCTCAACAAGCTTTTTGAAAAGATTAATGACTTAGCTGTGGTTTTTATGATAGTGTTTCTAGAGAAATGCCTGCATACCTAATAAGGTTATTTCTACAAGCCAAAATTTGCATTGCTCACCATAAAAGACAAATAGATAGAGTTTAACTACAAAACATCTGAAAGTTTACTGCCCATTTTTGTCTTTTGGAGATCACTTTTCCAGAAGAAAAGGGAGAAAAATAAGGGAAAAGGGAAATAAGGAATGCAACAGCTTTAAAATGTCAGTAGAGGAAGGATATAGAAGTGAGGAATTCTTTATTTTTGAACCTTGTACTGTATGGATATACCTTTGTAAGATTGTTATTGCCTACAGTCGTATGTTTTTATTTGGACATGTCTCTTAAATTAGTGTTGGAACTTGCATAACATTTATTCAAGATTTATGTGAGTGGTTATAAAAAGATTAACTGAATCATTAGCTAAATTGCATTTCCTAATGAAATCACCAAACAGCAGGCTGGAAGGAGAGGTTATGTTTGTGCTTTTGTTAAACCCTTGACCTAGCAGAGTATAGGTTTTAAAGTGCATTTGAAACTTCTGTGTTAAACTTTTTAATGAGTGTTAGTTAAACATTTATCAAATATCAGGGATCATCCACATGCCACAACAGTTTTTGGCTAAAATTTGACTAATATCAGTCCTGATTTTCAAAATGTGAAGTGTTTGCCTAGCACAAATCTTCATTTACTGTGAAGTTGAGTGACCTATTGTGACAACACTTTCATTTATGAGTGGTACTCTTTTAATAAGATCAGACTTCTAGTCTTTAGTTTCTCTAGATGTCTGTCTCTTCTGTGTTACATACTATAAGAGCTAATCATTTAAATGAGATTTTTACTTTTCAAATTGTGGTGAGTAAGCTTAATAGGTAGTTTCTGTTATCTCTTCTTTTAACACATTCTACGGGTGTATTCCTGTAGGACTAGTAGACAAACCCAAAATTAGAAAATTGAAAATCTAACATAAAAGGAAAATTACAAGGGAAAATAATTTTAGCCACTGTCATCATGTATTTGCCATCACCTTAAATATATGAAAACACTATGTAAAATCACTTCTCCTAGATGAAAATGTATTAGAAAAAATGCCTACATTTGAAAGCAGATGAAGAAGAAGCAATCCCAATTATTCAGATATAAAATAGAGCAGAGCAGGTGCATGATTCTGTGGCATATATTGCTTTTTTTCTAAACAGACAAACATTTAATTTTATAAAATATATAGTGACTTTTATCATCATCTAGTTGTTTCATAAGAAGAATGGAGAAATGATAATATTAGCTACTGAGAACATCTTCCAATGTTTGCAGAGCAAATCTGTTTGGAACATAACACATTGTTTGACTCTATATGTTATACATCTGTTGTTTGATTTGCTGTCAAAGTATTAGATAGTACAGAGAAGAGAAGTGTGATTACAGACTCTGGTGAGGCTGCAAGCCACTTTTCACAAATGCTGGCTAGACCTGGGTTAAGGCTTTGTAGAGGATGAACAGACGAACAGGAGGATGGATCTGCCTGGAGCAGTGAGGAGCTGTGGAGTCCTGTTTGCTCTACAACCTGCTCCAGTTAACAGGCAGAAAACATCTGTAGAGCCATGCAGTGTGCCCAGGGCACTCTTCTGCAAGGCCAGGGTGGTTTTGGTGTGGAAATCCTAACAGACTCCTCAGAGCCCTTGTGAAATATCACAAGGTGTGACACTTGCATTGCACAGGGACACTGCAAACCTGGACACCACCATCAAACCAAGACAGGGGCTTTTATCCTATCAAGGATTCTCCAGCCAGTTTACCACTGCCATGTTGTGTCGATCGGCACTCTTTGCTGGAAATTTACTGGCAGTTTTCCCACTGTGAATATGGAATTCTGCTAAGTTCCTTTTTTCTGATACCTGTTGAGGAAAAGACTTCCTCTAAAGGGCCTCTACTTGAGACTTTTCATACAAACGACCTTTGTGGCAAAGCACTTGATGCTTGCATGTAGAAAGCTGATTTTTGAAGGCAGATATTGTCTTATTTTAGTTTTATAGGGCTCATTTTAGGATGGCCAGGATTTCCTATTGTTTTATATGTGGCTGTATGCACATAAATTTCTAATTATGGTTCTTAGCACAATTTTTAATCTGCGTGCTAATCTGAATGAAGTAAAAACCCATATTATTCATTAAGATGATGCCAAGGTCACAGAAACTTGATTATACAGCTGCTTGAGTGAGTTTTACACTGAGCTACACTTCCAGTTATTCCTGATTTGTAATTTTGTTAAGAGAATTTCTCTGCTGAAACACAATATACATTTACAAAAACTAAAGAAAGTGCACAGATTCACTTCTTAAAGTCTGGAAAGTAAATTAAGAGGTTTTGGTTTTGAATCTATTGCATTCTTTACCTTTTTTTTTCTTTTTTTGAGAGGGTTGAAACAAAGGTAAGAATACAACTGTTTTCCTTCTTCCTAACACTTTAAGGTTAGTTGTGTATTTCTTCAGGGTTACCATGGTGATAAGAGTAATGTTAAGGCTTAGCTAGGCGGGTACTGCATTAGGCTAAAATAATTTATCCTTCTTTTCATCTGCAAAATGTGTGGCCAGGAGATGAATGGCACCATTTAGAGCACTCACCCCTCTGACAGGCTGCTGTAACTTCAGCCCCAAGAGTTCACATTTAAACATGGGTAGAAGTTTTGCAGGATTGAGTTTTATTGCAAAAGGTGACTAGCTTTCAAAATATATCTAAAATTATAAATATGGAATCAATAATAAAACTCAGGAGCAGCGACAATAAAAGCCCCAGCTCTATCCTATCTGCTCCAAAGGAAATGGAGAGAGGAGAATATGCAGGCAGAGGAAACAGAATGATTCCTTTTTTTAGTGATTTGGAAACTGTTACTTACTTCAATGCCTCATTAGCTCTGCAGGCAGGGCTCTCCCAGCTGCACAGGCTGTTCACAAGCTTAATGCTGACTCTGATTCTGATTAAGTTGCCCTGTAGTGTTGTGGGGCTCAGGTGTCTCTCCTCAGCTTTCTCTGATCCACTTACTATTCTGAGTAATGCTGCTGCTCTGCCATAGAGGAACCACAGCCCCACACTCCTGTGAAGATCAGTCTCAAGAAGTCTTCAAATTACTTTTTATTTCCCTTCCCTGCACCGTGCTTCAGGGCAGCCATCTGTCTCTGCATCAGGCAGGTGTTTGTCTGTCCTGGTCTCAAAGACCTTCAGATGGTACCTGCAGTTCGAGGCTGGAATCACTCTTCCTCTTTTAACTTTCTCTTTGAATATAACTCTTAATTTAATGTAATATGTATAGACGTGTCATTAATACCAATCCTCATTTAGGATCAAATTAGAGAATATAATGTGGTTCTTCCAGCATTCTCCCTACACACCCCACCAAAAAAAAAAAAGAAAATTGGTAGTTCATATCTTAATTGCACTCCCAAACTGTGAGGTTTGTAGATTCATATAGGTTGGGCTTCTTTATTTAACTGTTGAATTAGTCAAGTTAGTTTACTGTGGTATATTCCTCTTAAGCAGAAAAGGAAAAATATTATCTTTTGGTCTCCTTCCTAGGTTTGTTTATTTATGGCAGATGCAGTTAATGGATATTTCTAATGCCTTTTATGCAGTAAGTAGATTACCTAAAGCCAGATATTTAATTTCCAATATCCCACATTTCCTTAGTTAGGCTCATCAACATATTTTTACATTAATTATTTAACTGCCATTTTCAATCTTTTCAGTTAGGCACACTTCTGCCTACTCAGGGCACAATTAGTCACTGCATTATTATAGAATTAAACAAGTTTAAGTGAATAAAAAGAAATTTGCACATTTGAACACAGCTACATTTTGTACTGAATATTTTTAGCTGGAAGATTGGCTTTCAATTTCACATTAGGACATTTTCATGTTTCAAAGTGGGGATAGCTAAGGCTTATGCAGTTGTTTTCTTATTTTAGATCTTGAATTACTTTTAAATTCTGTACTTCCACTTGACTATTGATCCCCTTCTCATCCACCAATAGCAAAAAGACAGTAGAGCAAATAAAACAATTCTGAAGTAGTGTTAAGGGATGTAATAAATCAATATACACAAATGCAGTGTATCTACTGCCTGTGTTCACACTGGAAGCACAAAATACATAGCTAATGCTCTTTTCTGTAAATGCTGATTCATACCTGTCCCGAGTCACAACAGGTGGTGTGCTAAAACCACCACACAGCTAAACATATTTTTTTTTTCTAAAGAGTGTTTGTGGATATTTGATTCAATACTTTGCACTGATAATTTTGGAAAGAACTGTGTGCCAGAGGTTGAGAGGGTGACAGGCTTCAGCTCCATCTTTGAGACACAGTTAAGGTTTTGTTCCATGTTCTTGTGTCCTACTGCTGTAACACTATTCATAACAGATGGTAAGTTTATAAACAGTAGAATATCTGCCTTGTTGCAACTTGAAAATGAAAAATAAAATATGGCCATGTTATTTTCTAAGCATTTTTGAGGCCAGGAGCACACTAAAGAAAATCTACATTCAAGTAAAATATTTTAAGTTTGGGGAAGAACACTGCCTCATCAGGAAACAGGTCAACTCTTCTTTTCAACTTTTAATTGGATTTTGGTAGGATAGTATTTCATTACCCTTGTTCATCTTGCTTATCTGCATTTCTTTTTGCTTCTTTTTAAAGCAAGCTTTGACTCTTTCAGAATACTAACCTTGATTGTGCAGCAAGAGACACCTTTCTCCTTAATTAACCATTAGTTTTGTGTTTGGATAGAAAATATTAATAAGCAAGTTAGAAATATTACAGGATTTCTAATGTGATTCTTAGGTTTATTTTCTTATAAATCTTTCCCTAAATGTGAGACTACAAGGCTTGATAATCAACATGAAAGAAAGTTACCCTAAGACCTGTGAAGATTTTCCTTTTTATTCCCATTTGATTGAGTCTTGCTTTGAGTAATGCCACAAAGAAATAATGCCATCACTGGACAAAGTTTAAACATGTTTCCAATTTTCTATGCTTAAATTATCAATAACCACCATATGAGACTTCCACAAGTACATACCCATTTCTCTTAATTTGTTCCTTTGGCCTCATGCAAAGGGTAAGCTTTCCTTCATGAAGGCATCTTCCTTTAATTTATGCAGTCCTGGAGAGCTGCTCTTTGGCTTTCCACCTCTCTCCTTTCACAGGGAAAGTCACTGAAACTTCTGTCAGGATATTGCTCCAAACTTTTCTAAAGGAAGAGTCGGTGAAACCGCAGCTGACAAATGCTAATGAAGTGTCTCTTGGGAGGCTGCCAGCCCTTCATGGCTCTCACCTGCCCCCTGAGTGCAATGAGATGAACACTGAGTTTCCAGGACTCTGAAGGAGGGCTGACATTAAAGCTGCACCACTTGTGCCACCAGCGCTAAAAGTGTGTGCATCAGTTTCATTCCCAAAATCTCATTTAATGGTGTAACTGCCTTTGCACAGAGGATGGCTCTGACTTCCCTTTTTGTTGCAGAATCTGCTTGTTTCTTTTGAAATTTAAAATTGCTCAGTCTCAAGTAGTAAAAACTTGACCTTGCAAAACTTTACTAACACAAATAGTCTCAATCATTAAAGCAGAGCTATTTGTGTGTATAATTATAGCTCAGATGAGTAGAAATATGCAAGACTGACCTTCAAAACATGTTCTCTGGGCTATCATAACTGAAGAAAAAGAGTATTTTTTCCCCTTTTAATTTAGGTGGTAAATCTAGCAAATAATTTACCGTATGAATGAATTTCTTTTCTTTTCCTGAACACCAAAACTTAATAATTGCCTTAATTTGAAAAGATATTATTCTGACTATGAAGTTTGTGTTTTTTAATGAAAAGTTTAGTAAGGCTGTTTAATGCAGAAGAAGCACTCCCTGTGTGTCAGCAGCACCCACATTAACCCAGCAGACTGAAACAGCTCCATCCATTGACTCAATGGGCTGTGAAATGTGTTCTCTCCATAAGCCTTGACACTCTAGACCTCAGTCTAGTGGATCCCTCAGTGGGTTGAAGTTCCCATGGTGAGTTACCAAGTGAATGATACTCCAATAAGACCTTTTTTAGGCCCTGACATGACAGACATAAAGTACCAAAAAAAAATTGAATGAAATCTCATTTTTCAAGGTTCTTCAGTTTAATGTATATTTGATAGTTAAAGTAGTTATACTTAGGGGTCATTTCAATGCTGTACACGCTTCATGTGAATTTTTCCAAAGCATTTTTTTTTTTTTCCAACTTTTGAAGCTAGATGTAATTTTCGGTAGACTTTTGGGGGACACAATTCCTATTGCTCACTGCCAATGGCTAGAGCAGATTTTACATCCTCCCCCCTTCTGTCAGTAGCTCCTGTCTCTGCAGGATGGGTGTACAGCCACGGAATGGACTGAAAGGGTTCTGTCCAGTGTGTGGGTGTCCTAACTAAAACTGCCAGGTGGGGGGGTTTGGATAGCTGACCTTGAACTGTGCAGGATTAGGGAACAACATGTCTCCCACTCTTTGATATACATTTCCCATGGCTCTGGCTGTCTTTGTTTTTTCCTTGTTGTTGCTTCCCTCCCATTTGAAAGGGTGTGGAGAATTACCGCTAGAAATCTTTCCAGTTCTTTCTGCCTTCCTACTGGAGTGGGTACCATCTACTGATACATAAAATTAATCCAAAGAATTTCATCTGAAAGCCAAGAGCTCCCTGAAGACATCAAGTCTTTCAAAAACCAGATTTTCACATTTCATCTTCAGAATTGCTGGTCACAGACTGGTAGGTTAGAAAAGACTGTAAGTTTAAGTGGGATGAGGCATTCACTGCTGCCCTGAGATTCTTACTGGGTATTCAAAATACACATAAAGCTACTGGCTTATGTAAGAGCAGGAGTTCACTTGGGTTTACTTGTTGTCACCTTCAGTCACTTGTTATCCCCTGGGTTTCGTCACCATCAGGACCATGTTGGCAAAGCCACTTGAGCAGTTGTTGTGGTCCCCGAAAGGAACTGCTGGGGCAGAGAACCCTTCCCACTCCTCCCGGGGTCTGTTTCTGCTGCTCTGCATTTTGATGTGAAGCAGAGCCCGTGAAACCAGCCCTGTATCAAGCCTTTTGTTCACCTGAGGCAGCATCGACCCCAGTGGGACCTGGTGCTGCCCCTCCAGGTGCTGCCCAGCTCCCAGGGGAGCCTGCTCCCACCTCCTGCAGCCGAGGAGCATCGAGAGCTGTGGAGCTCATCTGGCACCTGAAACCAGGCAATAGTGAAAGTCCGTCTCTGCACTTAGCATTTCCTTTATATATTTAAGAAGAATAATATACCTTTTTCAACAACTGTATGGCTCCCGAAGGCAAAACCCTTAAAATCCAGGTATGACTGTGATGTGAAATCCTGCAGGAAGCTGGCCATCAGAGATAATGAAACTGTGTGGTTTTATGTTAATTGATACAGCAGGAAAGTGGCCATTTGTACATATGCCTGCTGCTAACCTTCTACCCTGGGGGAAAATCATTTATAATTAGGCCAACTAGTTCCTTGTCAATAAACAAGTTAGAGAACTTTTCAAAAGGATGCTGTGATTATGGTGATTTTGCTGTGAGCCATGTTTATCTCTACATAGTTAAAAAATTATAAAAAACTTCATGAGGCAGACCAGATAAGCATCTCTAGAGAGAGATGAGCCCTGACTGCTAACTTTTCCACAGCATCTCCATACCCATGGTGACTGTAGCTTTACAGAATGAAAAGTAGTAGATAAAGAGGCAGCTTGCAGTGCAGATTGAAGATTACTTTATTAATTTTAAAATTATAATGTCTTAAATTTTATCTTCTATAAACTGAATGAATCAAAGTATGATGCATTGAAGTATTAATAAGATTTCAATTAAACTTTGCCACGGTGTTCTTACTCAGTTATTCTTTCCACTAGCAGGTAGGAGGAACAGCTGTAAATCCTGGACCCCGATTGCCATGTTATAGTGTGATGCTAATGTAGTGCACATTCTGTAAAATATCTGTAATTAAGTATTTGTATGAGTCTTGATAACAGCTCCTCTAGCATTGTATAGCATTAAGTCTATATGGAAGTTATTTCTTAGCATTCATGTTATTCTAACAGTAATTTGTATTTAGTATCATAATATGTCTATTTTGATTATATTTTATAATAAGGTGCAGCAGAATTAGTTATCAGATGATTCTTAATTTGCATAATGAGCTACTTGAATTTCTGAATTTGGAAGCAATCATCCCAGAACCTTGTTTTTGAAAACAGTCCCGAGTACCAGGAAACATGTAGAGGAAAATATTTCCTGCAACGTAGGGTAATTCAAAGCAGTATTTATGAATCACCTTCTTCAGTAGGTGCATATGTTAATTGTGAAAGAAATCTAATATTTGATAGATGGTAAACAGTGGCAAGAAGTTCCAGAATGTCCATTTTAAGTTGATCATCAGAGTTCACCTTTCTTGAACTCTTGCTTTAACCAACCGGTGTCCCTAATTCTGTCTCTGTGTTCATTACCTTTTATATACATGTATACACACACAGGCCCACCTATATGCATGTATTACTTAGTACATATGATTGTGTATATTAAATTAGATATTTATATGCAATTGCATATATAGTACGTACACATTACATTTCTTGAAATGTATAATTAGCAACATTGAAAATTTTTATACAGAGTGATTTATCAGTTGTATAAGAACCAAATTTTAGATCCTGAAATTTTCCACCTCTCTCCTGAAGCCTGAGCAATAGTTTCACACAGCTCACTTGTTAATTACAGGTGCCATCTTCTTCCTCAAATAATTTATATAGCCTGGCAGTCATTCTAATGCCCAGTGTAACCCCACAGCTGCTGGATATAAAGCCCCTGCAAATAGCAGTGGTGGCAATGAGTAAAACTATTTAATGTACTTGGATAATTTGTTACACGGTATAGATAATATAAGAAAAAGATTAATTTAAAACCTATTAGACTTGAAGATTTCACTGGTGAATGACCACTCCCTCAAGGTCAGGTGCTGGAAGAATCTAACTTAATGGGAAATGCTTCCTATTTTTCATTTGAGTTTAATTTTTGTGTTTTATTTTGGCATTATTGTTCTCTTTTTAGTAGCATAAAATATATGATATAAACTATTTTTATATACACACATGTATAATAAACATATATTCATGTGTATATTTAAATGTCTAAGAAGTTAGACACCTTTAAAATTGAATGGAGGACACTTCAGCCCCTTACCACTTTGAATTTTGCCCCATTGTTCAGTATTGTTCTTTTGTGTGCAGTTTCAGGGTCAGTGTGACAGTATAAACCCCAAAATTTTAAGGTTCACTTAAACAAACATGCCTAAATCCCTATGTTTAAAATGCTTTAAAGAAGAGCTACTTCTACAGTGGCTTCGGTAACTTGTATTTCATCTGGATGATTGAAATCTACTGAAGTATTAACAAATATGTGACAGTACAGTTTCTCTATTACTTGCAATCTTACAGCCACTCCTATTTAAATTCCTGTGTTGAGAATCATCTGCCCTGATGTGCACAGACAGCCCCATTCCTGTGAATGCTCCTCTTGCTCATCTCTGGGACCTAGGTCAATGATTTTTACAGAAGAAAATGACTAAAAATTTAGGGAGGAATCAGACCTCACTGCTATTTCCCCTGTATTGCTGTCTCAAGATCTCCTTGTCAGGCTCAGTGGAATAGGATGGGGACTCATCAATAGGAATAGGATCCTGACTCATGTCCAGCAGATCCTTTTAAGTTTTCACTGAGATACTGTCTCTCTTAATCTGTTGAATGTCATTGATCTGACCTGATGGAACCAAATTTCCGATGGAAAAGTACAGCTGGAAAATGCTCCCTTCTGAAAATCAAGTCCTTGACTGTGCAAGGTGAATTCAAAAGATATAATCTCGTGGTTAGTGCACTACATTAGGATTAGGAAAACTGAGTTTTGCTGGCCAGCTCTGGGCTCCTTTGAAAATGACTTTGGGTCAGAGATTTAAATATTTGTGAATTTGTTTTTTACTAACACTGGAGTTTATACATGCAGATTCTTGGAATGGTCTAAGGTTTTTCTTTTGTTTATGTTTTTGTTGTCCAGTAAATCAGAATAATAGGAGGTTATTCTGGAAATAATTCTACCGCTAGCTTTGGAGAGATGTTATGACCACAAGTACGTTCAAACAGGAGAGATCAACAGCGAAAGTCAATTGATCTGGGGAGGATGCACATGTAAATAGCTGCTAGGTGATGTTGTCCTTAATGGTTGAAAGCACAACAAACTTTTAGTAGCCAAATTTGATAGGTTGTCTTCACTTTAAACACATGTAAAGCAAAAAAAATTGTTTGAATTGAGACTTATATTCAATTTTATTTTGAAAAGGATCATATGTTTGAAACAGCAGATCCTTAAAAAGAGTGTTGCATGTTGCCAAGTATGTGCATTTTGCACACAGTTGTGTAAGAAAAGGGGCAGTCTAAAAATGTAGAATTGTCTTTCAGATTTATGCCTGATGTTTTCTGGAAACTGGCATAATCAGAAATAGGTTTGTCATTTTGGGGCACTGTAGGGTTCTGTTTATCAGACCAGCTGAGGAATCTTGCTCAATGTTCAGAACTTCTCGTAAAGTAAGTTCGGCACCTTGATAAGGTTTCTCTCTTGAATTACAAGAACGAAAAGCATCTGTAATTGTTTGGAATTGCTCAATTTCCTCACTTTAATTTGGAAGGAAGCATGCAGTTGATGTGAATTTTTAAAGATTTCCAATTGGATAGAAGATGACTCAGAGATTTTTTTTTTTTAACAGGCCTCTGGGACAGTGGATACCTCCCTGAACCAACACAGCGTTAGGGGAGGTTTCTAAAGTTTAAATAAACATCTAACCTCAAGAGTTAATCATCCAAACTGAAGCGACAAACTTCTCTGTATTCATTAGTGTTTTGTAGCTGTTAGTGTTTAGTCATCCAATGTTCGAATTAAGGATTTTTTGTCACAGCAGAAGCTTGCAGTCTGGGAACACGGTCCAGAGGAAGCGAGACATGACTAAAACTCTGGCAGACAGATTATTGGTTGGTGGTGGCAGGAGAAAGTCTCTAAACTAACCCTCAATAAATAGAGACAGTCTGTACACGGCTGGGACAGGGAGACTGAAAGCTTGTGAACCACAGCTGGTGGCAGGAGTTAGAGCCTAAGTGCTGCAGCTGAATGTTTCTCTACTGAGACCGTGGGTTTTTGATCCTGAGACACAGCAGCTAAAATAAATCCTAGAATATGCAATCAGCTCATGATTGCATGCCTGCTGGATATCTGAATCCCATCTGTAGGAATCAGCCAATGGTGATGGATAGTTATATGCCCTCTCGGTGGGATCCAAAACACAGTGCCTTCAAATGACCTGCTTGAACCCCTCCAAATCAGGGAGCAGAGTATTGGCCACGTCAGCATTTGGCTGCTGATCTGTAGCAGCTTTTGAAGTGGTTCTGAAAGTAGTTCTGCCTCACTCACAAAATAGAAATGGAGACCTGGAGAAGCCCTTTTGTGTCTGGTGTCTTCTCTTACTGAGGAAGCATTTTGGGAGAGTGGGGAGTGCAGGGAAGGAGGCTGCAGAAATTTTTGGTCAAGCCAGTGCTGTGGAAACCTGAGGTTTCTGGTGTAATATATAAAAGCAAATTCTAGCAATTTGTACAGATAAGCTATTCCATTTATACTGTAATGGTAGACAGGAAGTGAAATGCAACAACTGCTAAATTTCAGGGCCAAACTCTTGATAGTTTGCTTGTCCTTCTGGCAGTTTTGAAACTCTCCAGTATGAATTTTACTGTAGCTGACATGGGGCAGCACATGGTGAAAATTCTTAGGCTTTTATGTATAACCAAGTTACACTGATTAAAGAAACCTGCAGTGAAACAGCTGTCTTAATTAGCTCTGAGCTTGCTCTCAGTCTGCAGGAATTGCAGCAGCTGGGCTTTAGCATCACCTTTTTCTGTAGAGATTAAGCCACTTCTGCTTCCCTTGCATGCCATGTGCTCTGGGAAGGTGGCCGTAGACTCCTCTGTCTCAGGCAATGCTGACCTCAGTAAATTGATTCTGAGATCAATAGCAAGTGCCCACTTACTTTGTAAGAAGTTCACTGTTAGTCCTGACACAAACCAGAAAGTAAAATACATTTCAGCTTCCTACCCATAAAATGTTGCTGCTGACCTTTGGTCTCACATGTAAGAGATCAATGCTGAGTTCATTAATTTGGAAATGGTCGTGTTTTACCATTTCCTGAAATTGCTATGAAAGTTTTATGTCAAGAGAAGGTGGTGCTCTGCTTGTAATTGAATTCCTGGTGAATTATTTAATTCAAAATATCTTAGATTTAAGCAGTACACAGGCTATAAATACATTCTTCAAACTGATCCTTCAGCACAGAACAGATCACATCTGTAGATTGCAGCACTCATGCTGCAATACTAATCTGTCTGCACACCAAGTAATGGCACAACCACTTGGACAAATGCATCTTTCCACACATGCTGAAGGGAATTTGCATAGGGAATTAAACAGCAAATACAGAGAGAAAACAGTCTTTCACATCATTAGTAATAGCTACTTTGTGTGTTTTGTGATTATATTCAAATTGTGAGTCTGCATAATTAGGAAGAGATTTGCTGAGATATGAAATAACCAAAATAAATTAGGTGAAGAAACAAAAATGGAAAACCAACAGCCTCGATTTAAATAATAACTTTGTTCATTGTTTGGCTACTTTACTGAGGTAAATTGCATGATAAACATATTATATTAATTTCTTATGTACTAGAATTTTTTCTTCTGGGAGTTGCTAAATGTTTGTTTGTTCCTGTCCTGCAGCAAACAGGAATATTTAAGAATATGCTGCAGCACTGACATCTTTCTAGTTATTGTTATTTATCATTTATATTGCAGTAGCATTTATTGCCTGTCCTCTGATACAGGTGTAGGGAACATTTCAAGTCCAGCCTCTAACTAAAATATAGAATCCAAAGAAAATCTCCAGTGTTATGAAAATTGAAATGTTTTGTGGCAAACGAGATTTTGCAACTACTTATTTTTGTTTATCACTAGCCTTTCTTTGGAAAACAAAACATACTGTTTTCAACTTGCAAGAAAGATGCTGACAGCCCCTGTTGTGATAGATTGCCTTCAAAAAGTTGTCCTCGGGCTGGCTCAACATCTTCAGTAATCAGTAAGAATCCCAGTTTACTCCATGGTGAGATATGTTCAGTTTAGTTGAGTTTGAATGTTTGTTCAATAAGTTTTTGTTGTTTTTCTGGACTTGAACTCCACAGATTTATATGTGTGTCCTTGAATCAGTCATTCCTGTTGTCCAGGCTATGTAAAAATAGCAGTAAAGGTTGTTTTGCTACATTAGAAAAATGTGGCAGAGGAGCCTGTTTTCCTGTGGGTGGGCATGGAGCTGAGCAGACCCAGGGTGAACCTGGGGAACTGCAATATAAAGAAAACAGGAAAGGTTCTCAATTGATTCTGGCATTTGTACTTTGTGTTCTTGGCAGACTTTTGTGGGTTTTTATTCCCTTGTTCTTCCATTTTAGTCATGTTTCATTGGCACTATTTTGTGAGTTTTGGTGGTGTTATTGGCTTATTTGTGTTTTTGTTGTGAGTATTGTTGTGAGTTGCAATGTTGAGAGGGATTTTTGCATTCTTAGTGTGTTTCTTTTGTAGTATGGCCTTTTTTTCTTGTAGTATGGCACATTTTTTCATCATGCTTTCTTTGTGTTTTTGGTGTATTGTTGGCTTTTTTTCCCCCAGCTTTTTTTTCTTTTTTTTTGTGAAATTAGTTTGTAATTTTGTTTTTCATTTGTTACACCTTTTTTTTAGTTTGTCTATTTTTTTTCTGTAGTTTTGCAGATTATATGCAATTTTTAAAATTTTACATTTGTTTTCATTTTGGGGCCTTTTTTGGGGGGGGGCTTCTCTGCTGGACTCTTGTTGGGGGATTTTACTATTACATGTATTTCCTTTTCTGCTTTTTGGGACTTCTGTTTCTCCTTATTGCATTTTCTTTTCCTCTTTAGAAATATTTGGAATGTTTTTCTCTTTTGAATATCTTTAACTTTTTAAAAAGTATCTTTGAATGTTTTTGGCACTTGATAGTATTTTCCATTATTTGAGATTTTGGTGGCTTGGGTAATTTTTGGTTTTTGGAATTTTCTGACATTTTTGGCAGGGTTTTTTTGGCAATTTGGGTTATTTTTAATGCATTTGCCAGTGTGTTTTGAATATTTTTTATTGTTTTGGCTTTTTTTTTTTCATTTTTCACTTGCTATTTTCAGCATTTCAGGATATATTTCAGCATTCTGGGTTACTTTGAGGGACATTTTTTGGCACTTTTTTTCCTACAATATTTTAGCCATCTTGACAGTCTAGGTGACAATAGTTTAGGGGACAGTGCTGGAAGCCCTTGGGAGGCAGCACTCTGATGCCACTCCTGCATGTTCTGTGTGCCCTGGGACTGGCCACCACCCCTTCTGCAATTCAGCCCTTTGGAGAGAGGAACTAAAACCAGTTGTTGTGCAAGTAACTGATGCTAAATGCTGAATTCTTTCCTTATGAGAAAAAAATAATGTGGCCTGACCCTGGACAATCTGTGTGTAATTTCAGGTTGAACCCTCAAGAAAGGTGCCTCAAAACCTGAATGTCCCTGTCTCTAATAAGTGCTTTTGAAGGGCTCCAGCACACGCAGAATCTGTGGGAAATAAAACACTCTCCCCTGGGCTCAAAGAAGTCTCATCTCTCGTGTGGCTCTCAGAAGAGGTCTTTCCTCTCTACCCTCTACCAGTCACAGTGTTCTGTCTGAGAGGATGCCTGAAATGCTGTGGAGTCTCTGAAAGAGTCACACTCTGGGTGCTGACACTTTTGGCATGGAGTTTCTCAGGCCACGTGAGTAATTTTGCCCTTGTAAACGCGTCCGCTGTAAGTCTGTGCAGTCATCCCACTGATACCAGAGGAGATGCACTGCTGTGCTCTCATGCATGCCATGGATTTGGCTGGGAGGCTCCCTGGGATCGTGTGCAACTTCTGCGGCAGTCAGGCTTTTTTACTGGAAAGCTTGGTCTGTCATACTGATAATAGCTTTTATAATTTGTGCTGCAGCAGTGCCCAGAGGGTCATAATCTGACCGGGGACATTCTGTGCCAGGCAGTGCTCAGGACTGGTGTAGCTACATTTACAATTCAATTAAGCTAGCTAAAAATGGGAACCTCTCTTGCATGAACAGCAGGAGATGAGTGCTCCGAAGCCAGCTGGGATTGCCCATCTTCCTTACCCACCATCCCAGTTTTTCAGTATCAATACACCAGTGGTCACAAGAGAGATGGGACTCTGGACCCCAGGTGGAGTGAAACTGTCAGTTGTGTGTGTAGTTAAAGCAGCACAGATGTGAAATGCTTTAGGATCCCGACCTAAGGGCCTGATTTTTAATGTATAAAAGGCTCAGTATACTGAATGTCCAATATAGTCCAATATTTAGTCCAATATTTAAGCACCTTTACTTTGAAGAAATCCATCTGCACCATCCCCAGCCACAGATATTCTGTAGCCATCAGCCCCCTCGTTGTGGAGGGGTCTGTGACCAGTGTTCACTTAGATGGACTAAAGGGACACTCATTGATGTCCAAGCTGCGTTTCCACAACCTGAGTTTCCAAATCATTAATGCAACCTGAGTTTCCAAATCATTAATTAAATACCCAATGAACTAGAATAATAAAATAGTAGCTGAAGGATGATGCAGGTTTTTTTTTCTTTTTTGTTTTGTTTTTAATCAGTAGCTATCTAAATGGCAGATAGGAACTGCAATTCTGTAAATGCATGTGATAACTAAATGACAACATGAGACTTCCTTCTGTTGCAGAACAGTTGTCTACAAAAACTCACCCACGATTTCACTGACTGTTTTAGGAGAGATAGATGAGCACATTAATAATACCAAAATCATAGTTAGAATCATTTATGACCCACTGAGTTTAACCACCGGGTGTTGCATTCACGCCTTAGCAATTGATTTAATAATGTTTTCCCACCTTGAAACCTACTCTATCATCCCAAATCATCTATTTGAAATGGTTGCTTCAGTTGCTCAGCTGGCTCTTGCTAGTATAATTTAACATTTTCATTAGCTCAGTAAAATAAAGAATTTAAGGACTTTTATGTTTCAAAGGCATGATGTGTGTCATGGTGGGAATCAGGTAGGAATTACTATTGTTTAATGAATACTTCATGGATTCTGTAAAGTAATTATAGAGTGTAATTAAGTTATTTGAAATTCAGTTTCAAACTTTGTTTCCTGATTAGTCTTAATTCGATCTTTGGGTAGGGAATAAGTTTCTTTCAGTTGAGCCCTCTGTAGGCAGAATAGAGAATATGTCATTTGCACATAGGTGGCTTGGGACTTCATGGGAAAGAAAACCAAAGAGCTTCCTTGTTTTGATCTATTCTCTGTTTGATGGCTTGTGTTCAGCATGGGAAAGCCACATAATTGCCATCAACTACTCACTGAATTAGCTTATTTAAAGTCTTTTCCAGTAAATTTATTCTACAGCTGTTAACTTGGAGGTGACACAGTACTTGTGCTCAGTTTCTCAACAGGAGTTTCCATTTACCAGATTAATGCATGGAAATCCTCCTCCAGAAAATACTGCACATATAAGAATTCAAACATAAATATTTGCAGAGGCTGAACAATTAACTCTTACTGAGGCAAACTGACATGGAACTTGGTGACCACTTGGTTATTAATGTAGCAGTTGTGCTTTGGACATTTCTGGCCCTTTTTTCACCCTCTTTTTGGGAGAATATATGCTGAGACTTCAAGAATTTAAAGATTCCTGATCCTCTTGTTCACTCATCTGGGAAAACCAGTACATGCTTTCTATCTTGGATGAAGTCTGAGCTTTTTTCAGTTGGCTAGCAGACCTTCCCAAGGACAGAAGTCTGCTTCTGCAGAACTTCATTGCAGTTGCTTAGAGGACCCTGTTCTGCCACAGACCACAGCCCGGGACCACGCAGGTCACACAGACCACTGGTCCTGTCCACTGGTCCTGACTGTCTTAAATGGTTATAAAATTAACCAGCTCTGGATTTACCATCTTTTAGGGTACAAAAGAACTCTATTTAGGAAACCCAGAATAGAGCCTTAAGAAATTACATGATTGAAAGTCCCTAGTCACTGAATTAGAGTATGAACATAGTTTTGGAGATAGAACTAAAAATATGCTCTAATGTTTTAAAATTTCCTTCTTTTCCTGCATGGAATTAAGAGTCAGCTCAGAGTCTTCACTGTGCAAAGCATTTGAACCTGAAATCTTGGTTCAGGTCCATCCTCTCACTGTGCTTAGCAGTAAATAAAAATGTTTTCATGACTTATTGAAACAGTTAGGAGGACTGAGTCAGTCGTTAAACAGTCAAGGTCTGAGTATATCCCAGAATGTCAGAGGATAAACTGTACTTCTGAAGGAGGGAACCAGCAGCAGAGCGTGTGCACTCTGTGAGGAGTTGTCCAGCTATTTACTGCAAAGTCTGTGTCTTCCAGAAAGAGGAGTGCTTTTAAAAGACACTTCTGTATAAACAATCCAGCTTTTTCATGGAAAATTAAATAATCATGCTTTAAGGGAAGATGTTATCTTTCATTTTTTTACCTTTTTCTTTTCTTTAAGAGTTTTAAGTAGGCAGCCCAAATGAATATGTTCTTTAATTCAAGTCTTGAAAATGAGACTATGTTCAAGATGGACCATAAGAGGATGCAACCTGCCAGCTTAATTAAGTTTCTGGAATGCTTCTGGGCAAAATTAATATATGTGGATGAAAGCCAAAATCAGCCTGGCTGAACAGATTTTAGCTAGCACACCATAACTCTGAGAAACACAGGGACCTTAAAGTATGCAGCCTAGCAATATTAATTACAGTGGTTACAGAACTGTCTATCCTTTTTGTGGATGCCAATCTGCATTTATTGTTGTTTATTTCCAAGCCAATATGGTTATCAGAGCAACCTTACAGTTAAATTAAAAATTAGAAAATGATTTGCCATCATTTTCTGCTTCAAACTCTTATTAAACAGCAGTTGATGAAAATAGAAAGCTAGATTTACTCAAATAGCCTGAGTGTGAAACTGAATTAGTTCATAATGCAATAAAGGCCTGTGATATTAATGTCCTTTATGAACATGAACTCCTAACTTGGCCTTTGTCTCTCGCTAGAGAAGGATCTCTTCATTAAACACTTTCTTAGTCTTGTCAGCAAATGCTGTTCCAGAACATTTGGAGCCTTCAGCAGTGCTTTGCGTAGGCTGCACTCACTTGCCACAAGAGAAGAAAACACACAGTTTTCTGCTCTCTGACTCCCTAATTCTTCATGTCCATGCTTTGCCACAGTGATAGCTCTACTTCAGTCCTGTGTACTTCAGTGCTTTATTTTGCAACATTAAAATGGAGGTAATGTGGCTGAGATAGGTCACAGAATCACAGAATATGCTGAGTTGGAGGGGACCCACAAGGATCATTGAGTCCAGCTCCCACCCCTGCACAGCACCATTCCCAAGAGTCACACCCTGTGCCTGAGAGTATTGCCCAAATTCTTTTCGGACTCCGCCAGGCTGGTTCTGTGACCACTGCCCTGGGGAGTCTGTGTTTTAGCTCAGCAAAATCAGAGAACTTATCCTGACTTCTTTACTGCAACACAGCTCCCATTGCCTGCCTGCTTCCACCCAAGAAAGAAGGCCAGGATCAGACCACATTTACCTGTTGCAAGTTTTCAACATGTTGGTCAGCTCTGGTGAGCAGCCATGGGAAGTTCACATACTGAAAATACAAGCTTGCACTGCATTATATGTACATGGTGGTAATTATAGAGAAGCAGATTAACTGATGTCAATGCAGAACAGAGGCATCCTCATATTTTAATTACCCCCTTGAAGGAAGGCCAGCATTGCCAATCTCTCTCCTGTTCTATGGAATGTTTCCCCTTCTGTGAAAAAGGCTTTCACAAAAGCTCTGCTTCTCAGTGCACAGCGGCCTAGGGATGCTCTGAAGTAGTGCTTTGCTGGGACTGCTGTCACCAAGCCCCTCCTGGAAAGGTGAAGAAGGCTTTCAGTGACACCCCCATAGCATTTCTCCAGAGTATTTTTCATGATGAAGGTCACTTATCAAAGAAAATTTCACCTAGACAACATCTTGGTACAGAAATTATATTTTCTCCAGATTTTCCTTTGAATTGTGGTTAATAGTAAGATTTTGTTATTCACCAAGTTGAAAAACAATAACAGATTCATCAATTTTCTTCTGTCAGCAGTAGGCCATCAGATTTAAAAGGTAACCACCCACTAATGGCCTGTTCCTGACAATGCTGTCCTGTCACCCAGCAGTGTCAAACGCTGGTCCAGCTGAACCAGGGAGTTTCAAAAGCAGTGGAAAACTGGAACCTGCTTTCCTGTCTATTATAGTGCTTGCTTGGATTTTCTAACATCTTAGTAATGGACTTTTAAGCACTCACTGTCTGACAAATGAACACAACAGAATCACAAAAATTTCCTTTCCCTACAACATTATGCTGAAAGTATGGGTCCAATTGACCACTATGACAGTTCAGCAGATTTAGTGATGCCAAATTGTTCTGCAGCTGACACGGAGAAATTTTGCTCAGATTTATAGCTGAACACTAAAAAGGCTTCAAATAGGTTTTGAAGCAACAAAGATATATTTTCCTTTCTCAAAGTCTTGTGTCACCTTCTGGAGTACAGAGGTAATACTTGCACATCATGTCAGATCCCTCTTGCTTTTTCTGGGCATTAGTGTATCAATTGTTATGAATAATATAGGAAGGATATCTGTTTCCAAAGAAGTCTGTAACAAAACTCCTACTGATTTCAAGAGGAAAGTCTTCTCCCTGGGCTCAAGTCAACCAAGCCATGGCATTACACTGCCTACAGAATTTACTAACGCTTGGACAAATATGCACACAAATACTAAACCCATGACATTATATAATAATGTTAAAAATGAGAGTGTGGTATTTTTATCTCATAATTTCTAATCACATTTCATTAAGATTAATGGCACCTTATTTCCCTTGTGTTCATGTCACAGTTGATTTTAAATCATGTCTGTTACGTAGCCTGACAATTTTTCATGCAATTATCTTTCAGAAATCAGTATAACTGAGCAATAAACTATTAGCAAAACAGATGTTGATCTACCTAGAATTAAATGTAAAAATATGGTCTAAATCTGGTTATTTAGGTGCTTTGCTTATGATTAGAGATTCTTTTCAAACTAGAAAGAATATTGAGCTTGGACTTCTTTCAGTGTGCTATAGTTTTAAGGTTGGTTTTGATTAGTGAAGGTTATATGTGGAGTTTCATAAAAGCGTACATAAAAATATGTAACCTCAAGACATAAAAGCAAATTAATTTAGAGCAAATGGAATAATTTATCCCTGGGGTAAGTGCATGGCAGTTGGTGGCACTAAGCCAGTCACTGATTTGGACCATCATATTTTATATTGTTTACTTGGAAGTAATTTCCAGTTGGAGCTGGCTTATTCCAGGTTGGCTGTGTGGAAGTGCATTTGGGAGAACTGCTGTCTGCAGATTTTGAGGGTCGTGCTCTGTAATTCAACTCCAGTAATGTTCAGGATTACAGCTTTTGCATGGGAGATTTTACTAACTGGTGGAGACAGCTCCAGTGTTCTTAATCCTTGTGAATATAAATGGGTATAAATATTGGGGAATATATTCTGCAGGGAAAAATAAGCTTCAGGCACAAGAGTCACAGTTATAAAATATTAGCAGTCTTCATAAGAAAAATGTTTCTCATTTTTTACTTACCCTATTTGTGTACTCCAGCTTCCTTTGAAGTCAATTTTGCCTTTTATTTAAGCGAGAACTCTATGGGACATAGACAATTTTTGTCATCACTTTTTCACTTTTTCATTCATGCTTCATGCTAACAACTCTGAGCTTCCAACACTTGTATCAGGGGCCACTTGTATCAAGCCATGTAGCCTTTCTGCATCTCGCCATCTCTTGGAAACAACACCCAAGCTCAGTAACTTATATTTACTTGTGTGTATGTCTTTAATGGTGCATGGCTGAAAGTTCTGACAATTTTGGACAAAGTTTAGATTCCTGCCATACTTTTAACTCCAGTAGACTGAAATGCTGAAATTCAGAAATGCCAGATGTTATTCTAAATGCATCTCTGAGGTGATGATAGGTTTCATATTGTTTCTCTGGAAAGCACTGATGTTTCTACTCAATCAGAAAAGATTAAATATTGCCTAATGGTTGTAAAGTTCTTTGAAGGTGAAGTGTATTATACAAATGATACATTATCATTATTTATAATAATACTACAATATGCCTCAAGAAATAATCATGGAACTTATTAAGAAATTAATTTTCCCTACTTTTTTTTTTAACATCCCATAAAAGTTAATAGAAAATTACAACCCTGCACTTGGAGTCTAACATAATGGTTCAAAAGACCTATAGGAAGGACATATTTCTCACTTTAGAGAATCTTATACGAAACTTTTTATAGAATCTTACAAGTTTAATTTCTATTAAAGTCTAGGGTTTAAGGTTTTTAGGATTTGGTGTGGTTTTTACTTATTTATTTTTTAATACATAAAATGAGAGTTTATTAATCCATGAATCTGTTTTTCATGTACTTTCTGAAATTATCAATCCAAAAATTAAAAGATTCTTATAATTCACAGAAGAGCAGTATTTGCTGTCAGAATTCTAAGGAGAAAAAAAAATTCATTTTACCTGTGATTTCTAGCACATCAAGAGCTGTTAGAATGTGTTTATAATGCTTTTACATGGGGTTAGTTAACATAAATTCATTGTAGAACCTTTGATGCCAGTGTTGCTAAGTGGCATTTTACCAGTCAGCATTAGTCTCACCCATTGTCACAAAGTATAAAAGCAAATATATCAATTTTTTTTTCTGTGATTTCCGTTTTCCTCAGTCTTCTCTTTTTGTATCTGTCTCTATTTTGATTCATTGGCTGTATTTCTCCACTTCTCCTGTTAATATGAAAATATTTTATTAACAAGCAGTAATATTGCAAAAACATTTTATTACACTTGGAAAAAACATTCAAGGAAATAAAATATCTTGTGGAAATTACTGAAATGAGAAAAAAACCCCTATTGTCTGTTTTAGCAAAGTTTCATCAGAACTAACTTACTTATGATTTGCTCTGACAGAACTTGCTTCTTTAACCAAAACAATCCCAAATTGCATTTGAAATGCAGGGAGTTGACTGAGTAGAATTACAAGGAACTACTTTATATTTCTTATGAAGTTGAGGGTCTGTTAAGCAGTATTTCATTAATTTCAGTTCTTTGTGAAAAGTCATCAGCCTTGAGATTATTGTCACAGCAAAGAATTTGAGAAGTACAAATACTCACAATACTCTGTGGAGAATCTATGTACTTTGTCTGGTTTTATGGATGTATGGGGGTCTATTGACTCTCCTTTTGGCCAGTTTCAAATAATTGAACTTTACCCCCAGTAACTACCTCCCCTGAGCTGTGGTGAAACAATCAGCTCCCAAAGGCCTGAGATCCCAGGGAAGGGAAAAAAAAAATAGTCAAAGCAGCTTTCATTTAGATAAGAATAAACTTTTGGAAATGAGGAATGTATTGTGGAATTTACAGATTAACTAATCCCAGGATTTGCCAGCCCATACAAAGAAGCCTGTCTCAAAAAGGGAAGAATGAGCCTGTCACACAGCACTTCAAAAGGCACTTTGTCAGTGATGGAGTCTGAACATAGAGGGGTGTAGTGGGAGCAGAGATCTGACCAGACTGGGGAAAAGTGTGGGTTGTGCCCAGTTTCCCACGCAAGGCAAGCACTACTTGTGATAGAACGAGGCAATGTGAGCATCCCTGCCAACAGCTGTAAGCAAAAAGAACGTCTGCATCCTCCTCTGGGTCTTGAGTGGTGCTTGGGACGTGGGGGTCCCATGCGGGGACAGGTTGGACTGGTGGCTGAAGGAGAGGTGGCCTCCAGAAGGGGCTCACAGGTGGAGATCAGAAAGGGGCCAGAAGTGATTCCATGAAGATTTGGAAGGAGCCTTGTGCCTCAGGGCACACAGGAGCAGCTTGAGGCAAACACCACCACACCCTGCCTTGCCCCCTCTCTCTGTGAGGAGCTGTAAGGAGGAAAGAGACTGCTGAGTAAAGCCACAATATTCAATATCTTTATTCAGGAAAACAGTAATTCTAATTCTAAATGCAATAAAATTGAGATAGATTTGAGATTCTTTACATGCTTCCTCCTCAATATGGGGTCAGTTTTCCAGTTGGGACATGCTGACCAGGGCGCTTTGGCTGCAGAGGGGAAGGGTGCACCTATCACCTCATGGTCAAGGGGCTTGCAATGGCATTTACGAAGTCAAGTATTTGACTTTTACCAATAATGCCTTTTCCTATATATGGATATTTCTTTTTTTTTTTTTTTAATTTTGCAAAGTAATTCAACATTGCTGCAGGATCTTCCAACAAAAAAAAAAGTCCTAATTTTTTTCAAAATAATGCCTTTATTGACCAGTCAGAGTTATGTTCCCTGATCTTTCTCTTCTTCAGGCTAGTGAGCAGCTTAAATTCCTTCACAGATTTTAAAACAAGGAAATAAAATCATTTTTTGTTTTAGGAAACTGCTCTTTGGCCTGTGTTTCCTTTATTCTTTGACTTAAAATTATGATTTTTCTTATAGCATAGTCTTACAATTCCTTCAGTTTTATTTAATCCCTCATGTGTAATTTTGGAAAGTCTCTCACACGCAAATAATGTAACAAGTGCAAGACAAAACTTGACTTGTGCCGTTATTGAAAGGGCTTGTCAGTCAGGAATTTTGTGCTTTTTTTTATGAAAAAGCTGCACTACAACAACAATTTTGTAATTTTCAACAGAGAGAGATTTTTCTTCACAGAAGCAGCTGGGAAAACAGATGGAACGTCTGTGTTTCTTTTTCTTTTTTTCCCTGCTTGCTTTAACTAAGTTCTCTGCCATTAGAGTTGTTTCCTTTTCTCGGGAAATAGATGTGGCTGTTATATTCTCAGCATGAAATTTGAACATTTCCTCCTCTCTCAGAAATTCCTGTTGTGTTGCAGAGCTGCCGGGTCAATGCTGAGTTTGTTCACCTTTCGGAACAAATGCACAGAGCATTCCGTGCGACATCTGGGATGGAAGGATGTGCGTAGGAGACAAATGGGAGTCAAATTCTCACTGAAGACTACTCTCTCCAAATTGGCCTTTTTTTCAGAATGCAGTCCCAGTACAGCAGGGTGTCCCAAATGTTTACCTGAGATAAAACGATTTCTCTCTTCAAACCATTTTGTAGCTTAGAAAATGTAATCAGTCCAGTTCCAGTTGGTTCCTTCAGCTCCCTAACAAAACAGGGAATTTCATTTCCAGAATATGCTCTCTTTCAAATAGTTTCCAGAGAACATTTTCCAGCCTCAGAACTAGCACACCATTCCCAATCTGAGCCATGATTTAAAGGTGACTTTTCTTTCTGATGATACCAGTTGAATCCTAAGCCTTTCATCTTCCCCTTTTTGATACGTCAGTGATAATTTGGAAAACAAAATGTGTGTCTATACTTACCTTTCCTGGCAGAGCAAAATAGTACTAAAATCTGCAGTACTGAGTATTTGTGTTTTATTTACAGCTTCAGGTATTTCTGGCTCTGATATTTCTAACTTAGATTTGCTGAATCACTGTTTTCAGTTTTAACAAGCGACACATATAACTATGCTGGTTCCTGACAAGCCTAAGGACCTCCACTGTCCTCCAGCCAACTGCATGGTTAAACAAAGCAAATTTGCCTTCAGAATTTAAAAATTTCATAGAAGTGTAGAAAATGAGAGAATTTGCTGTTTAAATAAATTTAACTGTGTTCTTCCATTGATACAATTCTGCAAGAAACTGAAAATTCTGCTAGTTTTTCATTTAAGCTGTTTTCCCCATGGAACTCTTCATCATACCGCTTGTGAGGACATGATTTTGTTCGTCTTGGTTCAGCTCCTATAATTTGTTCTTCATAGCAGGGGGATAACTCCTATAATTTTGAAGAAATAATATGAAAGAGCATCCTCACTTCACATCTTGCAGTGTTATTCAGCAGGGATTCTTTCAGAAGATCTTCATACTTCTTTGCCTGAGGTATCAATCTTAAAAGTAAATTAATAAACTAATATTTTCTGTAGCTCAATAATTATCCTGGTTTTAATTACCATAACCATACAAATTCTCATGCACCATTTCAAGCAATACTATCACCTTCTCTGGCCCTTTAATTGCTACCATGTTAAGTAATATGTCAACCCTTATAAATTATTCCAAGACCTCTTCTTTTACTCATGGGTTCTTTTCTGACGTCATCACGACACTGATGCAAAATAGCTGCCTCTGCAGATGTGAATTCAGCTGTGATCATCAGCAGATGGAACAAGTGTGGTCTGGTTATTGGCTGTTTTTTTCCTCCATGAAAAGAGGTTTAGAAAATCCCTCTCCCTTCTTTTTGTTGAACAGTTTTTTATTCCGTCAAAAAGATGCCATTTCTGAGTGATTAACTCAGTGAACACGCATGTGCCGGCATGGCTATGCCAGGTACTTGTAAAATGAGTGAGTACTTGTGATAAGCACCACTGGCTGTTTGTGGAGATCCTATGTTTCTGTAGGACAGTGTCACAGGTGAGACAAAACAATAACATCTGGAAAGTCTCCGGTGTGCTCCATTTCCAGACAGAAATCGATGTGAGGGGCAGCATGCTTAGAGCAGGGTGTGGGGCTGTCCTGCAGCTCCTGATAAACCCCATGGGTGGTTCCTGTTAGACCCTACCCTCAAGGGAATATTGCTCTTGGCCATTAACTGCTGAGCAGAAAACAATGCAAAAATTCATTTAACACCACCAAGGACTCTGCCCTATCCAGAGTCAGAGAATGATGCTTTTTCTTGAATCTTGCAGAACTAAATCAAAAACTGCTCATCTACTGCTAGTTAATCTTGCAACCTTGCCCGTTGAAGTCTGTATCCTCTCTCCTTTCACCAAGGCCATCAGTGTTTTAGCTGCCTGGAAATACTCCAGGCTGTATTCACTTAATTTTTTTATTTTGCTGTGGAAGGTGCAGATGGCAGGATATTTATTTACCTTGACTGATTTAAGAGGGTGCGATGTAGGACTTAGGGCTTTCAGTTTCACTGTTTCAAAGGCAGAGAGCAAAACAGCAGAGATGCTGTTCTGCTAGTCAAGGCAACTTACCAAATACCATCTGAAGATAAAAGGATCGCTGACATGTTTGAGCAGAACAATATGTCTTGGCATTGCTCCTTGCCCCTTGTTTAAGAGCCAGATGGTAAATGTTCCCTTGCCAGGGTTCTATGTAGAAAACAGGCAAGTTATTTTGCTAAGGAAATGGCAGGCATGTCAGAATCAATAGCCTTGGAAAGCTCACAGTATGTGCCTCCTCCTGACAGAGCGAGGAAGCCGAGGAGAGCGGTGAGCTGGAGCAAGGCAGGCACAGTGAGAGGTGATTTTGTTCTGCAAGCAGGGCAATTTCTTAACGACACATTACACGCTTCTGCCTTCTGTTTAGTGCTTAGTGGGAACTGCTGGAATGGGGATCACAGTGCTGGGCACTGCTCACCTTCAAATGTCTGCGGAGTGTCTACAGGCGCTCGTGGCGAAGGCGGCTCAGCAGGGCTTGTACCTGGCCATGGGGATGCAGTACGGGCTGGCATGGTGTGTGCTGCTGCTACAAAGCTGCTGCTTGTTCCCAATATTTGTGGAGGTGGAATGGTCAGACTTACGGAGAGAGAGATTCAGCCACACCTGTCTGAACTTGTTGGGTTTGACATGTGGTCGGAGGATCTACTGCCTGTCAGGAAAAAATGCCACAGGCAGCTGGGGTTATAGGAATGTCCCTCTTGTGTTGTAAGAGAGGAAACACAGGAGAGGAGGAATGAAGCATGTGTAGAGGCAGACTTGACATTTACTGTGGCCAGAGGACACCACTGCATTGGGAATTTTTTATGCTTTCCCCACTAATACAAACACATGATAGATTTATGTTGGCTCCAATTTGAAATTCAACCAACTTTAAAACAAATTACAGAGTCCCATAAAGCACAAGAATAATGGATGGAAACGGTTTACATGCTTGAAGAGAAATTGGAGAGTACTTAAATGTGATAAAACATTGTGAAAAGATTTACAGGATTGTTTTGGGGTGGAAACATTTTAAATCATTTGAGTTCTTATAGGATAATTAAGCAGCTTAAAGGACATGGTCTTTTCAGAGTAACTGGTCTGACTGCAATCCTCTATTACCGGATTTAGAAATATATTTAAACCCAATTCTTGGCCATGAAGTACATTTTTAACAGCCTGTTTAAATATGGAAGCAAATGGGGAGATATACTAGGTGCCAGGCTCTCAGCCATGCTAGCCAAGGTTAGAAGTAAAACAGTCTTGCAAACAGGAGTGTGGAATTAATTTTAAAAGATTTACCAACTCGTGAAACTAGACAGAGGTATTTAATTAAAGTCAGATGAGATGAGAGGTAGCTAGATTAATCTTGGAGGCTGGATTAATTGATGAATGTAGCCCTTTTGTCTGTTCTTAGTTGATATTAATTTCTGGTGCTGTACTCATTTTTTTATCGGTTTGTGCCACGTATTTTAAAGAAATCCCACTGCTTGGGCTGGTTAAACACCTTTTCATTTCACCTACTTTGTTTTTTAATATATTCTTTTAATGGTTTATGATTGCTATCTAAGTCACAAGATAACTTCAGCAATCTCTCAAGATAACCTTCTGCCCTTTACCTTAGATGACTCTATTCAAAAGAAAGCCTTTTTAAAATCATTTGCCAAATGGAGAATATCAAACATCAAATATAAAATACTGTAATAATAAAAAAGAAAACCCAATCAATCACACAAGTAGTTAAAAGAAAATTCAGTCACCTCAGTGCCTCAATCTAAAGAGTACAACATGAAAAACTGAAAATTCAGCTGGATTTAAACAGTTGTTTGGAATGTAAACAAATTCTCAGGAATCCAGAAACAAATATCCTTGAAAACAAACCCTGGATGTGTCAAAGGTGTTAATACTTCCTGTGGAGTCAAGTGTCATTGTACACCCTTGAGAATGCAATTCCATTTTCAGGAAAAGGTCAAAATCTGTCTTCATTTCTTTCAGAAGTGATAGTGCCTATCCTTGGTAGGTAAGCACAAAGGTGTAATTCTATCACATATTTTGCTAAAATTCATAGCTGCAGTAGGATCTTCTGTTTTGCACACTTCTCATCCATGCTGAATATATTTCAGCTCTGGATCAGGATATGGACAACTGTAAAAATATTATGGAATCAAATAACTCAATTAATTAATAAATACCTTAAGACGAGAAGTTGTCAGGAAAACAACAAGAGACAAAGAACTGGGAACAATTCAGATTGTAAGTTATCTGCTGCCTAAAGAACCAGAAATGTTCTGTGTTAGAACCATGACTATGACGCAAAGAGATTACTAACTAGCAATTCATATTAATTATTCTCCCCCTGTCAACATCTTTTAACAAGTCTTTCTGAATATGCTCTCTTTTCTTATATACAATAATAATTTTGTGCTTTTTATTAGTACTTTCATTGCTTGCTAAGGACTTAACATCTAAGAATAATTTTTAATGGGATATTTCCAGATGGTGCTCTAAATTTGTGCATTTTTATGTTCCCTGTTGTCACAGTTAAGCAGAAGGCAAATACGGGTTTCTGAGACTGGTATGTTAATTTTTCAGTATTGCTATTTATATTTCAGAGTTAGATATGCAAAGGTTGTGCTGACGTGTGTGTGTGTGTATGTACACTAATTATTATAATTTCTCAAGGTCAAGTAGATCTCATGTCTGTTTGGAGTGATATTTCCCATCCTTCTACCATCTCTGGCCTTACCAGAGGGGTAAAGCTAAAAGTAAGGTCAGGCTTCTGTTAAAACCAGCCACTAGCCACTCTTCTTGGAATATAATTACATACATTGTAACGTACTACAAATTGACCTTCCCTAATATTTCTCAATTTGTTTTTGGTGCCACAGCCTAGTCAAGAATGTAATTATTTGTTAGGCTCCATTTCCAAATTTCTCAGTGGCAGCAATGAAATGCAGTAACTAGGAATAGGAATATTCTCTTCCTGCCATTTGCTCCTTTCTATTTTCTGCCTTTACTTGATTGGCTTTATGCTTATCAATGCCCAACAAAGCTTTTAAAACATAAACATGTTGATTTTAGTGGGATATCGATAAGGTGTTAGGATAAGTAATTAATTTCATATGATAACTCCCACTGTGGCATTACACTGTAGTCAGAATGAACAGAGTTTTCAGCTGGGACAGAGGTTGTAGCCTTAGACATTCTCTGCTTCAACAGTTCCCAAAGTTCCTGCCATTCTCCCAAATGATCTGTTTCCAGTGGGCCTGTGAAGCACTACTTAGCAAGATAGCCCACAGTCTATGACTTCCATTTCATGCTTCAGTGTTTTACCATTATGTGCACACTTAAAGTGCACCGAGTGCTGCTTGTTACAGCTTGGGTGGTGATGGAGTACAAGAGTATCTGTTAAGGAAGATTTCATTTAAACTCTGTGCTCTTCAGCAAGAACATTACATGTGCCAGTTGATTGCAAGTGATAAGAAATGTGCTACGCCTGCATTTATTTTATTTTATGTTATTTTGTTTTATTTTTGATGCTAAAAGGGAGTTAGCCATTAGGACTGGGGTATTTCAGAGCAGTCTGAGCAACTGTTTTGGGAGAACTCCACAGGCTGTGGAGACTGTGCCCTCCTCTAGCAGTGTTGGTGTGTGTTTAATGGACAAGAATATATGACAAGCAAGACTCCTCGGTAACAGGCAACAGGATTAGTTAGAGTAAATTATGCGGTGGGAAAAATTAACTTTTTTTCCCCCCCCAGATATCTACTCTGTGTTACATGTGTTAGACAGAAGCAGGAACCATCAAAGCAAAGGAGAGGTCAAGGACAGTACTTTGAAGGCTTGACTGGATTTGTGTTTCTGGACTCAGGTAACTATTCAGGAAAATTGCTTATAATTTTAAAAGTAAATTTTTCAAAGTGTACTATATCTGCCTAGGACATGAAGCCAGTTCTCTTGCCTGCCTTTAATCTCTTTGCTCCTATTTCTGGCACCAGAAATTATGCTTAATTGCCAGTGATGAAGTATGGCTGGCATCATTTTACTTTTCATAAATGGATGATTCTGGTTCATTTTATTCTGAAAATTGCCCTTCCTCAGTCATTGTGTTAAAGCTTGAAGAATGAGATGATAAAAAGAGATATTAAACATCTTTTAAAATCCTGAGACTGTGATGTGGAGACTGTGGTGTAAATGTATATACTTGTAAGGACTTTATCACAGCTTAGTAAATATGTACTCAGAGAAAAGTTACTACTTTGCTAGTAAGAAACTACACTAGCAGAAGTCTATATTCAGAAGAGGAAGTAGCAATTTTACCAGTAAAAATATTGCAAAAATATTAAGGCTCATGCTCAAGAGCTCCTGTACTGTTACTTCCCAGAATTATATATTAAACTTGAATATAAGACATAGAAAAAATATTCTTCTGCCTTTCCTTTTTTCTATCTTTGTATTTTCTGGGTCTGTAGCAGTAATTCTCAGCTTGAATAGATCCATTAAAAAGAAGAAAGGAAAAGACAGCAGCATTCCTACAGAATGCAGACAATAAAAATTATACTCTTTTAACTGATTCACTGCAACATTTATTTCTCTTACCCTGTAAATCTGTGTAGCAACTGTTATCTCTTATCTTGGAACATCTTCTGAGTTCTGTCTTTTTAGTAGTCTTTAGAGGCCATAAAACAACTTTCTAGTGAATTTGAGCCTCTGTACCCAGCAGAAACATGGTCAGGCGTCAAGACTGGGCTTCAAGCTATTAATGAATGTTACAATTAACATTAAAAAACATTTCCTGGTGTATTAATCCATCTCATAGTCCAAATGTCTTGGGAAGCAAGGAGAAGAACTTCACAGGGTGAAGGATGGATAGCAGAATATGGCTTACTCAGTACTGGTTAATGCAGTGGTAGTACACTGTTCACTTTCCTCCTTCAGGACCTCATTTGCTGTGGCCTCACACAACAAGAGGTATGTGGGCTATGCATGATTCATTGCAGATATTTATTTGCCCTGGCTGTTGTCAAGATGCCATTTGCATGTTATATTTACGCTAATCCCCTTTTAATGTGTATATTTTCTCTTTGCATCTGTCTGAGGTGTGATTTTGAACACATTTAGCCACTTTTGTGTATTTAGGAGCGCAGAGGAAATGTGTTGTTGCAATCTCACATGATGTGGTAACTGTAATGAGGTAATTTCTTAATTATCTGTAATTCTACATGTGAAATTGAGGCTCACTTACACCTAACATAGCAGCCTTTTATTGCATAAAGCTGTTAAAAATTGCACTGTCTAAACCATGCTAATAAGAATATCACTGGTCATAATAAAGGCAGTAGTTCTAATTCTAGGCAGGTATTTCACAGGATTGTTTAAATATTCATTATGCATAGGCCTGAAATGTCAGTACCTAGTCTTAAAATTTCACTACTGGGACTTCTAAGGTCCTAATTAAAACAACCATATGCAATAGCTTCTATAATATCTTCTATGTTTAGCATATTCCTATATTATATTTGCAGTAAACTGTGTTAGGCTATAAGAAAGGTGAAAGACTTTTGTTCTTTCCTGACAGCGTTTTGTAAAAGCTGCATTATTGCTGAATGAGGAATATGTAGCAGTGCCAGCTTGCTTTCTTCCTTAGGCATGTTATGCATTTCCTTCACTAATTTGTTATAGTTATTAACTTTTAAGGCCACCTTATCTTGGAAAAGAAGCACTGTGCTTAACATTTACTTGAAACAATATGAAAAAGGAAGAGAAAAAAAAAATTTCCTTACTGTTAGCTGTGTATTCTTTCTACATTGATGCAGAATGAGCTAGAGATGGCAAAAATAGAACGTACACATATGAAGCATCTTATCCCTGCTAGGCAAAGTTTAGGGCTTTGTAGCATCACAAAGGACCATTACCATTCTGACAGGAATTTGAAGATTTTCCTCTGGGATGACTGCATTTAAAAATGAACTCAAAGCACTGTAAACTTCAAAAGGAACCTCAGAGACTTAGTCTATGTCAGAGTAAGTCTCATTTGGCAGTCACAAACAACGTTTTTGGTATTTGAGGACCTGCCATGCCATCCTAAGGGAGTAGCAAAACTTCCAGGGAATGGTGCAGCAAAGGAGGGTGACATAACAGGTGAAGGACAGTACTGCCATGTTAAAAATATACTTCAGAAAAACAAGCAAACAAAATTGCCTGAAAATCCTCTTTTCAACTATTTGAAAATATTTGTCTTTTAATTACTTCCGAGTTTGTTATTTTTCAGCATTATCTCCGCTGGTCTGTCATCCAGGCTGCTCCCAAGCTGTTTGGAGCAGGTACAGTCCTGGCAGCGTGGCACTGAGCAGTTGTACCTCGCTTGGCTCTGAGGAGCTGCCCCAGGATGGGGCCTTACAGAGCAGTCCTGGGCTAATTCAGTCCACAGGGACCTAACAGGATGTTCTCCTGCATGGGCTGCACTCGGCTACAATAAATGGTGGCAACTTGTTTGGGTGTCTCTGTCCCAGTGTGATTCTGGTGTCCTCGCACCTTGGGTGCTTCTCTGGTCACCTGTAAGTCCATGTGGGGATGATTTTCTGTGCTGTGCCTGAGTGTAATTCCAAAGCCCTCCTATTGCATTCCTTCACTGCTGTCCTCATCTCTTAATGGTGAGGCTCGTAGGTCTGTGGTCATAGGTGGCACCCAGACTTTTGTGGTTTGTTGCTGTAGAGTATAGCAGACACTGTTTAACAGTCCACCTATCAGACTCCAGGCAACAGAAAAAAATAAATTGTAGCTCAAAAAGGACAGTTCTGGAGCAAGCCAAGCATTAGGAATCTAATCCTGTGGCTGCTGCAGTACACTGCAGAGTTCCATCAGGCAGCAGTGTTGGTCCCTGGTGCTGGAAGAGTTGCTAATGGAAAAGTGCAATCCTGCTAAGAGCTGTTCCAATCTGTTAGAAATCATTCTTGCTATTTGAGAGACTAAATACAATTTTAGAGCCCATTGTGATGCTTCTGGGTTTTTCTCACATTTATTTTGCTATGAATATCTCATTATTCTGTCCAACTATGAACTTTGATACTGTTGGAATTCCCCATCAGATAACAGCAATGTATAGTTAGCTTTTAATGAAAAATAATCATGAAACTCCAGTGAAGCACACATCTAGTAAAGTGACATTTTATCCAGCTGATGATTAGCAAAAAACACCCAATAGCTTGGGAGGTATGAACTGCTTACTCATCTCAGTGAAGTCCATTTTGGAACCTGTAAAGGAGCACTGATTTAATATGTTTGTGCCTTTCTCCTTAACCACTCTTCTTTTATTGTCCAGAGGATGCCTTTGCCTCCTGTGCCTCAGCTGTACCAGTGACTGTAGGTATGATTATGTCCTTCAAATCTGCCCAGTATAAATACTATTAGATAGTGAAATCCTGACACGTGGCAGAGCCATGTGCAGTCAGTGTTAATGATAGAAGTAACGCAGGTCACTGATCAATGTATTCTCTGATTTCTTGATAAAACTTTTACTCAATTTTAAGAGCAAAAATATACTTCTACCATAATGACTTAGGTATCAGTGGGGTGGTGATCAGCAGTTACACAGTTTGAGTCCATTCCCAGTAAATCATGAGAAAAAGTATCAGATGTGAATCTTTCATGTGAGGTCAGGACCACAGAGTTTCCCTATTTAACTATGGAAAAATCCATCATGCCTCACTTCAGTCGAGGAAATCCAAACATGAGTAACGAGGAGGTATAATTGAGAAGTCAGCAAAAGTCATCATAAATTCTGCACCAATCACTTTTCCCAGAAGTCAGCATAGCCACGTAGAGAAAAGTGCCTTTGAGAAGGTGAATCACTCAGTCTCTGTGTCAGTGCTGTCACTTGTCCACCAGGGGAGATGGGTATTGAACATGAGACAGGTGGGTAATAAATGTATTAGTCCTTAATATAAAGGTTTGTGTAATTATATGTTTTAAGAAACTGTTTTGTTTAAAATTATTGTTACTTGTTGATTGTGATTTAGTTGCTGAAGGAAGCCCTCCGGTGAGGGTGAGATTCCCCTGTGCTGCCTAAGGAATTTGCTGTCAGAGCATGCCCTAAATGCCAGTTTTTGGAACAAAATGAGTGCCACAAAAAGTGGGCTTATTCAGTCCTTATGTGAACAGCAGGGCATGAGCTTGAGTGTCTCTTTCTAGGTGAGACCAAAAGAGGAAAGAAATCCTATTTTTCTCCATGTTCTGAGGATGGCAGGTGGAGATGTGTGTCTGAGTGACAGATAAGCACAAACCTGGTTCCTCACCTGTCTTCTCTCTGAGCAACAGAGCTGCTTGACACTTAGTGATGGCTGATTTATTAACTGGGTTTGACCCACGTTTATTGAGTTAGCACAAGCAAAATAACATCTGCCAACTTCTGCCACTGTCAATGAAAGTGGATGTTTTAATGTGGGTACCTTAAACACAAACATCCTAAATCTTTCAGTTTTGAGACTTGCCCATGCCTGAAAATTACACTATTCCTTATTTTACATGGATTGTTTTGCTAATTTTATTTAAATATATTTATTTATAAATGTGGTATCTAGTTCTGTATATAGTGTCTTTAAAAAAATATATGCAGCCTGGTACAGAATTGCAAAGCTGTTGATAGGAAGCAATACAAATATTTACAATCCAAATGAGCAGGAAAAACATGTGCTGTTATGCTAATTTACCATTGGAAGCGTGTCATGCATGGATGAACAACAGAGCATTAAAAGCTGAGAAAATGCTAAATGGTGCTGATTAAAAAAAAAAAGGTCCCTAAAGGCCAAGGGCTCAAACAGATTTATTCCATGAAAAATGCAATCTGTCTTCAAATCTCTGTACAACAGGAACCTTAATCTGTTAATCAGTAAGACTTAAATAATAATTTTTATTTATAACAGCATCCTAAACGTTTAGGCTGTGTTCAGCCATATGGAAGCATAGTGTTTAAAGACATCAGTCTCTTCATAGATTCCACATGGGAGTATTGATCTGAGAAAACCAGCCAAACACAGGATGATGGGACAACAGTGTTAGTGTACGTCACAAGTTAAGCTAAATCAACAAGAGTTAGATCTAGAAAAGGTACTGCGAGACAACAGATCTGAATTTCATTCCCCTCTCTCCTAGCAGTATGACTAAGTTCTCTGATTTTCTGCAGTTTTCTTTCTTCCTGATGCTTCTCTATTTTGTAAGCTTTCTGTATCAAAGCCTGTTTGACGCTGTGTGCGTGCGTATGTGTGTGTGTGTGTGTGTGTGTGTGAGCTTTTCCAGTCCAAAGTGGAACCAGATTCCCAGCACGACTGTGAGTGCTTCTGCATTTCTACTGGAAGAACTGTCTGTGGTATAACAGCATGTGTTACAGAAATTATCTTCTGCTGAAATACCACTGTCCTAGAGTTCCCAGTTCTAATGAAAACTCTGCAAATTGCTGTTTAGTGAGTACCATTTGTAATCGAAACAAAAAATGAGTTTAGTTTGGAGTACTACTGGTAAAACTAATTATAATGGCACACCAGAGGGACACTGAAATGAACAAAAGTTTTGGTAAAGATTCCCAACTTAAGGTGCCATATCTGCAAACCACAGCTGGTAACAGGTAGCTGGGTTTTCACAGCTGTCCTGGGTAAATAAGACAAGTCTTCTGCATGTGTTTATTCTGCATTCCTAAACTGGTTTGCACACCTGAGGCTGGTTTTTCTGAGTACCCTATCACCCTTACCCACTGAAGCAGAAAAGGGTACATCTTAAAAAAAAAGACAACTAAGTTTCTCTTCATGTTTGTCAAATGTGAGAGGCACCTGTGACCATTACCCATTTCATAGGTTAAAATATATATAAATGTACTAAGTAAGAGGTTTTGACCTCTTAAGTAAGGGATGGGATTTGTTTGTTCTTTCCCTCAGTAATACTAAAAATCTTCTTTTCTAGTATCATGAAACAAGACTGAAATAAAGGTTTGGCAGAATTTACTAGAGATATAACAAAGTGAAATGCATTTACCTCAAGACCAATATCCTTTCTGAGCTCTAGATAGGATTTTAATTTTTTTTCTGTGAGTTTGGCTGAAAAGAGAACTTGTCAGGAGTAATTCCATATTGAGGTATTGAAAAATCAAATCCAGTTCTCATTCTCTGCGCCATAACAGATGATTAATATGTTGTTGGGTAGTGCCAAGTGCTCATCTTCCACGTTACAATCCTATTACTTTCCTCTATTGCCAAATACCAAGAAACTGTAGTTTTGTGTCTCAAAGTTGCTGAGGCTTTCTGGCATCCAGTGTCAAGTTTTGCATGCAATAAATCCACCATTTTTACATAAAGCCTGCGTAAGGTTACTATATCTCATTTCAAGTGCTTATATGTTTTATTTAAACTCAAATGTACAAGGTAAAGAGGATGGTGGGAGTTGAAGTGCTGCATAGTCAGAATGAAGAACAGTAAGGAAACTAGAGCTCAGAAAGGGTAAGGTAAAGGTCAGTAGCACATTGCATATAGTTTTCTGGTATACCATAACGTTTCCTTTAACTAGAAAAAGCTATGAGCATGCTTAAAGCAAATCCTTTCGGAAAATGCAGAGTTCAAATCACAAGAGATGAGCATTATCATGAACTGGCCTTCTGTAATAAATAGTAAGGGGATTTTTTTATTCTTTTGCAATAAGCAAAATGTCAATCCCATGAAGGCTCACCTGACACCAGGAAGTCACCCACCAGTACTGCAGATGGCCATAGAGAAAAATCAGAACTAGTCAAGTTCTGCAAAACCACCTCTGCTCCTTTGACTGAGCCACAGTACCAGTTCAGTGACCAAAAGTTCACACAAAAGCCAATCAGCCCTTACTTTTCAGAATGTCTTGTTACAGAAAAAGATGTATTTTTACTTTTGCTTGAATATTTTAAGGCAAAGTTGCCTTTTTTTTTGTTTCCCACTGTTGCACAAATAGGTGCTTTCTGTTTACGTGGCTTAAAAGATTTAATTTGTGATTGGCCATTGAGGTGACTTCATTAGGAAATATGTCATGTGTATCCCAGCTGGTGTCACGGAACTCCAAACCTATTGCTATTGTGTTTGTGACTGTTAACAGGTTATGGTTTAATTAGTAATACACTGTCTTCTGCGGAGTGCATAGGTGTGATGTGCCTGACTTTGCATGAAAAAACACTGAAGTTATTGTTGGATAAAGTAATGTCAAGTTCCCTTCCTTGGACAGGGTAGATATGTTGTGTTATCAAGTTGTCGAGAACTGCTAGATAGTTTCTTTTTTTCTTTTTTGTGGTATCTGAAAGTCATGCCTGTGTTTGTTATTTTGCTTCGTTTCTGTATAGCTCTTTAATTTGTAGAGGTCTCATTGACAGCAAGAAAAATTAACACTGGAGCCAGTGGAATACATAATGCCTACCTGAAAAATGGTGTCTCATCACATTCAAATGAAGTTTGGAAGCTGTTTGACCAAAGTAGACTGTGAGGGGAGGGTAGTGATGGGAGACATTATAATTCCCCAGGATAGTTGAATTGGAAAATGCAAATGCTCATGGTTAAAATAAGAGCAGTGTTACCCTCAGTGCTACAATAATGTTTCACATAAACTTTGTGATAAAACCGTGCTCGTAGGAGGAATTTGGATGTATTTAGGGCATTATGCATCTGAAGCCTGTTTGATTAAGATTTAAATGTGTATGTGAGAACCTGATAAATGTGAGTCCCATGTGACTGGAGGGAGAGAAGAAGGAAGGACAGTGTTAAGGAAAGAACAGTATAAAATAGAGAATGCTAGAGAAATACTGAAATGAATAATGTAGTACCTTGAAGAAGCCAAGAAAGTGGGAAATATATGTGAAATGTCTCTCAGAAGGGAATGGTGCTGTTGCATTTCTTTCAAGGCAGACAGGGAAAAACAGGGTTTGAAATTACAGCAATGACATTCAGCAAATATTTTTTAGAATATTAAAATATTTGTATAAAACTAGCTTTGGGATGATTAAAATGGTCTTTTCAAAAAACTCTTAAATAAAACTCTCCATGACCTATTTGAATGGATGGGGAAACAGAGTCATAGGAAAAGAAACTTGACTCCTGAAAATGTAAGAGAAAGAGCAGAGAGCCCAGGTACCATTGCTCATCTTGGGCTTTGCCTTTCAGAGTGCACATCCCTGCTTATTAGGGATCCTGAAGTTCTGCGTGTATTTTTGACAGAGGCAGGGTTTTTGTTTTTGTTTTTTTTACTTTCTTCTGGGGCATGTAGTGATGGCTTCTGTTGACTGCATGCTAGAATAACTGGATTAAGAAGGTGAACCACTCTACTTTTTCTCATGTTCCATTGAATAAATATTTCCAAAGCCTGCCCCAGGGATTGCTCCACCTGGTTCCACCTGGCACTTTGAAACATGTTTCATTTAATGTGTTTAGTATAGATTTACAAACATAAAGCCAAAAGCAACAGTGAGACTAAATGGGCACGTAATTCATACCTCTTTCTACCATGTAGGCTGTGCCCTTCGGCTCAGAATCGATTTCACTGTGGAGAATTTCAACTGTGCTCTGTGTGTGACAGTGTGTTGAGGAACCCAAAAGTTGCTTGAAAATGTGTGCAAATCAAAACAATCTGGAAATTACCTAAAAGGATCAAGTAAACACTGATATCACGGGTGATTTTAAATGCCTTGCTTATTTATTTATTTTAAAAAGCAGCATAAATCTCTGTATTCAAATCAGTTTGCCTCAAAGCCTCCATTCAGAAATAATATATTTCTAAATAGGGAAATTTTTAGAACAATGTATTGATTTCATGGCTCTCCCACTTCGCTTACTTCTCAAAAAAAAAAAATTAAAAATAATTTACTTCTGAGTTCCAGGAGTTTTAACAGCACTTCATGGTCTATCTCCCTCTAATAATAAATTACAACTGCATATATATAGTAAAATTATTTATCAGTGTTTACATAGCACTTCTCATTCAGAAGGATCCAGAAGTATTCAATAACCTTGAAAAATTATAATACAAACTACACCAAGGCGTACTTTCCCCATCATTGAAATGCAGGCAGGATGCGGGACTTGACAGAACAATCTCCTGCTCTGATATGGTGCATCCCGCATTCCTGTGTTATTGTGGGCTGCTCTGGGGAGTGTATGCATAGAATGGGAAATGAAGCATTGTACTTTGTATGAAATTTTTTATTTTGGGGTTGTTAAATATAAATATTGCAAAGCCATTTCTGTCATAAGCTTTCTATACTGTAATCATGTCCTCTACTTGACTGGAATATTAAATGTTTGGCTGGAAGTATTGTAGGTCATTTGCAGCTGCTGTTCAGTTAGATACAGAACTGACCTTCATCTGGTTATGTCCTTCCTTCAGCCACAAGTAAACGCTTGTGGAGATTAAAGAGAATTGTCTATCACCTTTCTCTGGAGTACTAAAGAATTGTTTTGTAAAGTGAAATTGTTTATATGTTGCATTAGTGGCTTTAGATGAAGCATCTTCTCATTTTAGTGACTCCTAGAATTAGGAGTTCAAGTGTGAACCTGAAATATTCTTATTAATATATATTTGAGTGGGCCAATGAGGCACTGAATGTCATGTAGTAGTTCCTGAACAGATTCAGTGTGGGAGTTTGTCCATTGTCCTGACAAGGTGACAATCCAAATAGCTTGCACCTAAGTAAATAAGCCAGCATTTCAAAAGGTTGCATGCAGATAACTTTTGAATACTTATGAGGGGTTTATTTTTGTTTATTACTTCCTCCTCCTTGTTTCCATAATCTCTGTGCAATTGCAGAGTTAACTTTTCTTGTGCTCACTCTAAGGAAAAGTATTGCAGGAGAAATAAGACAGGCATCAGTGACAGACAGTGTCAACTCCTTCTTTCAGATATCAATCATCTAGTCCAAGTACCTCAGAGGCAGCACGCCTTGGGTGAGCAGTAGTACTTCATTATTTTCTTCACTTTCCGTGGAGTGTCCTGTGGTTAAAAGAGTCGAGGCAGAAATAACAGAGTCCAAATGGACATTTGCACCCTTCCTGAGGACTTGACCTGCCTCCTTGGCCAGCAACTTCTCTTTGGTAAGCTGAGCCCTAGGGGTTTATACACGACAAAACACAAATGTAAAAAGGAATGGAAACTCTGTCTGTGCTCTCAGGTACTCTGCATTTACCTGGGGGCTACAAGACCACAGGAACTGTGTTCTATTGCAATTGCTCCCTGTGGGAGCTTTTCAGAAAGGTGCTGTATGCTTGGGATTCTCAGCATGTCTAGGTTTCACCAAACTGTCTGAGGCTTTGTTTAGGCAAGGGTATTTCAGAATTCATCTTTGTGTTCCTTCAGTTTCACTAATGGTGACGCCTTTGGACCAAGGAAGGGGTATGGCACTCCCAGTTTTTGATCCAGTTCTTTGCTTTGCTGAATCACCCTGTCTGACCCTGGACGAGTGTTCTAACCTCTCTGGGTTGTATTTATCCCACCTAACTTCTGATATTTAATGAGACACGAAGTAGTCCTGCTGTTGCCTAAGGCTTCCTGAATAGTTAATGGACAAATGTGTGGCACTTCCACATAGCTGTACATAGCTCTTCCCCTTGAATATACAAAAGGCTTCAAGCTTCTGTGCTCACAGCTAAGGCAATTCAGTTAGTTTCACTATATTTAGGTGGAATGAAACCACTGAATTCCTTGCTTTTGCTACTGTCTATAAAATGAAGAGTGCTTGCTTTTTCTCCTCTCTTTCATCCTAGTTATTCCCTCAGACAAGTATTTTCTGCAACAATGCAGGTCTGTTCAAATGCAGCCTTGATTTCCATTTTCTAAATTCAGTGGTAGAGCCCTTTCATTGCTGTAATAATACAAATATAACAGAAGCCCTCCCTGTTTCTGCTTTACATCAGCCAGATTTCATTTCCTCTGTCAAGCTGTGGGGCTATCTAATTTGCATTAACACAGGGGCAGCTGTTAATGATTTTGGAATTAAATGTAGCACCTTATTTCCAGATTAAAGTTAATGTATGCCCCTGGCAAAACTCCGAGTGATAGGAATCTGTCCAGGAGAATGATTGGCATGTGCATTACATGGAAGTGGTTCTATTTTATGGGTTTCTATTGCTTCCTTCCCTGTTAAGCAGCCTTCAGTCACTGTTCAAACTAAGCCTTTATTGCTACTGCAGATTAATCCTTGTTTCTGGGTGCTGAGTGCTGAGCACTTTCAAAGGTTCCTGAGAACTCATTGCCTGCCTGTGTACACTTTGCTCTCATGGAAATACATCAAATAAGTGAAGCTGGCTACCTGTAGAATTCATAAGTACACACACACACACACACCTCCCTCTCCATTCTGGCTAGGTTTAGTTAGTAGTGCTTTGTTTTTCTGAGCTCTGATTTTGAAATTTCCTGATTTATTTTTTCATTAACTCAGTTTTATTAGATTTTTCTCTATCAATTTAAGTGCAAGACTCTCTGCAGGTTGCCCACACTCTTATCATGCCTGAAAGCTCAAAAAAAACCAGTAGGAATTTTCTGGTAACACACAAATGATTTCCTTTCCAAATGTCTTCTCTCAACAAATTGATCCAAACTATGTTATTCTAAATGTTTTGTTATTGCCGCCTTGTGCTGTTTTTTTCTCCTGGTTTTTACAAGGGGAATGTAATACCATGGCTCTGTGAGGATGCAGAATGCAGAAAATGACCATTGTACCTGCAGTGTTTGTCTTCAGACTAGGCTGACTTCTAGACAGTGTTGTCAGGAATAAATAATATAGTGACATTTTTGTAGACTGAGCCAAAAAGATTCTCTTATTTTAAAACAAAGGAGAATGACAGCTACTGCTCTCAGAAGGAAAGCTTAATCAAAGCTTAATTCCCTCTTATAATTAAGTCTTCAAAATTGATACATGACACATTCAAGCATGGCATTTTTACTTTAATTAATTTTCTAAGGACTAAAAGAGTAGTTCTGATTAAAAAAGTACAGTATGCTAAGCAAAACTTCTAGAACTGTACCAAGAATTCTCTGCCTGTGATGCTGCAAGAGCCATGTAGGTCCTGGAAGTTACATCAGTGCTGCAGGATCAAAATGTGACCTTATGGATGCCAGGCTGGTTCCTCTCTCTGCATTTCCATGTAAGTTGGGGCACAAGGCTGGAGGTTACGTGAAGGAGGACTGGAATGAGACCTTGAATGGTTTCATCATGTTGAATTATCCCTATTTGAAAAGAGGTTCCCACTATTGTTGTATTATATACAAGGGAGAATGGACCTCAGTGAAAATAGTTCCCAAGGACGAATTTTGTCTGTTTTCCCTGACATAGTAAAACTAAGCACACACTTTAGTCCTGTGGTTCAGATGCTTGCTGCCCTAATCCTTACTGTCAGCTCAAACAATAAATTGAGTATCATGTGAAAAAATCAAAGGTACAAATTATGTGACACAAATATGTTCACATGTACAGTTCAGAAGTGTTGTCTGGGTACTTGTCTCCACAAGTTCTCCATTCTTCTCTCAAGCACTTTCCATCCTGTCCCACAGCTTGGCTGGGTGTTTTGGTGCTTGTCACCTCATGAAGAAAGTACAAGGAGAAGACTGGTGGGGAGAGTGCGTTAAACCAGGCTGTGACTTTGCATTTCTTATGATGAGCTTTATAAAATTCTGTCCTTGTAAGACAAACAGCCAGTCTTTTGAATTGGATAACACTGTATGGGGTCACAGTGAAACTGTTCACATCAGAAGGAATCATTTGGAAGCACCTTTAGCTCACCTGTTCTCAATTTAATAAATTTGTACCTCTCCAGCAGGTGTACCCATGTGGTAATTCCCAAAACAGGAAAGGTCCGGATTTTGGAGTTGCTCTACTGAATTCAACAGAGCTAATGCAGGCTTGCCATGAATGAAGTGTAGGGAGAAACTGCTAGGGTTTTTTACTAGGGTTTCCATATTGCTACCAGTTTTCCTTGTGTCATCATTATCAAATAAATTATTTCTTTAGATAATTTGAGAGAACAGCCACTACTTGGCTGAGTGAATTCCTTTCTCCCAAGTTGTGACAAATTTCAAATATAGTTGTCTTTCTTTTGAGAAAACTTGCAGTATGAGGTGTTTCCTTGAATGGTAAGGTGGGTTTTCTTATATTATTTAGCTGTAGAGACTTTGATTCACATATTAATGTAATATTTATATATGTTTTTATAATGCATTCCAGAAAAGGAATGTACTGTGCTGAGAATGCACTAAGAATAATCATTCTTTGATGAACAGATATTAAGTGCATATTCTCACCAGAATGGCTTCAGGAATGTCTTTGGTGTACCCTGCACACTGATTTAAAATGCTTCTGCTTAAGAACTGGACTGTGCAGGTGGATGACTGTGCTGACAGGAACCAGAATGCTTTCCCAAAGTTTCTCCAAGGTGATGGGTGCAACTAGAGGTATACTTGTTCTTATATAAGGTAAATTAGAGCATTTGGGTCACAATTTATTGGAAAGGACTGAAAAATTAGAAATCCAGCATAAGGCATTTGTTGTTCTTCACAATCCCACATATCTTTTGAACACTTGTCTCACTTTTTTGATGCCTGTACTGCCATTTCTTGAGTTACAGACAATTGAGCATCTCTGCCAGCTCCTTTCAGAAGATATAATTTGTGTTTTGGTGCTACACTCTCTGAACAACAGCAGATTCTGTTAAATTGCCAGAAAAACATCTTTTGACTAAGTGATATTTTCCAGTTCTTGTAGACCGTTTTGATTTAAGCTAGTCTTCATATTTTCAGGATATGTGTGATATGATAGCTCCTGAGTAAATCTATGTGTATTTGCGTTCTTGGAAACATTAGAAACAGCTTCAGATGATAAATCAGAGGAGAAAATTGTACAGAAATAAATAAAACCACTTTGTCTGAAGTCATATTTGCATGTGACTGTCCTCAGATTGAGGACAAATGGTGGTTGTGTGGTTGCAATGTCCAACCCTGTGTGCATCTGGCCCGATTCCTTGGAAAAGCATTAATTGGTGCAAACTGATGGGCAGAATTTCACAATGTGGTGTTGTTGCCAGTGTGATGCTTGAAGGTTCTGCTGCTTCTGGTGAGTGAGAAGAGCTCCACATACCCTGTGATCAGCCTCTCACAACAGGTTAGATTCTGTACAGCCATCTTTGTGATGCTACAATTGAGTTGCTATTGACAGTTGTTACAATTCAGGGATTTTTATGAGGGGTCATCTCTCATTTCTGTTACAGGCACCTCTACCTAATCAGTTAACTCTTTTCACTGTATATTTCTTGGGATATATATTTTTATATTTTTGAAGCAACTGAGCCCAGTTTTATTAATATCAGAAGCAAAAACTTGTTGTAATTATTTGAATTTTTGAAAACTGAATGCTAGCTTGGAGTCTTTTACTTGGGTTTGTTCACTTGAATCATGAGTAGCTCATAAGCTGTGTTGATGTTACTGAGAAAGACAACTGGAACAACATGAGGTTCTGAATTCTTAGTGTTAAGCCTGGTCTGTATTTTAAGACCTCTGGTGACAGAAACAAGTGCCAGCAGATTTACCTTCTTTTGTCACACCTGGGCCTGAGATCCTTTTAGTCCTAGGGAGCTTGACAGGTGTATATTTTTTATATATATGGTGTATATTTTTTTTTCTAATTTTCTAACAACTACCAACACTGTATAAAGTTAAAATATTGAATAGAGGTTGTCCCATTCGATCTCACTTAACTGGGGTCTCTGCAAAGGGGTATTTTTTGCTTTTCCACCCTAAAGTAACTCTGATTCTTGGTGACAGGATGCAGTCACTCTCCTCCAGCACAGTAGCTCTGGGCCAGATCAGTTCATGGCTGCACAGACCCTGCTCTCTTGCTGAATGGCTAGGGAATGCTCCCTGTAGCAGAAAACAAATCCACTCTGGATCTAATATCCACACTACCAGCACAGAGCAGCATTAAAATATTGTGTAATAATCCTGAGGTCATAATAAAGATGTGGCGTAAATGCAGAGTGCATTTAAGAGCCATTACCTGTCAGTAACAGTAGTTTCATTACATGACACCTGTATCCCTCATAATTTTGTTCAGACCTGCACAAAATAGGTCTTTTGCAGAGGTCCAGAGGAATTGCCTCCAAAGGGCTTTAATTTTGAAACAGCTTGAAAGGACTGGAGAAAGAAATACTTTTACACTTTTGAAATATGACACCTTTAAATAACTGAAAAAGTTATAATAAAAAATTTGATAGAGGCAAAAATCAGGTACATTAACATGAAAGTAAAGCTTTATCAAAGAGAAGATAAAATATTAGCTATTTGCTGGGATTTGCTATGACAAAATGTATTTGGACAACAAAGATCATGAATGGCTTTTGGCATATATAGAAATTACAATGAATGAATCAGCTGCTAATCCAGAGCTTGAGGCACTCTAGTTGTACAGATGACATTTTGAATAACTGACAGTCATGTTTAAACCAAATGGACTGCAGTGAATTTCCTATGGAACCTTTTAAAAAATATTTTGCTCACCTTGCAGTAATCCACTGTCATTTTGAATATATCTTCATTTCACTGGGTCCAAGACAACTAAAACGTTGGTAAAACACTTCTAAATTATTATTTCTAAGCATTTCTGATGACTGTTAGAGTGTGAAATAAAGGCTTCTGAAACTGTATTTATGTACTCCACTGAGTTCTAGTACTGCTGGGCAGCTCTGCCTTTGTAATGTGTCACTACAGCTATTTGAAAGACTATTGCACTTCAACATGTAGAAGGTCAAGAGAGGAGAAGATGAAATAATTCCATAACAGAAATATCAATTGAAATAATAGACTTTTTCCTGAAGTTTATATAAGTACCAGTTTAACAGTAGCTGCCCTTTCAGTTCATCTCTGTTATGACCTGCTAAATAAAAATGCTGTCTGACTAGTCTAGAGATTATTTAACTTCTTCCAGTGGGAATTAGGGATAATTTTTTTATTAAAGAGGAACCTACATAGAGTTCAAATCTCCTGGGCAAAAAAGTTTGTTTCAGATATCCCTGTTTCTGACAAATAAATTGAAAAAGTTCTTTATAATTTGTTTAGGAAAAAAACCTAAACAAGCAAATAATACCTTTATTATTAATTAAAAATATTCTTCAGAAAGAACTTTTGTATGGAGATTATTTTGTAGAAGGAACAAACTGAGAGCCAGTCAATTTGTGCCGTTTTAATTCTGATATTTACTGTATATCTTAAAAGTAGAGCATGAGCTTCAGTTATTTATTCACGGTTTTCACTTTGCATGTACCAGTTGAAGTCATGGTTGCAGTGAATTTGGTGGCAAAGTCACCAATGAGAGCAAGACTTCATCCTGCAGTGAGTGCAAGGGATAAAGGGAGCAACTCCTGGGATTGAGCATGTCTGGGTCTGTGGTGCTGTTGGTCATTGGTAGAAAGTGTCTGTGGAATTTTGCTTAGTGTTTGATGAGCTTAGATAATGATAGAGTTTCTGTGAAAATAATATTGTGGTTAATTTTTTAATAATGTTGCTCAGTGGTATTATCTTTCATGCATCTGTTATTAGTATTTTTTTGAATTATAATGTTTTTCAGTAAACCCACTTTTTAACTTTTTGAATCGCAGTTAAAAATTAAAATAATAAGATTTGTTTGAAATTGTTAGGGTTATATAACAGGTTTCTGATCCTTAGAACTTCTGAAACAGTTCAGTGAGAAAATTCTGAAGTAGGCTTGAAATATGTTTTAAATTAAAAGTCTCTAAGTCAAAAAGAGTTCAGTTGTGTACTTATTGAACAGCATTTGTATGGATAAAAGACTAAGCAATCAAGGAAAATGCACACTCTCTTCTGTAAATAATGAATTCTTTCATATTCTTAAATAACTGTGTCTCCATTTTTTATATCTGAAAGAATGCATTTGTTTACATTGATAAAATAAATGTGGTATAATCAGATTATAAAAATTACATGAAAATTAACTATTAATTTTAAGCAATGTTACTTGCATGATCTAAATATTTTGTCTAGCTTTATATTAAACATATTTTGCTTGCTTTTCAATTTTCTTTTGTAGAAATGCAGATTAAATTTTGAAGTACTGCACTCTCCCCACAGAGTGCAGAACAGACTTGGCTTCTACACTCTCAGTGCTGCAAAAGGCTCATTCCCCATGTATAAAGAAGCTGCTCAGTGGTTGCCAGGCTTTTGTGGTTCTAACTTGGCTAAACACTACATCAAACAGCAGAGCATATAAAAGATGGCAAAGCACTGTCTGTGAATTCTTTTTCAGCTGGCTGGACAGGAACTTTTCATTTCATACATCCATCATTCCAAACTTGCTGTAGTGATTCCACAAAGTCACCCAGGAGGCTTAAAACAGTTAATGGGAAAGAAAAACTTCCTTTTGGATTGGGATATCTTTTTTCCTCTTTTGTCTCTGCAGTTTGCTGTGCTCTGAGCCTTCTGTTGGCAACAGTGGTGGAGCCCCAGGAGAGTGTTTATGGTGGTTTTACTTGCCGGAATCTTCTGAGCAGAAAGTGGTTACAGAAAGAGCAGCAGCAACCAGGAGTTGCTTTCTGTCTGGAAGAGGAAAAGAGCCCAGACAGGAGAAGGTTTGGTGGCTGGTTTGGACAACTAACTCCAAACCTGCCTCCACATCCTGGGACAGCCAAACTTTCCATCGTGGAATGAGGGACTGCCTCCAAAGAGGTGTTTATCTTTACACAGATGGCAAACAACAGAGCTCAGTCATACAGTATAAACCTTCCCATAGAAAACACTGAATTTTTTGGAAATCAGACATTTTATAGGGGGCACAACCCACTGACTCTCCCCTGCATTCTGGTGTGTCCTTCACTTGCTCAACCACAGCACTTTCTATCTCAGCTTTACTAAAAATTTCATTTAGCAGTTTATGGACTGTATTTTAATTTTGCTAATGTAAACAAGTTATGAACAAGCAGCTGGATATCTACCTTACTACAGAAAGGATATTAGGAATGCCAGGGAGCATAATTAATAGATTTCTTAAACCCCAGATCTGTGAAAATACTGTGTAGAGTAGGGAGTAAAGCAGGATTTTGCTGGATGTAAAGAAATATTTAATTCCATAAAGTTGGAATTTAGAAATTAGCTAATAGGAATTTGACCTAAATCATGACAGCATAAAAGTAGAATGATTTCATTGAAGCTAATGGGATTTTCTGAAATTAAACCTCTGTAAATAAGTTCAGTATTTCTAGGTAAGCTGTTAACTCGGAGCCATTTTCCTCTTAAAAAGAAAACAAAACAACAACAACAACAAAAAAGGCTGAAGCTTAATTTTGTACAGCAGTGCTACCCTTCTTCTTTCCAAAGGGTAAAGTGGCACTACTTTTGTGGCACTAAAGTTTGCAAACTCAGTTCAGCCAAGGGACTCTAAAAGCAATGCTGTCCTTTGTTGTTAGCACGGGACAGTTGGATGCCTCTTCATTCGGTCGTGGCCAGGCTTTAGGAGGTCCCTGTTAGCTACTGAGAACAGCTGAGCTGTGGAGTGAAGGTTCATGTCAGAGCAACATTCCCAGGGGTTCCTGCAAGCCTGTGATATCTCGGTATACCTGGGGACTGTACAATAGTTAACACTGGTTCCAGCAGTGTCTGTTTTACATTCCCTCTCTCCCAGGCTTGTCCATTAGAACACCTCCCTGTGGATAATAAGTGCCTGGTAAATTGTTATAGATTGCTGTAAGGGCTCATGTCTTGCTGAAAAATATGGACTATCTTTACCATCCTCCAGTTGTGTATTTATAATTGCAGTCAAATTTTTCAGGACCTGTTATCACCTGTTAATTCTTCATTAAACCTCCAAATGACATATTCTTTGAATATTAAATGTTACCATATTATATATTATTGTGTACAAACAAAGCTAAAGAATTTTTTTCCCCTTTCAATATGACATTCTGTGACTGCTTTTATTCTTATTTTTATATGTCTGGACAATCTTTGGTTCTAGCTTGAAATGCTTAAAATCAAGTGGTTTAATTTAGTTGATGAGTAACACCATAGAGATTCTCTCCTAAATTTCATTGATTAATGTTCATGTCCAATGTGCTTTATTTTATTTTCCTTTATCCTGTGGAAGGTTCAAGTGGTGCATCATCCTGATGTTTAACACTGTGAAGTTACAGTACTCAGCTGACAGATACTCATTTGTATATAACATATCTGTCTTCTTTTCTAAGCTACCTATTCTGTAGGACTACAGTCATCTTTATGGCCCTATTGTTTTGTAATTTGTTTTATGTATGCTTCTGCACATCTCTTTTTTTAAAGAATAAAATTAGTTTGCACCATTTACAGAGGCACTTTGTTAAATTCTGTCTTTGTGTACAGATTTAAGATCCTCTCTGTGGAAAAGCCAGGCATAGGGTGTTCAGAGTTTGTAAGCTGCAGAAATTTGCCAGAATTAAAAAAAAATAAAAATATCACCATAGAATTTATGAATTTATTTTGGCAACTTATTTTACAGCAGTTAATTATTTATATAAATGAGGCAGAATTATTGTGAAAAATCCAATAAAAAAGTTCAATTAAAAACCTAAATTATAAGTTTAATCAGAATCTTCAACAGCATAAAACCTGATTTGCATATAGTCTCATTGAAAAATGCTTTCTCTGAGATGAATATTGCACTTTTGTGCAGTCTCAGCTCTATTAGTTATTTCTGCTGCATAAATGATCATATATCATTTTATCGATGGCAATTTTCTCTGCAGCTGCAGTTCCTGTAAAAAAGAAATCAGTAGCTCTCCACCTTCATACTGAGAATTCAGTAGGTTCCTCTTTTTTGTATCTGAACAGTATCTGCATCAACACAAATTAGAAAATCCAGAGTGTTCCAAATGAAAGCTGTCCCTCTCCATCCATTTCCTGTTTAGTTATACTGAATTGTTTGCCTGCCACCATAAAAATCGCATTACTACAGTAACAGCAAGTTTCAGAAAAGCTTTCTCATTATGACTAAAAGCACCTAAATCTCAGTTTCAGCTGTAACAGAGACCGACAGGGGAGGTTGGTGTGTGCAGGGTAACGAGTGAGGCCTCACAGGAGAACTGATGTCAGTGACCGTGGAGGAAAACTGCTCTGGAAAACTCCACCTCGCTTGATGCCTTCTTTTTGGGTTAGAAAGAGGTACAAGGCCATGCAAGAGAGAATTCAAACCCCAGATCATGGAGTGGCATTGGTTAAACCCTACAAAAAAATCTGCTTTTAGCACAACAGGATGCTCAGAAAAGTGAACACAAACTGCTCCTCTCATAGAATATGTTCTGCAGGTTCATATGCTCAGATTTAGATGTGGTTTTGGTTTTTGGGGTTTTTTTCATCTTCCCTCTCATGCAGTATCCTCAAGCTTAATGTTTGGATCTCAGTTATGTAAGTGTTAATTTTCTCAAGAGCAAGAAGCGTGAGTTGATGGAGGCCTTGTTACACAGATGGCTGTACGTGACTCTGGTTATACTTGTGATAGGAGAATGTTCTATTTAAGAAAAACTTTTACACTAATAATGATTTGTGAACAAAATAAGCATGATACATTCAGAGAAAAGTACTTCTGTATATTGGTACTTATGTGAGAGGTTGCTTACTTCAGGATGAGTAATTGCTCTACAGTGGTTGTGGTTTTGTTTAGCAGAACTCACTGCATTCATTGACCAAGGAGAAGTCTCCAAAGAACAGTGATCACTACAACCTCCATTTTTTGTACAGCTGCATCATCCAGATAATTCCACAACTCCCATAGATAAGCTGCTGAGGAGGCGAGAGAATATCACCCTCATCTCTTTTCATCTGGCAGCAATGCAGAAGGCTTGGTTGATCAACATCTGTAATGAGGGCTATAAGAGAGCACAGATATTTGGATCAAAGGGTAATCTCTCTCTTTTATGTAACTGCAGAGCCTCACATATCACTAGGTTATTCTCTGCACTTGCTGTAAATAATTCTCCCCATCAGAGCTAAGCACTTTGCAACCATTGCCTCTAAATTATAAGATGATCTACACCACCTCCACCTCTGTGCAGTTCCCTGACCTGAGGTTGCTTATTTTCACTCAGCTCCAGCTGGAGATTTATGATCACAGGATTACATTTTCTCTCAAGGGGACATTTTTTATATCAAACAGAATTTGTTTTTTATTCAGCATTTCATCATCACCTGTTTTTATTACTATACTTTTGAAGGTGTGGTGAGAATATGAACTTATCTGTATTTATTCAATGAATAGTTCAGAGCTGTAGCATGGGTGGGAGCAGGTGTGTTTCCTCTGGAGAAAAAGAAATAGTTTCAAATAGAACCATCCTGTCCAGGTCATGTGTGTGCTCAGTTGCCTCTTTAGGGGACCTGTGACATGTAAGGTGGAGAATGGAGACTCAACCTCAAAATCTTTCTTTACAACTGTGTCCATGAAGAAACCTGAATGCTATGATATAGAATCTGTAGACATTCAATACCTTAGCATCTAAAGAAGTACAAGAGGTTGTGCATTACCCTGTGGTCCCAAGAGCCCACCCCTGCAGCTGTACAGCTGTGGAGTGAAATAAGCACAGTGCCAGAACTTTGAAGCGTTCTGATGTTACCCCACAAAGGAAAATAAAGTCTAGAAAGATGCATATGGCAAAGGAATCTGGAAAGGAGGATTTGTGAAGCTCCATGGAGTGGGCAACAGAAATAACATGCAACAGAAATAACCTTATCTGTCTGAAAACTAAGATGTAACAGGGCTTCTGGACTGTAGTGCCTGTTCCAGTTTCAGCATGCATCAGGGATGGATAACGTGCTTTTCACAGCTAAGCTTTCACTTAGCTCATTCTGTAGGAGCAGATACCCAAGAGAAGAGTTCTGATTATATTACATGCCTGGGAGAAATGTGGCTTTTTCCAAAGGAGCAGAATATTAAAAGTCTTGAAGAGCAAAGGCACACGCACAGTATCCTCTTCAAGGTTAACAAGTTCTGCCTGTTTTATACATACCTTCTAAAAGAACTGAAGTGCCAAGGAACAACATAAACTATTGATTGACAAATACGATTTATAAAAAATGAAATAAAAAATAGCACTCATTTCTTTTTAGCTGCAAAGCTCAAAAATAATGCAAAAATTTGAATTTTTAAAGAATTGCTTTCCCATCTCTCTCACATGTGTAACAGCTTATTCTTTTTTATGTCATATTGTCTAAAAGAGATGACAGAAGGTGGTTTCCTAGTGCTTATAGTCATTCCCTTTTCACCAGATATTCTTGCTTCTCTTCACCTCACCATCTCAGTTTGGAGGCAAGATTCATTTAGAAGGTTTCATTTATAACACACCATTTGCCCTCATGAATATCCTTTTCCCACAGTATGTTAATTTTTTTCTCTCTGTGTTTAACCCCAGCAGTCTGTTATCATTCTGCTACTGCTGCTTGCTCTACCTTTCAGTTTGACACTTAGTGTACCAGCACCACCCTGCTTTCTGTAGGAGTGGGATATGAATTGAACTGGGTGCCATTTTACTTGGCTTGTTCCCAGCACTGAAAGACTGTAAACTATGTGAACTTTAGTGCATCTATAAATCCTTTGCTGAAAGCTGGAGTAAACACCTGAACGCAGCTTGTCCCTAAGACGGAGGGCTCCGTGTTCGGCAGAGCTGGTGCTGGGGACAGACAGCTGACCAGCGTGTGTGTCCTTGTCCTTAGGAGCTGAGCAGTGTCCGTGAGTCAGTCTGCCACGGAGACAAGGCCAGTGGTGAGCACACAGAGCAGTAACACCTCGGAGGCGACAGCTCTGTCCTGTGCCTTTCCACGGTGAGGGCTGGAGGTGGGAATGAGCACAGCAGCACCGTCCTGTGCCTGTCTGTCCTGTGGTTTTATCCTGCTTTAGCAGCACCTCACACGTGGTGTCACACTGGGCAGCCTGCCTCTGCCCCTGGACACCATGCCAGGTCTCAGTCAGGTGCCTTAGGGTCGTCACCTGCCACGGGGAGTTGCCTCCAAATACACCTTTCTGTGTCAGGTTTTGCAACACAGTCTCAGATGTCATCACCCTCTTGTGATAAGCACTGTGGTAATGAGAGCGGTAAAGGGCAGAGTAGAAATTCAAAGGGCAATGAGAGGAGTGAAACACAGAGCATACACCTTACAAGACGCGTTAGACATTCTGCAAAATGCATACCCAGAAAGGGTGCAGAGTCTTTTTTACAATAGTGTGGTAACCAGAACACAGCAGGGTCAAATTTGCCACGAAGATACTGAGACAAAAATATTTGTGACAAAATTTCTAAACAGGAATAAATTCAGGAGAAGCAAAAAGAATTGCAAATTCTTTGAATTGAAACTGATGAAATATCTGATGAGTTGCTAAGAAAAGTAAAATTTGCTCAGTGAGCAAAAGTTTAGCTGAGGTGAAACTAGAGCTGCTCTTCTCAAAGAATTGGTTAAGGGTGTGTAAGAAACCAACATTAGAGCTTATTCCACCATGTGCTACCTCTGATAGATAAAGAAGGGATGAACAACAATCTATGGAGAGAAATATAATGCCTATTTTGGGCATCTCATTGAGTGTTTTAAATCACACTCCTGGAGGTCCCTACCCCACTCCATGGATGGGACATAAGCTTTTAACTGTGGTTCATGGAATCCTAAATTTTATGTCTCAAGTAGACTACCAGGCAAACAGATTAAAAAAAATTAGTTGGTCAACCATTTAAAATTCAGTAGGGCAAATAGATCTACCAGACCACCGTAGAGTGCTGTACAATTCATACCATACTCACAAATGTCCAACAAGTGTTCAACTAACCAAGAGAACTCACACTAACCAAGCTCTTATGCTAGTTCACCTCCAATCCAAAATTCAAGACTTTTAACTAGAAAATTAAAATTAGGGTTTAAACCTTTTTTTTCAAGTTTACAATGTGATAAAAAGCAGAAGGTAGAAACAGGGTTAAACTGCAGTATGATATTATTGTCCAATTTTTGAAAGTTAAATTCCTGCTTTTGACAGGAAATCTGAAAAAAATTAGTTCAAACAGTCTGTGATACTAGAATATTTTTGAATATTTCCTGGGTCAAATAACTGACATTTTTGAAACAGCTTCTTTTTTTTTCCTCTGAATTCCATCTTACTTGTAGGTACTCAGTATTTTCTCTTCTTTTTCTGTATTTTTCACTTGTCCAGTTCAGTGAGCTTGATTTTCAAAGTTTATTTTTGTAAAGTGGTTTATTTAATAACAGATGCTTTTGCATGGTGTACTTCCTTGTATGCTTTATTTCCATCAATACACAATGAAGAACTGCATAGCTAAAAACTAGAAAAATTATAGACTAAAACACAAAAGCTCTAGTAAGGCAGATCAGAAGTGTAGTTTTTGAAGTTAAGTAAAGTTGACAACATTCATTTACAGAGTTCAAATAGCAAATGAAAAACATCTACAGTGAAGCAAAAGGAAGAGACCCATCTTTCATATATAATTGAAATACCTGAAGGTGCAATGCTCAGACAAGAGGAAATAAAATACCAAATGTAAGGGATATTACTCATTACTTTACACCACCAGATAAAGAACTAATATGAACAGGAGGGAAAACTAAGTCATGAACAAGTCAATATTTCCACATGTATAAATGATGCTGAATTTTGCTGATTAATGTGGAGATGTCATATTTATTTTTTCCTTTCTTTTGTTAGACATGTTGATTGGGACTCTGTGTCACAATGTGTCTGTTAAGCCTTGAGCCAGCAGAGTATTCTGAGCATACCTGCAATGGCAGGCAGGCTTCAGGTCCTGCTGAGGAGTGACAAGTCATAACTGACTGCAGAGCAGTGTGTTAATGTCTGAGTTTGGGGCCTTCTATTCCTGCATCCTTAGCAATTCCGTGCCTGTCCAAACTTTGTAACACAGGAGTAACACAGCCTGTGAGGCTTCCTCTCTTACAAATGACCACCAGCCACCCAGGTCTGTCATTTCAAAAGAATACTCTATGGTTTCCATCTCCTCATTTTCAAGTGGTTGTTTTTGAACTTGTCACACTTGGGGAGCACAGATTTGTTCTGGGGAGAACTTGGACTAAACCTACACAACCCGGAGCAGCGGAGGAGGGTGGGAAGGTGCAAGTGAGCCTCCCACTGTGTTTTCCAAGTGCTCTGCTGGGTACTGTGGACAGTGGGATTTGCATAAACACAGGTCTGCACCACGAAGGGCTCTCCATGCAATTGAGTAGCATTGCATGGGCTGCTTTGTCAGGGTCTCTCCACTTATCTGTAACTGGGAATTTAAACGCAAAAGTCAGTTCCTGTTCTCACAGCACGTTGCATATCCTGTGAGTTTTTCAGGGAAGCATAAAGGCAGCAGCTCAGTGTCTGCCTAACAAGGGCTTTTCTGGGACTGCTTGTGCCATTGCCATTGCTGCCATTAGTGGATGATGCCACCTGGTTCAAAGCATCTGGAAGGTTTAAATGAAACAGAAACTGCAAGAGCAAAATGTTAGACAAGACAGGCTCTCTTATTGAAGTGGTGAATGTAATGTTTTAGTATTTTTAAATACTAACAAAGAGTGGAAAGGAGAAGGATAAACAGACAAAGGAAACATTTAATCTGGATAAAACTCACCCCAGAACAGGTGAAAAATACTGTACCCATGAACTTTAGGATCTATCAAAACAGGAGACAGGCCAGCTGCCTCTTGGGATGAGAGTCTTGCATGTTGTCAATTGAAAGGAAAGGAGATTAGCTTTGTCTTTCTCCATATTCAGAATACATCCACAAGTCATGGCGTAGCTGATGTAAAGTTTGCCTTAGTTTCTCCATTTTTGTCAGCACAGAATCAGGTTGGACAATTTTAAAAGTTTGTCTTTCTTCATTTAACTAATGCAATGAAGTGTTATGTCACACAAGTTACTCCTGGACATGATTTGAGCTTAGAAATGCTTAAATTACTTACAAGCAAATTGATTTTTTCTGTCAGTCACAAATACTTTATAATTGGTAGTTGGTTCATATTTTTAAACAAATATCAAGTAGAATCAGAACTTCTTTCCTTCAGAGATTAGTCCAATATGCCTTTGATATTTCTGATTGCAGAAGTTTCTCTTAGTTAGCATGCAAATTCACACTTCATCACTCTGCAGCCTGCCACTGAATTTTAATGGAGTCCAACTGATAATTCATGATAAAGTACTAAAAGAATAAAGGTACACAAGTAGGGAGGAAGATTTTTCCTATGCTTTTGCAGGTGCCTGGATATTACTTAGCCTGTGTGTGACTTGTGCAGGGTGGTGTGGCTGGTTTTACTGTTGTTCCTTAGAGTGAGAGGAGGAGATTCATGTGATTTACCTGTTCAGCAATGAGCATATCATGGCAGCCATCAGCCATGAAAACTCTCAGTTGAAACACTGCCCATCTGTCTGCATGTTGGTGTTGCAACCAGTATGACCAGACACTGCTGGCCTGCCTTTGGTGCTTGTTCAAGATGAGATTATCACAAATGCTTGAGAAGCATCATGGCATATGTTTTCTGTAAGAAATATTCAGTAATTTCCATCCTGATGAGAAGGGCAGAGGTTACTCCTTGCAGAGGAAATTGAATATAAATCTGTCAAGAAAACATGTAGGAATATGTTTTATGTGTTTTGGTTTAATTTGTATAACCTAAAACCAGATTTCAGACACCAAAGAATATTTACAACTAGGTCCCAGTTCAAAAGCCAAAAGTGATCCATTCTCATATATATTAATTTTCTGAAGATTCAGTAGGGACTGCAAAAGTTGCATGCTAAACTTTAGGCAAGATAACAGATCTTGGTTGAAAAGCTCCTGGAAGGTTTTCAGAGTAATTTTTACTGGTAAGAGAGAGGCTGTATAAAGCGGTTTTCAGTTGCTTGTCAATAAAAGATGGAAATAGCTCATGGGCTGAATTTGACCTTAACTCTTAGAAATCTGACAATAAATGAGGGCCAACCTCATTTGTGATGTATTGTGAAGATATATTTTGATACAATTGTCAGTAACCAGAAGTGAAATAAGGTTTATGTTTCGAAGTTTCCTTCTTTAAGATCTGTGCTAAAACCTTAACAAATATTCTTAACTGAGAGGATCCTGACAATATACAGAAATTTTCTCTCTGACTGAGAAGAGCAAGTCTTCAGTCTCCTTCCTCTGGGTGTTCTAGATTTTACAATAAACTGAACTCAGATTCTTAAGGGTAAAGTAATTGTGAATTTATTATTCTACTGTTAACTGCTGTCTCTCATAATTTATGACAGTTCCAAATTTTCTGTTTTGAACTTAACTGCATTAGAGGGTAGATGTTTGAACAGTCAGGATTTAAGTTTTCAAACACTATCTTGTAAGAATTTGACATTTTTCTCTTAAAAGAAAGTCAAAGTTTTTTGCACAGTCCCTATGAGCCTCAAAAAAGACATTTTTCAAGAGAAAAGTGTGTTTTGAAGATTTGCAATAAAAATGTTGGCTGTATATTTGTGGTGTTTCCTGCAATTGGCATATGACTGGAGCCACACCATCCTTTTTTCCTCAAAGATATAAAGACAGAATGTTCATGTTTTCCAGATTCTATTTTCCTGTTTTCCTTCCTGTCTGCCTCTTTCTATACACGTGTATTTTAAGAACAGACTTTCAAGAGGGGAGGGGAGGGGAGGAGCAAGGAAGAATTGTCTGGAAGCTATTTTCTCCTTTTTTAGAATTAAGAGTTATGACCACAGCAATGAACATAAGGAGGAAACAATTACTAGTGTTTGCTTTTCTTCTGCATTAAACCAGATGTGTTTAAACTAGCCCGGTGCGGGGGGGGATAATCTATCTTGGTCTGCAAAAGATACAGCTCCAGGTCTGGAATGCTGCAGAGCCACTTTAGCATCCCCCACCTCTGATGATTTCCAGCTCTGACCAGGGCTCAGGAGCTGAGACAGTGCTGTGCTGGCAGGGAGGCATCACCTCCAGCTCCCAGCCACACTCACTGAACTTCAGCCGGAGCATCTCTGCACAACACCTCTGTAAGCACCTCTACACCAACAGCACTGTGAGGCACAGGCATAGAGTGAAGCAGAGAATAGGTGCTGAACTAGCAGAGAGGGGAAGAAATCCCTTTTACCTGCACCTGCCCTAAACATTTTGCTCTGCGCTTTTTAAAATGACAAATGGCTCTTTGAGAACTCAGGAATTACTTTAAAACAATTGGCTTTTTTGTTATGGAAAATAACCAAGCAGACAAAAAAAAAGCGCTTTTTTTTTTTTGTATTGACAAAGTCTCTTAAAAAGTTGTATATTTTGAAATAAAATGAAAAAAGGACTCACTGATTTGTTTTGGTCAGAAGTTTATATAATTGATCTACTTTCAAGGTCAGTTGGAGGTGTGAGCAGAAAATAAACTCCTGTAATATAATAAAAATTCTGATGCTACCTTCCCCTGCAGCATTTACTGTCTCCCCTAATGGAAAATCACGATTTACATGTATATTAAAAAAGTGTAAATTTATCTCAGCTTATCTCGGAAGTTTCTGTGTAACTAGGAACTACTCTGGAACTTTGCAGAAAGCTTACCGTATAATAGAACATCTTTTACCAATTGGAAATGTTTTTCCTTTTTTTTCTTTTTCTTTTTTTTTTTTTTTTGTCAGGAACAAGCAGATAAATTGGATTACTTTTGCAGGAATAACCAGCTAAATTGGATTAACCAGATGAACTGATAAAATCCCTAGACATTGCCACAATGCCTAAAGATTTCTTCCTTATATCTCTATTTCTATTAACATCTTCCTCCTCCTCATTATTTGAGATGCTGAAATGTTTTTTCAAATTGTGTTGTGAAGTGACAGCATATTGTAATTTAGGTTGTATATGATCAAAAAGATTGATGACCCTTGCTCTAGGAGATGGGGAAAGATGAGGGTCTGTTTCCCTTGATACTCATATCTCCCACCTGCCATAGGCATCCTTAAAGAATGTCAGCCAGCTCTTCCCTGTTCACCCCTTGCCGTCTCTGCTCCCTTCACTACAACAGAACTTGTTTTCCACCTCTGGCAGGCCCTGGAGCCCTAAAATTCCCTCTGCTTAAGATCTGGCAGAATGTCCTCTTGTTTTTCTCACTCCTGTTTAACGAAACTCGTTGTAGTTCGGAGATACCACTGTTGCCTCTTGGAGCTTTACATTTCTGGCCATTTGGTGGTGAAACTTACAGTGTGCCAAGTGCCTTGGGAATGTGCACAGATGACAGCCCACAGCCATACCCTGCTTACAGTGAGCAGCATCATTAAGTCAGTGGGCTGCTGTATTAGGCAATAAAGTTTTAGCACTCTTGTTAAGGCTGCCAGTGACATCCCCATTACACTCAGTGGTGCACAGCTCTCTGAAGTGACTTTAGGTGTGGTTCCTGGGAAAGGCACCTAAAACAATCCTGTCCTGGCTATATTTTATTGTACCTGCAGTGGTGTGACTTCAAAGATAGGAAAGAACTGGGGAATGACAGCTAGGGCTACACAGAAATATAGTTTTCTCCTGCTTCCATTTGAAATGAAATGCAGAATTTGAAGATGCTACTCACAGAACACTAGCCCCTTTTGTTCATTCTTTGCTGTCTTAAAAGTGTTTCTATTATCCACTCACCTGTGTGTTTACCCTCTATTTTACAGTTTTCCTGCAAGGATGGGGCCTTTCACAGAAAGCCCTTTTTCACAATTCACTCTTATATCACAAGGTGAAAACTGATTTTCACATTTTCATATTCAACTCATACTTGGACTGAATTAAAACTACAGAAGGACAGTGAATACATTTTAATATTTGTCTCCATTCACAGTAGTCTGATGGGACAGATGAAAGTGTTTGAGGTGTGAAACCCATAACAGGGTATTGTGCTAAGTACATGATGTTCTTATGACTATTTCAGCCTCATGTTTAAACTATTGTTTTTTTGGGGACTGCATTTTTTTTCTCTGCTTTGTGACAGTGTCATTATGTTATTACTTGGCTTTAAAAACTGTTGAGAATTTAAATATAATTAAAACTTGGTTCACATTGTGAGCTACTTAACCATTTCTGTTGATTGGGTTCTGGGTTTACAGTATGGGACGTTGGATGTTGCCTGCAGCTTACATATCACTCCTTTCTTTTTTATAAGTTGAACCCTTAAGAAGCACAAAGCTCTTTGAGCAGAAATTCAGTCAAAGCTGTTTGACCACAGGGGTTTTTTCACTTCCTCATGTTACATCCTTCAATAGAAATATAGTACTGTCATTTCAATTTGTCTTAAGTGTATCTGTGTGTCTCCTGTAATGGCATAGGCTTGTCTCTTAAATCTTTTGCCACTAAGTGCTGGTCTGGGTCAAAATCCTGTTCTGCAAACACACTATGCAAGAAAAGACTAGGTAGTAAGTAGTTTACAAAGTCACACAAGAACTCCAGGTTAATTTTCATCAGACTAACTACCTCCCAGTCTACATGGCTCAGTTTTTATTCACTTATTGAGGGCTTCTATTGGATCTCCCTTCCACATTCTCTTTTCTTTGTTGTTTTTTTTCATCCTCTTGCTTCACTATTCTCTTCCTTTGACATCACCTCTCCCTCTGAGGTGCCTGCAGATTCCCTACTCCTCTTTGCCTCACTGTGCTTGGAACTCAGCAATTATTTAATTAATGACACTGACACAGAACTCGAAGGAATGCTAATTTGCTGATGACACTAAATTGGGAGGAGCAGTCGACTCCCTTGATGGCAGAGAGGCCCTGCAGAGACACTTTGAGATCAACAACTGTATGAAGTTTAACAAGGGCAAGTGCCAGATTGTGCACCTGGGACACAGCAACCCTGTTTGTGTGCATGGACTGGGGAGTGAGGGGCTGGGGAGCAGCTGTGGGAAGGGACCTGGGGGTCCTGGCTGATAGCAAGTTAAACATGAGTCAGCAGTGCCCTGGCAGCCCAAAAGGCCAACTGTGTCTTGGGGTGCATTGGGCAGCCAGCCAGGTGAAGGGGGGATGTGGGTTGAGGAGCCAAATCTAGACAGATTTAGGCAAGACTGGAAAGTTACTGAGTGCTTTCCTTACAATTTGATGAACTGAGTAGGTATTACTGGCTTAGAGGCACATTACCCTTCTAACCTGCCTCTCCTTTAAAATGTTCCATGTTAAACTGCTTGATGAAAAGCAAGCTACAAAGTTAGAAATTGGAGGATTCATGTCATTATGCTCAAAGTTGTTTATTTAGTCTCTGCCAGCTGTCTTCTGCCACCTGTTTTTCTGTGAATATCCCATCCTTAGTCTGGTTCCCAGGGAAATGAAATGAGCTGTCCCTGCAACGAGGCTTTGATGTGAACAAAGTAAGGCTTAAACATACCTTGTAGGATTATATTTCCCATACTCTGAGACATAAGTTAGTGTTTTCCTCCCTGGCTTACTGACTCAAATCCAGTTTGATATCTGTTTCTGTGCATTGCATTGTTTACACTATTTGCTGGCAGGTAATGGGATTATTTAGATAAAACAAGCAAATGTGTTTTATGCAAGTTTCCTGCCAGTATGGCCATGTACATATGACAGGTACCAGACACATGATTTTCTTTGGTTGAGATGAAAGGAAAAGCTGTGCAAATAGTTTCTCTCACTAAGAAAAAGTGCAAAGCAAAATATTGCATTACATTATTTTAGAAACATGTAGGAAATGTACTTTCAGGATGTTGTGGGTTTGTCAATTTTTGCTACAGATAACTGACTTTGCTTTTGCTGAAACACCACAGGAGCCAGAGAGATGAAAATCCAGGTTATTTTCCATTTGCTCCTGCATTTTTTCATAGACCAAATGTTAGATGGAAGGTCAAGTCTGGGAGGGAACAAGCAGATATCCAGGAATTTAAAAAGAGAGAGATCCAGTGGGCAATGTAGGAGACATTGTTTGAGAAAACTATTACAAGGTTATCAGAGGCTGAGAATATTGTTGTCTTTATTTGCTAATAACTTTGTTTCATTTGTTTCATTCCATTGTTTTATTGAGGTGGAAATATGGAAGAAAGAAATTAGATGGGGTGTATTATGGGTTTATACAATAAGATTTCTGAGAGGAAAGAGGCACAAACATAGTGATTTTGTTTACATAAGCACATGCTGCTTATGAAAATCTGACTCTGAACAGTCTGTGATTGTTGAAATGAGGAATGAGAGTTGGAAGATTAATTAGGTAGGGGGTTTTACGTTCATTTTTTATTATTGAAAAAATAATCTCAGGAAAATGAATTGTTCCGTTAAAGAAGGACAAAGAAGGGGAAAAACAATGTGATGCCAAAGCAACGTGCTTTTGCAGTATCTACTGCAACTGAAGTGCTGTAAGAGGAAGCTCAGGCAGTGTGGCAGCAAGGCCTGAAGATACTGTGAGAGCACAAGCAGGAATGATAGAGGACAGAAGCAGGTGTGACTGTTCAGAGAAGTCTTGTCTAATTCTGATATAATTCATATCAGTTTATGACAGAAACAGCTCCACTGGAGCCAGAGGAATTTCACAGCTTAAAACTGCTGTGGGATTTAGGACTTTTAACACTTGGTTGAAAAGAAATGTCCTGACTCAAATCTAAAACCCTGGAAGCGAATTTAAAGAGGAATGATGGCTGACACTTGGAAATAATACAGTGGATGCCTCAGGACGTGGCTATACAACATTCTTTTTCTGACTGTTGTGGTGATGACCTAAAACCTGCCATGAAGCCATTATGCATGGCATTGGTAATTAATGAGGTTACATTTTAGGAGTTATGCTGGTTTTATTGATACCAGTTTATGACATGTGTTAAAGAAGCAGCTGGATTGGGGCTCTCTGTGTAGAGCTGGAGCTGCTGCGCTCTGACGTTCGTGGTGCTGCATGGAGAGCTGCTGGGGCACTTGGATATGGATGCCAGCAAAAGGGGGAATTATCCCAGACAAATCTGTAGGTTACAGGACAACCGTCCACCTGGGAATTGAAGACATTCTTGTTCTCTAATGCCATCATTATTACAGTGCTATCTTAGGTAATTTTTGTTGGAAGAAGTAGTAGCAATTCTTATTCTTAGGCTGCCTGCCACTTCATATTATAGAGGGTTCCTGTAACCTTTATCTGAATGTTTTCAGCACGTCATCTGCTTGCAAAAGACTTTTGAAATTCAGTGAAGTGGAAGTCTTCAGGGTAATAAATGTTCACAAGTAGTATCACCTGGGAATGTTCTCTAAAAGATTTAGACGTTTTCTGTTTGAAAATTGCTGAATCCCCTAAGCTGAATCTTTCCTGATCCAAGAATTTGGACAGATACAGATTGGAAGGCCTGGTCAAAATGAGAGATAGAATAAGACATTCACAAAATGGCCATTATCAACAATGAAAAGGAGATGGAAACCCATCTACCTGAGAACAGCCAGGCACTTGGCACCTTAAATACTTAGAATTCTTCATATGGGAGGCTCAGATTTTAATTGCCACTCTAGATTAATAGCCTGAACCTGTACTTTTTATGTGCTAGGTGAATGTCATAGTCTCTGAGCTCTGGGGTTTGTAGTTATCCTTTCTCTCCTTCATTAGAAATGAGAATTCTATCTTTGACATGAATTTGCTAGCAGCATGGAAACTCCTGGGCAGTTGCAGGTCACTTTGCAAGTACAAAAACATTGGCAGGTCTGAACGGGGAAGTCGGGTCCCACTGAGACCTGCAGAAGAGTTTGGCTTCACTAAAAAATACACTGAATTACATAGACCTGAACCATGAAACAGTTTTAAATCAGTGTAGTTCTAAAGTTGGAGTTGCTACAGGACAAGAAGAGCCACAATTTGTGATGCTTGTGGTGTACTCATCCCAGACAGGGTGGTCTATTTTCAGCACAGATAGCATAGTTCTTTCTCTGACAAGATGTTTCCAAAACGACTCATCTGAAAGATGAAGCTATTCTGTAACTCAAATTACCAGTAGAAGAGAGTCTGTCTGTTCATAGAAGGTGTAACTTCTAAACTCCAAATTATTTGGCTTTTAAGGTGACTGAGTCTATTCCTTATTGATTACAGAGTGTCCCCCTCTACAAATGCTTGGATATTTACACTTTAGTAGTGTATCTCCAATAAAAAATGAAATGGACATTTGTGCAATTGCTCCTTTGCAGCAGGTGAAACCATTAATCACCTGCAGTCCTCTCGCACTGCAGTGTGCCTGGGATAATAAACACCCATTAGAAAACAACAGCAACAGACCATTCTCTTCTGAGCTGTATGTTCTGTGTAATGAAAATGTTAGTCAATAGAGGATATTTTACCCCATTGAATTCCTTTTCTATTTGAGACGTGGGTTTAATGGTAATGGAAAGTGTTCAGATGATGGCTCTATAAACTCACATACTCTGTTATTTCAGTGTAGTAGTAAGGAAGTGTTTTTGCTACTTCTGATCAGTTGGACTAACTTCATAAGTAAATTTTTCATGCACCTCCCACATCTTGTCTGTCCTCAGAAAAAGACAAAGGACTATTATTATGAGGAGAGGGGGCTCTTGTTTAGGGGGTAGAGGCTGCAATCTTTTAAATTACCCAACAATGCTAGAGGAAACTGAAAGAAAACTAACTATGATATTTATTTTTATAGTTTACTTGAACTTGGGAGTTGCTTGTTCAAGCCAGTACTCCAGAATGTTGTTGATGCCTCCAAGTAAATTTTCTAGGTAGTGTTTAATTTCTTCCCCTGTAAAATGGAAGAAATAGCATTTCCTTACTTTGCAAAGACTGAAAATGTAATTATAGCAGTGAAACACTACAGGAACTTGAAGTGAAGAGCAGTATATTTCTTCCTTTATGAAAACAATTTTCCCCAAATTTATTGCATTTAATCCCACTCTTAGTTTATTAGATTTTATTATTTTCAGTACAGTTTGCACAAAATTACATGTAAGGCCTCAAATCCTTTCCAGATCCTGCATCCTCTGAACAGTACTCGGTGAAACAAGTCAGAAAGTCAAAAAAATAAGAAAAACTTTGGCAAAATGTAATTAGAAACATTTTCAAACCAACTCATAATTACAATATGATGCTGACGGTTGCAGGGTAAGAGATACAAACAGATGATCATGGCAATTAAAAAATTGCTTATTGTCAATAGAGGGTTTGCGTGTTACCTGTATAAATGCCTCTATTTAGCTCAAGTCATAAGGGAAAGAAAATTCTTAAGACGAATGTTAACACACTTTGCTTCACTCCAGGGCATCTGGAGGCACTGCCAATTACACCAGTAACACCTTAAATTGCAATGAGTTCCTGGACTAAGTTGCTTTCCCTTGTCTGTCTCCTCCAACTGCTGCTTGTTTTCTGGAAACCACAAAGCTACAAGGGAAAGTCTTCACATATAAACACTCTTTGTACTGCCTGCTAAGTGATGTTCTCATTATCCTTTCAGTAAAGCTCTCTCTTGCTATTGTTATTTAAATGGTTTACTGCAGACAGACACATTTTAATATTTCAAGTAATTTTCTTTCCTGCTTTGTTTCTATTAGAGGGCAGTGTTTTCCCTTTTTTCAGAAAGTAACACTGCTTTGTTGGTACATCAAGTTGCCTTTAAAGGCCCAAGTTTTGATGAAAGTTGGTGAATTCATTTTGCAATAGGAGTAAGTGTAGCTAAAGGAATTAAAAAGAAAAAAATCATAAAGCCAAAATATTAAAATACAGGAATGAAGTTATACACATTTCATGTTGTAATAATAGTGTAATAAAAGTTAATTCCCTAAGTAAGCTCAGCTAACAAAAACTAGATCTGGATGTCAGGTGCTGAGGAATCTTAGATGCAATTCTAGCATTTGCCACTTGAACTTGGGGGCGCTGGAAATTTTAACACCTATGTTTATTGTGTGTCTATGGCTTCAGTTTGGGATATCAGTGCTGGTCACTGGCTCCAAAGCAGATGTGGCTGCACAGGACTGAGCACTCTCTGTTTTTCTTTAGGACAGGAAATGAGCTCAGAAGCATGCTGAGTACTTTTTTTCTTTTTTCCTCAAATATTTAAGAGCATGATTTTGCTCATGAACCCATCTGCGTCTATAATTTTGTAGCAAAAAATTCTGAAGCTTTAAAACTGTAAAGGAAAAGTTTATTTAGAGAAATTTATCTCTGCAAATTATTCACCTCTTTGTAGATTCACTGACATAAATCAAGTGAACTATGTATTTGTAATTGAAAGTAGATTTTAAAAAGTCATATTAATGGTACTTTTGTTAGGAAATTCTAAAGGCCCAGGACTAAATTACAGTTTTCAATGCTCTTTACTTTGAAAAATTGATTCAAAGTATACTTTACAGTGGTCTGTGGTTTGCTTTTCCTTTCACTTAATAGCTTTTAACATACTTGTTCAGAAAATAGAAAACATTAAACATACAGTATCAAGATTGCATCTCAGGCAGAACTAATACCTTCTAAAAACTTTAATTTGACGATAGATATATTTCTGATGAAAACTATTACATTCTTCTACTGAAATTATATGTTCAGGTTCCTCACTTCTGATATTTTCTTTTGGCTTTTCTTTTTCACCCAGGAACAAAACAAGATTCAAATTAAACCTATAGTGAAAAGTAATCTTTTACTTCTACCTCCAAGTTCACTTAGCTATGGTGCAAAATATTAGCAAATTTCTTTCCCTGCTTATATTTATCAGGCCAGATTTTATTGGTTAGAACCTTTATTTTTGTCAGATTTATTTCCTTTTAAAGATATTCTGTCTCTAGATGAGAAACCTCCAGTGTAGCAAAGCATTTAATTTGTTTTAGGAGCTAAGATGTAGACTAAAGGCAGATTTCAGCTGCTATAAATCTTTTTTAGCTTCACAAAAGTCATAGGTTAGGTTATTTCAATGAGGTACCAGGCAAAGAATGTTTTATATGAGGAAAATAAAGACAAATTGTAGCCAACACAAAATTTTGTATGTGTAAGTTATTAATCTAGGAAGACTGTCCACCCTAACCCATTAGTTTATAAGAAGGTTACTCTGTTAAAGAATCAATAAAGTTTCCTAACAATGTAAAGATGTATAGGGAATATTCAGCAAAATCAACAGTGCCACTTTTTAAGCCCATGCCTGAAACCAAGCATCTTTAAGGAGGTGCTGGCAGCTCCTAATGTTCCCTGGCTTCAGCAGCAGCACTTGTTCCTCTTGGGATACAAGGGGACCTGAGGGGCCCCTGATGTGACTGCCATGGCACCAAGATGTGTGTGCACGAAACAGGCACATTTTCCAGGGCAAAAATCCTCCTCATCCCGTCCTAATGGTTGCTGCTAAGATGGAGCTAACACCATTTGCTAGTAAAGGACACTGCTCCTTGAAGGAGAGCATTTTCCCATGGCCCTCAGCCTTGATTGCCCGGAGCAGCCTCACCTGGGACCCTCACCCACACACCCTCTGCTTTTCTCCTTTTCAGGAGCTGCCGGCGTGGTTCCTACTCCTTGCCTGAGCAGCGTAGTAGCTAGCCTAGTTTCCTCCTGTCCCATCTTGCCAAACGGGATTCCAGAATTTACCTTGGATTGGTATGTTTTCTAGTCTTGTCTGGCGATCACTGGAGGGCCTCCAGAGTGTGTTACCATCCACAGCCCAGCTCTGCTTGGATCCTGTGGCACTGCACCCTGACAGGTGAGATTGCTGCCCCTGCCACACTGTGGTCAACCGCAGCTCCTGGTCTGTCTACCCTTGTGGAACAACTGTTTCTGCTGCTTCCTGACGTGTCCATCAGCTGTTTCCAAATGGCATTTAAAGTGGGAAGATAATGTCTCACAACCCTTACTGAGCATAAAGCGTTATCTTCTCTGAACTGCAAAGTGCACATCAGGAACAAGTGGGTCTGCAGCACTTCTACGAGTGTACAGGTTGAGTCTGTTTGCTGATTTCCACTTAAAAATGACTGTTGCATTTGCTAGAGGTTGCTTTGCTATTAAACTTTAAGTTATTGAGAAGTTAGAAAATACAAACTGCTCTGTTGACCGTGTTTCTGTTTGTTTGTCAGTTTGTTTGTTTGGAATAAATCTACATAGTTTTCACCCACCCCTTCTGAGTGGGAAGAATTGGTCTTTGGAGAGATGCAACAGAGGGTAGTGCTGAGGAATCCATGCAGTGCAGCTGGCTCGGGGTGAAGCTGCAGGCGAGCTCTGGGGGAGGAGAGGGGAGGGGGTTGTGTAAATGTAATGAAGTCAGGAGGGACTAAGTGAGGGAGAGAGACAGAGAGTAAATCTAACTACTGTCTAGAAATTTTCACAAAGAGAAGACTGAGCAGCAGGAGAAAAGGGTTGTCAGAATGGAAGTGTTTGTGTGGGAACAAACTGCATGTTATCATAAGGAGTCATTGGACAATTGGTTATTGAAATATGTGGTAATTCTTGAAGTTGGGAAGACAGATTCAAGATGTGCCTCTTAGAGACCTCTCCTAGGAGCTGTCTTAGAAACTTAGGCCATTTAACCTTAGTTTTGCTAACTCAGAATCTTACACTGAATTCATATTTGCTCTGCTTCAGTAGAAAGGGTGTAAATTCATCCAACTTAATCTTTGACTGTAAGATATCTAGGAGAGTGGGGGAAATATGGAATTGAAGAAGCATAAGAAAACATCATCACATGGTCTTTAAAAGGAACCACAGGCGCAAGTGTAAAGCTTATTAAGTTATGAGTCCTGGGTTCTCATGGAACTCTCAAGGAACTTTAGTGTTGTCCTGGCACACAGATGTTAGACCTGCCCTGTCACTTTCAGAAACTGGATTGATAATCATTGACCTTTGTCATTAATCTGGCATTTAGAAAACTTCTAGACTTTTAATGCATGCTTAAATATTAAAATGCCTTAATTTAACTTAGTTCATTTCCATGTCTTGGTGATGAAGCAGTTACATTTAATGAGCTATTGACAACTACAGCAAAATTGAAATGCATCCAAATCTGGCCTCAATTGTGAGTAAACTCATGGTAATTTCTTTTCTTCTTGGAGGATGATACAAACAGTAGGTGAAATTGTTATTGATAACAGATGTTTGTAAGACTACATGACAGGAGTTGGTTGCCTTGTTAGGTCTCGGCTGAGAAAATGTTGCTACTCATAAAACTGTGTGCTTATGGTAGGAGCTAGAATTGTCGGTGATTGATCTTCAGATTGCATTCAATGTGGTGCTTCCACATAGAAAGAACACTGTGTTTGGTTTCATTTTTGCCTTTTTGCCAAGGAAGGTCATTTATAATGTTAGCTCATGAAAAATGGCCAAAATAGATTGGAGAGCTCAAAGAGCTTGATTCTCAGAGTGCTTTAAGCTCAGGGCACACTGAAGACTGACGTTAGGTAAAATTCCCTATGCAATACTTCTGCCTATTTAAATGTCTCAATTTTTTTTTCTCCAGCATTAAATCACTCTGTCAGGACCTCTCCCATAAAAGAGTATCACTGAAGATGAGTTAACTCTAGATAAAAAAACATTTACTGTCTGGATAAATATTTATCATATTTCAAAAGAGGGATAATCTTTGCTCTGTGTGGTAGATTCTGAAATGGCTGAAATTACTGTATGGGCATGGCAGTAAATGGATCGTTTTCAGTTATCCCTGTTGATGTTCAGTCCTTTAGTATGTATTACTAAGAATCATGTTCACAGTATTTTCATAGCTTTTTCCAAAGTCTGCTATGACTGTGTATTTCTGTTCTATTATATAGAATGACAGTTTGTCTGTCTAAAAAATGCTGTGATTTTAATTTGTATTTACTGTAATTGGAACCATAAATTAGAGAAGTGAGTCATGTATGCTTTGTCACAATGTGGTATTGAAAGACAAACTTTACAGCTTCATCTGGATTCCATTTGTAAGATGTAATTGTTTGTTATCAACAGCCTCAAAAGCTGCCTTTGTAATCAGAATCAGTATCCAAACAATGCTCTTGATATTTTGTGGAAAGGTAATTGAAAACTATCTCAGCACTTAAGTTTCTAGTGTTTTGTTTAGTGATTATAAAATTACTCTTGTTTTTAAGAGTCTACAATTTCCCTAGTCTTTCTTTTATTACTGACATACCTATAGATATTTTTTGTGTTGACATTCATGGACAGATTTAATTCTGTCAGGGCTTTAGCTTTCCTTATGTGAACACAGGCTGCTTAAACCAGTTTTCTTTGGTTCCTCCCAGGCTACCTGTCCTTGCTTCCACCCTCTGCAGGTTTCCTTTTAGTGTTTGTCCGGGAGGTACTTGTTCAACCATGCAGGCCTCCTGGCATTTTTGCCTGTCTTTCTCTTTCTTGGGATGCATTGTTCCTGAGCTTCTAGGGAGGAGATCCTTGAAAATCCACTAGCTTTCTTGGGTCCCACTTCCATCCAGGGCTTTATCCCACAGTGCTGTACCAAGCAGATGTCTGATTTTTCTGATTTATTTTCAAGTTAATTTATTGTTATACTGTAGGAAAATGTCTCAAAAATGTTCATTTTACTGACTTACTCTCTTAGTAGCACAATGCTGTGTGTTATAATGAGAACAAACCAAAATATTTCCATCTTCTTTCGTGTTCACTTTTGTACTCAGGATGCTGGGAAAGTGACCATTCTCATCTGTCTGATCTTTTTTAACTGTACAATTGCTAAATTTCATCACAATTGCTTAAGTATTAATAGTTAATAAAGTTTTTTAGCTTGTTTCATAATATTTAATTGAATTTTGTAATGGTTAGTTGAATTTGTTAGTAGATTTGTGAAATCTTCCTAATCCATATATTTTATCAAAGTAAATTTATCTGTAGAAGATTAGAGACTGTATTACAAATAATTGTGTTAGTCCAGCAGAATTAATTTCCCAATGGATTTATCAAGAGGAGTAGATCACATCAAAATTAATTACAAAGTCTTCTGTAACTTATTTAGCAAAACCTCTACTTATTTGCAAATAACAATGGAGGTACTATCAATAATAGGACAACCTGAAGTCATTGAAAAAAACTAATAAAAAATTTGTTTACATTTAGTAACAGCAGTTCAGATCAAAATTGCCTTTCCAAGTGATAATGCATTGTCAAGGTTTTTTCTTTTGTATGTTAGCTAAGACATGCAATGAATGATTCAGGCTAAATCAAACTTCTTTTGAAATTCACCAGCAGCTGTAACCAGGGTAACCTGTAATTCTGATCTCAGTTCACTTGAAAGTCTTATGCTATTTTTAAAAGATCTTGTGGTGAACTCTTCGTTTATGCATCAAACTTTCATTTAATCAATGAATCTTCTGTCCCAGGAAGTGTCGGTTTACTGCAGCTCACCGTGGTGCTGTCTCTAGATTGTAATTGCTGAGGCTTTTGAAATGTGCGTGTTGTTTCTAGTTAGTTTTTTATTATGTGCAAGCAATGCATTTTGATACATTAGTCTGGTAATTGACTGAAAAAAGTATGTTTTCCCATTGTTCCAGCATGGGAAAGTGAATGCCAGGTGTTACAACATTAGATTGGAAACTGAATTAGTACGTTAAGAAATGCAGGCGTTTCCCACACTCTTTCTTCCTGGCAGTGTGTTGAGCCATGTAGGTAATTCCTTGTGTCAGTCCAGTTGAGGGATGGATGTGGCACACCAGGAACATACAAGTCTTTGTGTGGGTCAGCACTAAGTGCTGGAGCCTGGTGGGGTTGATTAGGAGTAAATGTGTCTCATGTGAACCATTCTGTCTCGACTTCTGGAGGCAGAAGTGCCAGTGTGCTCAGGTGGGGTAGGTGTCAGAAGAATGCTGTATCTGCTATGGCTACTGTGTTGAGATTGTAGCAGACAGAAGTGACTTGCTCACCTCCAGCAGGAGAGCTTGCATAGACACAGAATCCATCAAAAAGTGCCCATCTTATAACAACTTGGTCGATTGGAGAAGCAACAGTCTTCTGTCTTTCATCCCTTAGTGGGGGCACTTGCCCATGAGCATCTTGATAGTTAGATGGATGTCAGTATGATTTAGGATGGAAAGAATATATTTTTTTCACAGTATAGTTGATTAACTTCTGTTTTTGATATTTATTTTTAGCTAAATGGAAAAAGCAGTTGTGATTACCCAAAGCTGTTACACTGCTCACACATGATGGATTTGCTATATAGAACGCAGTTAATTTTCCTTCTAACTGCATATTGCACTTCCTGCAGTGTCAGTTATATTGAATGATAAAGTTAAACTCCCTTTGGGATTTAATCTTTTTTATTAAAATTGTCAACCACATGAAAAGGAATCATCAGTGTCAATGGAATCTGTAGTGGTCCCAAAGTCTGTTATTTATGTCCTCCTCTGGTGTTTCATGCATATTGCTGAGCAGACTCTACATAGAGTCATACACTCCCTAAATACAAAGAGAGACTCCTCCTGCCTGGGCTATTTACTGAATTTTACTTAGTAGTCAGCTAAATAACAGGAAGAGAGGAACAGTTATTATAACATTTACAGATAATACATACTGTGTTATTATCTCTCTTTCCTTGTGTCTAATCTACTGTTGAGGTTTCTTTTAATTTATACTAAATTACTATTTTTTATTGGTCATAATATAGCACAACTATTTTCAGGTGTAACCTGAAGTATGGGTAAGATTTGGTAAATTAGTTTTAATTCTATGCATTTGAAAGTTTTCATTTTGTTGGTGCTGTAAAAGTGAAGAATGCAGCCCACTGTGTAAGACTGGGATTTTTTGTTTTCATAACTGAGTTTTTTGTTTTCATAAGCTCAAGGTCTAGAACTTCCAGTTATGACTTTTCTAGGAGGACTGAAATGTTAATTCAAAGTCAGCTTTATTATTCTTAAGCATAATGGTAAATCAACACTCAGCCAACAGTCAGTCCTCAGCTGGAACTATTGAATATATGCATGTGGCCAAATAATGGCCTCACTTCTTAGGTGAGGATTGCCTGATCTCTTTTTTAGGTGATGAACTTTCATGCTGTTCACAAATATCTGAATCCTTTTCTGCAGTGGAATCCATTTACCATTGTGCAAATATTCTGTATTTATTCTAGACCACACACAGATCTGAGAGACCTAAGAGTAAGACTGCAGTAACCCCAATTAATTTCAGGAGGCTTTTTCCAGATTTATCCTACTGACAGACAAAAATGTGCGTATTTATCTTTGAATTGCATGGCACCAACTATAATGATGAGGTGCACTGAGATCCGTTCTCAGTTGGCATAAATTAGTCTGGGGGAGTCAGTTGAAAAATGTGGTTGCACACCAGATTGACAAGCTAGATTGTCCATTATCACTTCAGTTAAGCAAAGTATGAATGTTAATGAATGTATTTTGGTCTAGCATGACTTCTGAATATAAAAGAAAATGCTAACACCTTTTTTTTAATTGGTTAGTGAGCTCTGAGGATACTGGCTTTTGTAGGAGTGGAAAATTAAATTCTAACTGGTTGGGCTGTTTTCTGGAGTGTGGCTTTTGGTTGATAGGAGTTGTGTTCTTTGAACAGAATACTTCTCCATTCCTTAAAAAAATGGAGACCTTTCAAGTACTCATTTTATTTGTCTTCATCTACAAACTTTTGGCAAGAAAATGTCAGTGGAGAAATCTGGTTCATCCTTCTGCACTCAAATTTACGAGGCAGATCCTTCCCCTGCATTCCATGATGCTTTACCATTGCAAAGGCGATGATGTCCAGCTAGAGCGGAAGGACATGCTCCTCTAGGAAGCACTGTTGTGATACGCATTGACATATCTTCTGAAATAAAAATATGTTTTATGGAGGAAACTATCAGAGTTCAGGTGAAAATACATTAACTTCCTTTTTTTGTACCTCTGTATTGATGTGGCAATTGAAAGGAACCTGCATGGCTTCTGTCTCCATGGTGTTCTCCATGCCCTTCTCGTGCTGTGGGAATAGCTTTGCCGTCTGCCTTGAGTGACAAATCTCATTGCATGGAAAGGATCCATTGTGCACACCGCAGAGAGCATAGTCAAGGTACCCTGAACAGTTCTGTCTTCTGGCTCCTTCCTGCTTGGTCCTGTCTTCTCTCTTCTCCTCTGTCTGGAAAACATATTTTAAATGCAAACAAACAACAAAATAGAGTTTATGGAGGCAAATATCCTGGCCTCATTTCCTGTGCTGGAAGGGTTTTATATGAATGATGATAAAGTTGTCATTTCACTCACTCTTTTTATTTTTTTTTTTTAGATTTTTTATATTTTCACCTATCATTTATTTTGAATTCCATCATGTTTCATTACTTGAATTTAGGTTGTGGAATAGGCGTCTGTTCTGTTTTAGGCTTGGCAAAGTACTGCACAAAGTTATGAACGTACTAGAACTGTGTATTGTCTCATTTTAATAACAATATAGCCTTTAGGTCAGATGATTTTATTATTTCAATAAATACATTATATGGAATTGGTACCTTTTTGTCTGTGGATGCTATTTTATGACCACTGAATGATCATCAGTTTTAGAAAAGGAAAAGAAACCTGCAGTGCAGTACAGTAGTCCTCTTCACCTTTCTTTTTCATCCTATCAATTTGCTTGCTTTATGGTTGGAAATCCAATTGTTGGTAGGTATTTCTTCTGAAACCTTCTTTGGCATTCAGGGAAATTTAGGAAAAAAGTAGCATTTGACATTTTAATAAAGAAATGTGGCTTTATGCTGCAGTCAGTGTGTTTTGACTAGAAAACAAGAGCTATAGAGGGAAAATAATAAAGATTATTTTTTTAATGTACTTTAACTTGAATCCAGTAATCAGAAGAGTGACGTAGTTCTAAAGACCTAATTTAAATATAAATGTGCAATTATGTTACTGAAGGCTTTAGTAGCTTCCTATTTAAATCCCTAGGGTCCAGTCCGCTCTCAAAATGATGTCATTGCTCTATTATACCTGAGTATTTCAAGTGCTGGAACAAATCTTGACTTACGACCATTGAAGGAGGAAAATAAGAAACCCAAAACACCACCTTGATGCACTTATTGTGTTCTGGGTCCATTATTCCATATATTTTTATTTTTCTGTTATAGAAGGATATAGGTTTTAAAAGCTGGGACAAGTTCAAAAAATAGGACCTGCTCCTGGAGTATACTCTGGAGCACAAAAAGAAAACTGTTTTAAGACAAACTCGGTGACATTTAGTAAAGTTGACAAATTATGAAACTAAGCTCTTAACATCTGTTCTACCAAAAAGCATATCCTCATATATCAGAACGTCAATTAGCTCTTTCAATTATGTTGGTGATTTGCATAGGCTCAGAAAGCTTCATGAGAGCATAGAAATTTTGCAGTAAGACAATCCTCTTAATAGGTTTTCAATCTGGAAATCTTTTTTTTTTTTTTAAGAGTAGGTGTTTAGAAGAGTTTTTATTCAACATCTATGTGGATCACACTGGTAATATTTTAGGTGCTGTAGTTCAACACATGTAGACCCTAAAGCTTAGATGGTGTAAATCTCAAGGGAGCTCAGAGGGGCACTGCTCTACTCAACATTTTCAGGTGTTTTGTAAAGCATCTCTTTATGTTCAGTAAGCTTGAGTTTTTGTGGATTTTGTCTGGTACTGCAGGAAGGCAGGAAAAGGAAAGAAATTATGGCTATTTAGTATCTAAACTAATTTACCTGATTTTAATAATCACTTGAATGGTCTTAATAGTTAAGTATAGACTCTTTTGGCCTCAATGACTTAGCTCAATATTTTTGTAAGTTTAATGAACCTTTAGCTGGGATTTTTGATTTTGCTTGTTTGTTACAAGGAAGCTGGAAATATTATTTGCTGCAGATTGTTTTTAATGCCTTTTCGTTGCAGACAGGGGGAATTAGTGTAATTTTCACTGCCAGTCCTTAAATGCCTTACTGATACTTGGTGTACAATGACAACCCGCTCCAGCTCTCTGCTAGCAGGAGCCCTTGCTTGGATTAGACTTTAGGGATCTAGAGGACTATTTTTCTTAAACTTCTGCTTAAAAATGGAACAAAGACTGTGCATTCCATGAGTGTCAGACTAATCCCGTTCGGAATGCATTTTTTTAATGCACTTGGTAGCACAGTGTAGTAACCCTGAGGTTATTCTGCACTTTGTGTGTTTGCCAATGTTGTCAGTGATCGCACGCTTGTGACAGACTTGTGAGAAAGCCAGCAAAACACAGTGCACTAAAGTTGGCAAGTAATTCTTATCTTTGAATGCACTTGCAGTTGCAGTTTTATTGCATTTTTGTTGATTTGGTGAAGTATTTTGAAAATACTGCTTTTGAGAATTTTTTTGGTTTTTTTCCTATGTTAGCAGATCTGTGAGCTTGATATGACACTTCTGAAACAGGAGTTTTACCACACAGTTTTATTTAGAAAAACAGAGGGAGATGCTTGAGTTAAGTCTCTTTCAATCATCTTTCAAATTAATGAGAAAATGTTTCCAATTAAAATCAGCATTTGATTAATTGGTAGTTGACTTACTAGGAAGGAGACAAGAAAGTCAGGAGTGTTGTTAGGATGTGTCCAATGCAAATCAGGGGAGGAGAGTGTTACAGGAAAGAAACCATCAGTGCCTCAAAGGATACTGGTTGTTGCTGTAGGATATCCTTCAGCAGCTTTTTCAAGAGGATTTGAATGAACTAATAAAGAAAACAGCTATAATTTGTAAGTAGTATGAGGTTAATAAGAGCACCCATCCTTGAGCATTATGTGTGATTGGATATAATATTCTGCAAATGGCAAACTATCACACCAAAATAAATGTCAAGGGCATATGCACATCCTCATGCAATGTCTGAGTACTGAATAAATTTGTTTAATTTTATTATTTCAAGAGATATGTTGTCCCTGCTATACCAAAAGAGAAAATGAAAATATATCACCTTTGAAAATAACACAGAGGAAGAAGTAGCACTTAGAGTTTTAGAACTTCTGTGTCCTGGAGACACGCTTATAAATGGGTACAATATTGATTTTCTTTTTTGGTCTTCATGTGGAAGTTGTAACACTCAAAAGAGAGTACAGTACTCTGCAAAGTGAAATTCATCTTTCATAAAACTTGTGTGAATTTGGTTCCACAATATGTCAATTTTTTGCAGACTCCTCTAGTCCAAATCACAGTTCTAACACAAGGGCAGTAATGTTTGTGCTTTCACAGTATTATTTTAGAAAAGCCTGTAAATGAGTAGTCTGCCTGTCATTTCTCTTTCACACACATATTGCTTCCTGCATCTTGCTGCTACATGAAAAGGTGAATTGCATTTATTGGTATCCAGTTTCCTGACCTAGAATCATAGAATATTGTGAATTGGAAAGGATGCCCAGGGTTCATTGAAGTCCAGCTCCTGGCCCTGCACAGGACAGTCCCAAAAATCACACCCTGTGCCTGAGAGCGTTGTTCAAGTGCTCCTTGAGCTCTGCCAGGCTTGGGGCTGTGACCACTGCCCTGGGGAGCCCCTTCTAGTGCCCAACTACTCTCTGGGTGAAGAACCTTCTTTTAATATCCAATCTAAACCTCCTCTGACAAAACTTCAGCCGTTCCCTCAGTTCCTGTCACTGGTCACGAGGGAGAAGAGATCAGTGCCTGCCCCTCTGCTTCCCATCACGAGGAAGCTGCAGACCCCAAAGAGGTCTCTCCTCAGTCTCCTCTTCTCCAGGCTGAACAAGCCAAGTGACCCCAGCTGCTCCTCATATGAAGGAGCAAAACAGGGGCTTTCAAATAGCTTTATATCCTTCTTGTATTGTAGTGCCCAAAGCTGTCAGGCAGCAGCAGGACCATTCTAAAACCTTCCATGCAGTGTATCGTTTGTTTGTTTACATCTACTATAACATCACAGTCTAAATGTTATTAATAGCATGCATAACACAAAGCAGCTTTATGGTTTCTGTTCCATCTGAAATATCAATGCAAAATGGCCTCAGCTCCAAGGGAAGCAAATGATTGACTGCCTGGTTCCAGTTATTTAAATTAAAAATTTCAAGTAGAAGTAGCAGAGATTGTTGATATATTACCCAGAATTCAGAGGAAATCAATAGAAGCCTTAATGGCCTTCCCCCACTGCTCTGTAGCTGCATTAGTCACATCTTGGGAGAGCACTTTGGCCATCAATCAAAGAAAAAAATTACTTTATTTTCATATTGTGAACTTCATGGCAGCTCGTGTGTAATCTTAGCAAGCTATTTCTGAAATTCTGCAAGAAAAATGCAAGAGGAAAAAGTTTCTGTAAGGATGATAAGCTTTAAAGTATATACAAGCAGTAATTCAGACACAAGATAAACTTTAGATAGCCAATTTTTATTCCTTTTAATAATGGAATGATCTAGATAAGTAACCATGCATGTTATTGTGTTGAACCAGGACACCAGCCATAATGAGAAGAGCTATGAAATAACAGCCAAACCAGAGCAGGCTAAGTAGAGCCTCTGCCCAGTCTCTGAGATCCCTGGGGGTTACCATTTAAATAAAATACTTTCCCAGAATAACAAAGAGGTTTTGTTTTAAACCAAGCCTCTGGTCTAATTAATGGTTTACTAGTGACCATATAGCCTTCTCTATGGAGTAAAGACTCATCTCGATTGGTTCTGGTGACACTAATATATTTTTCTATGGATTGGACTAGAAATACCTACTAAAACCTTATTTCATTGCTGAAAATGAGAGGAGCTTGTGCCAGGGAACTAGATGGGAGAGGAGATTCCTGGAGCACCAGTATCTGGCACATGATCTCTTGAACTGTGCCCTGAATTGGGCAGCATTTTTCCTAGTCCAGCAGAGATGGAAAACCAAATAGATTGTGACCCAGTGAGGGGATATGACCCTCACATCAGTTTCTTTACAAAATTGTCCAGGAAAACTTGGCAACAAATGATAAATTTCCTCTGAAGATGTGTAAGAAAACCACAGTTAAAAGCTTTTCTGATCTGTGGCTGTTCATGTGAGCTTATTGTGGACTTAACATTTTCACAGAGAAAAGCAGGTGAAATAATTATATCTAGTTGCTAAGAATAAAGTTTTTTCAGAAGGCTAAATGAGGGATTAGGCTTAGATAGTAGATTTAAATCACTTAGTGATTTAAATATATCTTTAAAGCAGTTCAGCAGAATTAAGCTACTATGATGTACAAAAGTATTTTAGTCTCACGTCCATCAAACTAAAGAGGAAATTATTTGGCCCAAGTCTCTTTCAAATATGGAGCAGAGAGGAAAGTTCTGACACTATTAAATGCACTCTTAGAGATCCCACCATATCCAGACAGGTCTAGCAAAGATAATTTCTTCAAGAAGTATTTAACAGATTAATGTGAGTCTTGCTGATTGTTCCTCATGCCTGCAAGGTGGTAGAGATAGTGCAAAGGTTAAGAGGATACAAACTGTGTTTAGACTGTAAATTCCACTTTGAGGATGGCTTTCTTTCTGTGCAGCTTCTGTGTAATCCTTGGTATAGTGGCTTTCTCAGTCTTGATATTTGTCTTGGATATTAATGTAAGACAAATAACCATGAATAATAGAAGCCAAATCTCTGTCTCCCATTATACTTCTCAGTCCCTCACAGTGGGAAAATTATTGCAAACTGCTAACCCTAAAGATGAGTCTGACCCTCAGAAATTGAGCCATGTCCTAAACATAACATGAAAAGAAGTGAAGCTGAACAAATGTCTTCTGCACAACACCGGAAATATCAATAATATATAATATTATATAATAATAATAATAATAATTTGTCCTGCAGTTTAACACAGTACTATTTGGTACTATGTATATTAAAACTTAAATGTGCAGAAAATAGACCTGTTAATAAATTAACAGCGTATTTTAATAGTGTTGTATCTGCTTGTATCACACTTGGTTTCCTTACTAAAATTAAAAAAAGCTCAAACAAAAACAAATCAACAAAGAAACCAACCAACACCAGACCACAACCCCAAACACAACAAAGCAGTGATTTTAGCAGACTTAAGTATGCTCTAAGCACTGCATTATGGCAGAGTGATACTAATATGGCCTGCAATTGGAGAGGAATGACCTTAACTAAATTCCTTCTTTAAATACAGCATTTGCTTTGACCATAAGTAGTAAACTGAGGTTAGTGTCAAAATAACAAAGTTGCATTAATTTTTTTAGCTGCCCAGCCAAATAAACATTGCGTAGTCAGGTTCCTCTGCCCCTTTGACTGAAGTGAATAAATTAGACTTTTTTCTCTCTGGAATGGTGACACACCAGTAGGTTACTCTGGGATCAAATTAGAGATCTTATCTTTGTTCTTAGGGGGCTGATGACCTAAATTTGACTACACAAAATCTTCAGTTTCTAAGAAGAGCTATACTTTACAGTCATGTTCCAGACTGCAAATTTAATGGGGTAAATGTTTTTTTTTTCCTTTTTATCAGTGCAAGTCTCTTCTACAACTGCAATGATGCTTTTCATGGTTGTGTTAATAAAAGAAGGAGAAAAGCTGTGTTAGAGTAGAATTTTTTCCTTTGAGGTTTCTTCTGTGTTCCAATCTGTCTTTGGTATTTAATTTTGTCATTCTCTTTTGCTGTCAAAGCTGTTGGGAATCTGATGAATGAAGCATCATTTGTGGTCAAAATCCAAAAAGTTGATAGGGAAAAATGTCTCACTCTTGTAATCTGTTTTCCCAGATCACATAATAATGAGTATCCCAAACCTTCCCTGCACCTTTACTGTACTGGTAATATGTGCTTTAACCTGTTTTAGGCAACTCTCATAACTGAACTCATGAATTGCCATAATCTCTCTGATAATTTGCACCACTGTTGTTGTCTGCCATAGCATTTAGGGCACTCAGCATAAATTCTTTGGAGCTTTTTGTGGGATCTGAAGAGTATTTTATGCTGTGTTCTGTTGATATTGCTGCAAAATAAACAATGGTATTAATATCTATTTTTTAGCATTAGGAAAACTCCATTGGACTCAGTTTATGACGTCCTGTATTGCACCAAAGGATCTATATAATTCATTTTCTCTTCAACTTCATTCCAGCACAGACTTTTAATAGGGTGTAAGAAAGGAAGGTTTCCCTATATTATCCAGAAATACAGGTGAAATTCATAGCTTCCAAAGATATTTTGAACTAGCTACAATGATTAATGGCTACACGTTTGCAGTTCCTATATGCTCCAGTGACCTTCAACCATGTCTGAATCCGTTCTTGGAGTTTCCTTCCATGTATGTGAAATGATTTGGGTATTAAGGACAGTTTTAGATCTCTCTTTAACTTGCAGTGTAAAACACCACCATCTTTTTTCTTCATTTATAAAACATGTTAAAAATGCCTCTATTTTTGAAATATATGTTTAAATTCAGCAGATTTTTTTTTTAAAATCACAAAAGCTGTGCCGTTGCTACCGTGACAAAGAAGATGGGTGCCACACCTACACTCTGTCCTCTTTTGCAAATTTTGTTTTCACTGTAGTTGGATCACTTTGTAATTATGGAGTTTAATTATGAAAGGACTGCAACTTGACTATTTAGGAGATTTTCCCTTTTTTGACATTCTTTATCCTGCATACTTCACCTGCAGAAAGACTCTTTTGGAAAGATGATTATTTCTGTTATGATGTCTTAAACCCTCGATCTAGGGTAGAAAGTAACACACTGAGAAAAAGTCAATCAGTTATGTACTGCAAACTGTGTGCCTGGGTTGACTTAAAAAGTACAAAGCAGTTAAATTATCATCACTTACCCATATCTTTCATGACTGAGAGTTGTGTCCCATGTACATGCTTTGTAGATTTTTTTCCTCTTTAGGTCATTTTGAATAGTTGACCTAAAAGCCACTGACTTAGCACATATATTGGTTTTGAATATTTGAATTGATGTGGAATTTGAGTATTTCTTTCACTCATTGGTAAGAGGCATGCTGGTAGCTTGTCACAAAAATTCCAAAGAAAATAATTTCATGTCATCTTACCTTCAACTTGGGAAATTATGGTGTTACTCTGCACTTTTTTTTGCCACTTGTGTTAGTTAAACTATGTATTCCTGAGTGCTGCAGGTACAAGTTTATTGATGAGTACCAGTCAAATACATGTAGAGGCAATAAAAGCAACCATATTTCATTTCTGTCCCCCAATACCCACCAGATGCCAGTGAAAGTTTATTTGTTCAACGTTGAGAGTTAAGTAAAATCACAAGGAAAATCTCTAAGTAAGTCAAAGAATCTAATAAATGAGCAGTCAGTATGGCTGTGAAAATTGGGGGAGGCATGAGGAGCACACACTGCCGAATTTAATTTCTTACGTGGTGAGACAAATCTCCCTGGAGTTATGATAGACCCAAAAGATGGGTGAAGGAGAGAGATTCCCTCACAAGGCAGCTCAGAGCAGGGTCTAACTGAAGATGATGGCAAATGATGACAAAAACAATCATGGATTTTTGTCCCAGTGACCTGGCCTGTGTGATTTTCTCCTTACACATTCTTCTGGCTCGCTAGGAGACCTGACAGCTTGTACACTTGAAAATGTCTGTCGTTCTGACAAGCTGCATTCCTTGAACATGTCATCATGTAGGTAGCTTTCATTTATTTCAGAGAAGTCACGATCAGGTTGATACTCGTAATACACATGGGGGAAAAATGTGTGATCACTGTGTTTTCTCATCCTTGGTATGACACTTCAAGGAGATAAGTATTTCACAAGAATCTGAGTAAAACATTAGTCATTTTTCTCATTTACATGGTGGTCTATAATTTGAAAGAAAATTTCCAAGCTACATGCTGTATAGGGTTCTGTGAACTAGGTAGATTTTTTCCAACTAAATTAACTCTATAAATTTGAAAGCATTAGGAAGATGGATCATGAAAATTCTGTTGACAGAAAGTAGAGTGAGACTTTTCCATGTTTGGCTTGGAAGCACAGATGACAGAGGATCCATTTGTGCTCAGCCTGCATGTCATATTTCAGAATTAAGCAAATAATAATGGGAAGCCAAACTGAATTGGTTATGATTTAATGTCCTTAGCCTGCTATGATATTTTTGTGTTTAATTCACTACCATCTGATTCACAAATCAAATTTGACAGTGTTCTTCTGGTAGCACTTGCACTCTTTAGTTAGTATCAGCCAGAATGATGACTGCAAACAGCTGGGGAACAGGTGAGACTCTTGTGGCCAGAGGAATACAGCTGTGTCCTATGGACAGTGTTTAGTGCTGATTACTCCTCAGGCTTTCTGGTCTTAATGTCCTACGGGTGAAGTGAAGCACTTCTGATAGGGGATTTTTAGTGAGCCCTAATTTGTATTTCTGGCCATCTCTTCTGGCTGCTGTGGATAATACTTTTTGTTCCTTTGCATGCTATTAAAAAAATGACCTCTTCACGACTCACACTAAGGGGAAAAAACCAAAACAATTCAGAAAATAGATTCAGTCAATTTCTTAACAACTCTGCATCCTGGAGGCTGAAAACAGACTTATTTGGCCTGAGTTTAGTGCTTTGAGCTGGTAGATAACTATATACAAATATGTTACAAAATAAAAACGATAACTCTCTTTTTAAGCATCATTTGGTGTACCGGTATGAGAAATACCTAGGGACACAGATCATTAAGCTCACTTTCCTCTGTCCAGACATGGAGTTAACTAAGTGAAGGCCAAAGTAGCATGTGAGCTTTTCAAATGACCTTAATTTGAACTCTAAATGCATGGCAGGTTCAGAACATTTCAGGATAAGCAGTCGACCAAGACTGTTCCTCTCCAGTGCAAGTGAATAGTCTACAGACATTAAAAGTATATCGAGCAGGCCACTACTAATTCAGGAAGTCAGGTCAAAAAAGCAGTTCTACTTTTGAACTGGCTTGGATTGAAGATAAGTATTTATACAGCTGTAATTGAAGTACCAAACTTTAAAAAGTCAGTCATTGAGAGCTATTACCGTGAACCAAGATTATTTCCTAGACTTAAGTCCTCTTTGAACTTTTACCATAAACAAATCTTGTGAATTCATCTTCACACCAAGGTGTCCCACCCTTGCACAGAAGAATACTCATCCCTGTAATTTACAGGACCAATTCAGGGAATTAAACAAAGTCTCATCAGAAGTCCCTCAGCTCCAGTGGAAGAGTGAGTTTGATTGTTTTCTCTGAACTGGCTCAGGCTGTGTCATGTGTTGATATGACTGTTGTCAGATTCTGACAAGTGTTTTACAAAATATGTGCACATCTCCCATGAACCTATCATGTGAAAAGTGCAAATAGTGGCTCTGTGGATCCTTCCAGAAATACAGCTTTCTCTGAATGCTAGAAAATTCACTAAGACTTTTTCCATTGCCCTCAACTGACTTTGAATTAAATGCAGATAGTTACCTCACACGTAGTAGTTATACCCTGATAGTGATTCTGTTCCATTCAGTATTTATATCCTTTCCTTCCCACCTAGCTTAGTCATTCTAGAAGAAAAGAATTTTCTCATGGACTCTGTAACCTTCTTTCTCCTTGCACACAGTGCTTTTCTGGGGTGACAAATAGCAAAAATGTAAGTGCCCTTTACTATCAAAGAATTAAGTGTGTTTTCATATCTACCTGGGCCTTGTCTGTCTGTAGTGTGAGCGCAGGCATTTGATATTCACCAAAAAAAAAGCACATTGATGTACTTAGGGTTGGATCAAGTGTGATCTCATTAGCATTAAACAGCTATAATGGGAGAAAGATGAAAATAACTACAGAAACATGAGGAACAACAAAGATGAAAAGGAAAATGTGAGAACGGTACAAAAACATGGTTCCTTATTTGTTGGGTAAACTTGAAAGGTGCCCTTCTCAACCTGCCTGGCTTATAATATATTCAGAAAGGGAAATTAATCAGCAGTGGTTTATATCTGTGCAAATCTAGCTAAGGGACCTAATATTATAGTGACCTGCATATTTTAAGACTAAGCTGCAGCTCTTCTACAGAGATGCCTTTTCCACTAATTCTATTCCACAATCTCAGTATGTGAACTGCTGCCCTTACTATTTACCCCTTTACTTTGATTTATCAATATATTTTTCACTCTTGCTGCTCAAAGTCTAAAGGTATTATTCCTTTATATTTGGATCTGCTAACATTTTTTGCACTTTATGTGAATTTCTCTATTACAAAATTATATTGATAATTTCAGAAAATATCTGAAAGTTCTGAAATATAATATTCTAAATTGAAAAAAAGGAAAGAATCAAAGGAAAAATGCTCTAATGAAAGCTCAGTTCAATCAATTGGATGTTGTTTATGGCAACTGTTTTTCAGCCAGTTAGCGTCTCTTTACCTTGATTCAGCTTCAGTTTGGTCCTGTTGCAAACCAGAAACTTGCTTAATGTTGATACCAGTCAATATGATGCCATTTTGTCAAACATCCTAACATCTGAACTAAAATACATGGGTTTTTTACCACTTCCAAGTTTTTGTGGATTTAAATAAGTTATGATATTTTTTCCAGATAGGAGTTAATGTAAAAAGTGTGGAAGCTGAATAATTGATTATTGTTCTCCCATCCTCTGATATCAATCCAATCTCAGAGTTGTTTCATTGAAGGCATTTGTCTCTTCAGGTTGGATTAGATTTTTTAAAATCCTTGATTCTGAAGAGTCTATGCAAACAAATCTTCTGCTGCTTTCTAGTCATTATTAATTTGCAGAATGGTGGCAGAGATATAATCCAGTGGGATTGCTTAGAAATTTTGTCTGGAGCTGTTGCCATTTTGCTTTGACTCTGCCTGGTCTCAGCCATATCCTGATGTGTAGTCTCACTCTGATGAGAGCAAAGACAAGGAATATAAATCAAGGAGACGCTGCCCAACTGCTGTACAATTGGAATGTTACCAAAATACGTGGTCTCTCTCTGTATTGAAGCATGTATGGCAGGGTATTTTCTTTATTATCTTCTGCCAATCTGATCCAACTGTTATTAAGAACACTGGCAATCCTTCCTGTGGCATTGAGAAAATTTGGGTTAGAACTCAAAAGAGTTATCTTCATAATTTCTCTGCATTTGAGAGACATTATTTTTATTCAACTGAATAATATCAATTGCTAGGTTACACTGGTATGTATGTTGTTTTAGGTCAAGCTTGTGTATTTCAGTATAAATAATTGTTCCCTCAGTTTAGTTAATTGGAGAGGTCTACTTAAAGAGGTAGAAAATGAAGAGAAAATGTCTTTTTCATTGTTATATTGACTGTTTCAGTAAATGACATTCTTGGCAGAAGTTCTGAAGTCCTCAACACTTTCATAACTATTGATCTGTTTTTGAAGCATAGAAATTCTGCTCTGATGATGTTATGCTTAGAGAAACATGTCATGATCTCTAAGCCATTCCTTTGTTTTACTTAGTTTGTATAAAGTAATTTTCAGTTGTTCATGAAATTTGCCTCAGATAACACCGAATGATTTAAACACATTTCAGTATTGTGAAGAAATTATGACTAAGAAAAATATTTAACAGATAAATATATTTGTACAGAATTACATCTGACCTGTCATGCTCATTCTCTTGAACTCAGTTACTGTGATTCTGGTGGAGTTTCTTCTCAGTCATGTTTCACATATTATTTTCCTCTTAAGAATAGAATATTACTGATTCACATGCATGTGTGATATGTACAGCTGAACCAATTAAAAGGACATTACAAATGCTTGCAAATCACCCAGTTATTCTGAAGGGATGAGAAAGAGGGCAGGAAATCTGTGGCATAGTGTGAAAGGGAGAAATGGAATTGTGGGGGTGGACTGCTCACTTCCAGGCACCCTTCCGTGTTCTGTCACCTCTCCAAACTGCACATGCCAGTTCCACAGTTGTCCATGTCCCCTTAAACAGATGTTCTGTTAGCTCTGTGGCTGTAAGGATTGTGTGAAGAAAATACCAGAATATTTTTTCAAGACGATTTGATTGATGGATCCTTGGCAACCGCTCATGTTCTGCAGCCACTGAGTATTCTTCCTGTAGAAACATGGAGGCTGAAAAAATTGTCATGTTGCATCTTTGCCACCTTCATTGAGAGGAATAATATGGTTACATTGTGAATATTTACTGAGCTTTCAGGTGTATGAAAATGGGTGCATTCCTTTTTCACTAAGGCATCACTCTAAATTCAGAGGATATCTGTAACATTAGTGAGACCAGGATTTTGTGCTCAGTATGTTGTTTGGATAAGGAACAGTGTGCTTGTTTATCTGGAGGACACCTATCAAACATAGCTTTCTTGGTCGCTGTCATGTTCTATCCCAAGGACACAAGTTTTGAACCCACAGAACAGACCATAGCAAAGGATTTATTTTTCCTCCCTGACTGTGTTGTCTCGTTACTATCTTCATTCAGCTAAAAAATTGCTTCAAACACATGCATGTGTGTGTGTCTGTGTGTACAGTAGCTTATGCTGTTGTCATATAGACTCTTCAGCTATAATATTATGCAGTTGAAGGATAATTGCAATGCCAGGAATTAGGGTTATTTAAAAGGTGAATGGGTAATAATGAAATGGCTTAGAAAAGCATCTCAAACTAATAATGGTCATTCACATAAATAATACTTTACCATTTCCCATCTGTCATCCACTGTGAAGATTTGTGGTACCCTTTGATCAGATGACTTGTCCTTGAAGTACAGTTTGAATTCCAGTGTGAAATATCAACTGTTCTGCTGACAGAATGAGTTCAGGCAGCTCGGTATGGCACTCATCATGGGAACCCAGAACAAAAGAGTTTCAGCCTTTGGGCAGAGCAACCTGAATCTTGGGTTTCACTGGGGTTGTGAAAAGTGTTAATGTTTAATAATTAATTATGGTGGCATTAATATTATTACTTAATTTGTTTTATGAAGCAATACAATGACATGTGGTTACCTGATAGCCTTGCCAAAGCCATCACCTCATTGTTTAGGAAGTTGCTTTATTCCCCCACCACTTAATTTTTATTCAAGTATTTTTGAAGTAATGTCTGCTGTTAGTTCTAACTGTACTTTCTCCCAAACTTTGCATTTTTATATAGCTAGGCCTGTATTATGAAAGGAAGAGGTGACTAATAATGCTGATTATTAGAGTGGGAAATGCTTTGAAAAATAAATAACATAATTATAACCCTATTGATAGAATATATAAATTAGACAGGTGATATCTGTTCAGCTTTTAGAGTCCTGATTTTTGATGACCTAATAGGTGAAGGATATGAATAGCTATTCCCCACTCATCAGTCAGAGAATATCTCTATAGAACTTATTCAGTCTTACCATGTGAGTATAAATTTGGTTGAATTTATTGATTTCAGGTGGCATAGTTGTCATTCTTAAGCATGTGGGCCCTGAATATTTTATGGGGCAGCTGAACTCTGCAAATTACATCATAACATTCATGCTTTCGTCACCCACAAGTTCCTTCTGGCTCAAATACCTGAGCTGCTTTTGTATGAAAATAAAGATATGCACAGAGTGTGGTCCTGATTTTTGCTTCCACATGGGAACAAAAGTAGCTTCAGCAAACATTGGCACCTCAAACACTTCCTTTAGCTGCAGTGCAGTCTTATCCGTAAAGTTTGTTCAGTTAGTTTAGTTTTTCTAAAGTAGATTTTAGACTGGTGACACAGCTGACTAAGGGGCTGACCTTGAAAAAGCTTCTATTGCTGCTTGTGTGGAACAGGGAATACTTGGAACACAAAATAAGTACTTGAAAACAGAGTAAGGTTGACTGTACTGTAAGTAGAGAATGCTACTCCCATAATGGAATGAGAACACTCGCGCATACAGTTTCTACAGTCTGTTAAAAATGGAAATTTCTTGACCACGTAGAATGTTTTGTCTGGATGCAGATTGTATGCCAAAGCACAAACACTGCAGTTGGAGCTGTGCTGTGTTCTAGACTGAATGCAAGCTACTGTGTGTTTCTGTATTACTGTAGATTTTATTCTTCCATCACTGTTCAATCAAACAGAAAATGAGAAACAATCATCTTGATAAACTAGTACTGAAATAATTATTCTGTTATATGCAGTGCACTTTTATTCTGGAAATAGCTCCAGTTTTTCTTTTGCATGATGAAGAAATAAAAATTGAGTAATGACTTTATAAGCTCTTATAAATTAAAAGAACAACAAATGCATGTAGATCAAATATACCCTTCAGTTTATTAATCCAATAAACCTTTACTTGTTATGCTGATACAGATGCAGGGTCTAAATATCTGAGGATATGCTTCTCTTCCATCAAGTATGAAATAGACTTAGATATTATGTAAATGTTAAATCCTTCAACCTCATGTTCAGCTAGTGAATAGATCATGGATGAGCTTCATGAATTTTGCCACCAGCAAAGAGATCCCTTCCTTAGCAGAAAAGATTTTTTTCCTAAATAATCAATTTTTATGATAAGCTCATAAACTTCCATTAATTAAATAAAATAGTAATATATTGGTTGTATTGTATTATGAGTCTAGTCTTTTCATTAGCTGAGGAAAGTGGTTCTCCCTCTCCTGGTCAGAGGGTTGGAGCACCTCTCCTGCAAAGATGGGCTTTCAGTTGGCCAGTTTTTCAGCCTGGCGAAGAGAAAGCTCTGGGGAGACTTTAGAGGACCTTCCAGCACTTAAAGGGGTCTTATAAAAAAAGAGAGAGAGTGAACTTTTACACCAGCAGATAGTAAGAACAAGTAAGAACAGATTTAAAGTAAAAAGCAAAAGATCTATATTAGATGTTAGACATTTTTCCCTGCAAGGCTGGTGAGGCCCTGGCACAGGTTGCCCAGAGAAGCTGTGGCTGCCCCATTCCTGGAAGAGTCCAAGGCCAGGTTGGATGGGTCTTGGAGCAACCTGGTCTGGTGGAAGGTGTCCCTGCCTACGACAGGGGATTGGAACAAAATGAGTTTCAAGGTCCCTTCCCACCCAAACCATTCCATGATTCTCAAATTCTTATTTCTTCTATTTTCAGAAAATTGAAAACAATTATATGAGCTTACTCAGTGGGAATTTGGTACATTTTTTCCACTGAGACTTAAAAAGAATTTAAAGTAAAACAGGTGTATCTGTGACATTACTCAGATATCTGGAGACCATTCAATCGTCTTCATAATTCCTAGTTGGCAAGAGATTTCCTGCTTACATGGATTTTTTCATCCTTTTTTCTTAGCAGCATTTGAAATGAGAAACTAGACAAAGACCTGACAGTTTCCCATGTTAGTTCAATGCCTGCTTTCCTAGTGGGCCCTTCCCCAAAGGGTGTCCAGAGCTGAAAAGGGATGCACTAACTATGCTTACTCCCTGTGATGCTAATCACAATTATTATCATGTCTTTGAAAGGATGGTTACAGGGCTGAAAGGATGCCTCAATGCCCATTCAGGTACAATAGCTGCAAAATGGATAGAAATTATTTTCTTAAATCATAACATCTTTATTATTCATATTGCTTTTCATAGTGACTTGGACTTAAGTAACAATCTATCAGAATAATTTTCTATGGTGGCAAGATATAATTTTGACCACTCTTTTACATGACAATTTATTTCTTTACAGAACATTGACAGTTGAATTGCTGAAACTTCAGTTCTTAACAGTCTGAAAGGGCCCACATCTGGGGAAATTTTCAGGAAAAAAACAAGAGTTCTGTTTTATAGGTACTTTTCCACATGATTAAGGGACAACAAAAGGTTGTTTTTCCCTTTTGTAAGAGGCTAACTCCATTGCAGTAATCTAATTATCCTAATACTGTTAATATTAAGTAAGTGTTCTAGGAATTTAGAGCCTGGAGTACTTGTCCTTTTAGCTAGATTTCATATACATAGTCCAGTCTTCATAGTGCAACATATAAAATAATATATGGGTCTGATTCTGCATTCATTCAGGCAAAGCTCCTATTGCCTTAGTGCTGTGGGTTCAGATTCTTTGTAGGGTATGTATGTAAGGTGAATACCTGCGTAGTTTTTCAGTCAAAAGCTACATTTAATTTTCCTGATGTGATTTAAGCTCACAAAAGGATGAAAATTCTGAGCATTAAGCTTCTAAGACTTCACTGAAATAGAGTGACTTGAAGTTAAGTTTCAGTGGTTCCCTGTTGTGCCTTGATCCTGCTCATAAATGTCTGTTTTTCTGTTGGTGCAGACAAAAGTTAAAGTGAAGTTTTTTAAAAGTTGGGAGGGATAAAAGAATCCCTAAGCTCTTCTAGGGATATGAAAGCGCAAAGGTCCACAGTGGCTGAGGTTTTCAGAATCAGAAAATTTCCTTTGTGTGTCAGTCTCAAAGTGGTAAATGGAGCTGAACAAGGGTAGCTCTGTCTTGAGGATACAAGTGTATTAAGAAATATATTGTTGTCACCCACAAAGAACCAAATAACCTAAGTGTGTGTAGTCTATTATAACACCTCAAAGAGCCTCCAGGTGAAACGACTGTCATTTGATCATTCTACAGTATCTTATTATTTCTTTAGGCCTAATAATTTACAAAAATCAGTTTATATTGTCTATGACTCTACAGATGGTTTTCTATTAAAACTGTGCATTTTCAAACACATTTTCTTGGCAAGAGTGGAGAGAGAAATATTTATCCTATAAGGTAATGAGTCAGAGCACTGTGACAGAGTTTGCTGTGCAGACTTGGAGACAGGCAAGTGAAAATGCAACAATTCGTGTGGCACAGGTCTGGTAGCTGCAATGTCAGTGTGCTGGAAGGAGCAAGTGCCTCATTTAGTAACTGCATAAAACAAAACTGTTCTTGTGTGTGTGTGAACTTTGCAGTGTTTTGCTTGAAGGCCTCTGTGTAATCCTGGGTAGCAGGTCAAGTAGGTGACGCAGATAAATTGTGGGACCCTTGCCCTCAGAGATGGAATAAGTTCAGTGACCAGTAAAGTAGTGAGGTAACAGTAAATTGTTCTTAGGGTCATCCTATAAATATTTATAATTTCATAATTAGTTCAGAGGCAGTTGCTGTGGAGCCAATCAGTAGAAACTGATAAGGGGAAGAATTTTTAATATGACCCATTTTAGTGCAGCTACTCTACCTCTACCACACTTAGGGAATAGAATTTCCAAATCACACATATTTTACCAGTTTGAAATTGCTATGCTGCTATGAACACAATAGGAGTTCAGAGTGGCATCTGACCAAATAGAAAGTGATTCTATACATCTAGAATATATTAGAATACAATAGAAAATAATATATTTAAGATATCTCACAGCTCTTCGCAGATGCAAACTCATCCTCACGTTCAAGCAGTTGGAATTTAATTTTATTTTTACTTTTTCTTTCCATTTTCCTTTTGAGAACATACACTGTGAGCTTACAATTTTGCAAATAAAATGCACACTGATAACCCATGGGTCAAACTAAAGGGATGCTTAATATATTACACAGGAAAAAAACATTCTTAATAGATTTTTTCATCAAGAAACCAAAGTGACAATTGGTACTCAATCTTAAAAGCAGAAGTAGGTAATACAGGGAAAACCAACTAATGATGAGAGCAAGATGCTTTTTAATGCTGCTGGAAATAACTTTTCCACTTACTCCTTTTTAAAGCCGCTCATCTGTTGAAAAGAAGAATTTAAGTATTCAACTTTAAAGCTGGTGCTTTTTTTCACACAGAAACAACCCATCAACTGGATAAATTTAATTTAGATTAATTGTTTTGATTTACACCGTTTTTTTCACATTCTAAAACAGATTTCCATTGGCTTCTTTATCTAGAAGAATTTGCTTTAGTGTCATTTCATCCCATTGACTCAAATTGCCTATGGTGGCTTGATATATGACCTCCTAAAATTATTTTATTGACGAAATTGTTTCCTAATTTTTACTCGGGAGAAATTAGAGAATGGATTCTGATATCTTGGAAATGCTTTGGAGTTGCAGTGTGCTCCATCTATTGCACACCAATTACAGACAGTTGCAAAAGAGCCTGACTGTGTCTTGCAAACTGCAAAATGAAACTAAACAGGCACCCTTTATTATGTTTGCTTCTTCAACAAAGCCCAAGGAATACAAGAAAAACTTGGTTTTTCAGTAGCTTAGTGTATATAACATCAAAATCACTGTTTGTATGTAAAGGCAACCATAGTGACCTTCCTTTTCTTTTCAGTAAAGCAGTGAAGAGCCTGGATGCAGCTCCACTGCTTCAGTAACCTCAGTTACCATCAGCTTTGTTTATGCATAACAGTGCAGATGTCTTTCTAAGTAGGCTGGAAAACATCTGCCATGATGATCATTATTACTGCTGTGGAAATCTGATTGATTGTGTATAAACCATGTGTATGACTGGAGTTAGAGACCATTTTTCTGTGGTTACACGTGTAGTATTGAACTACAGCCAAAGTATATGTTGAGTTAATGTGTAGGAATAAGTAATGCTGTTTATTCTTCAAACTGGGTAAATACATCTAAATCAAATTTAAGGTCATCATACCATAACTCTATTTACGGCCATGATTGCTGCAAAATAAAGATGTAGTAAATGTTATTTCTGGAGATGAAAATGTAATGTCCTAAAGGATTTCATTGACCAGTAATTGTCAAATATTGGGATGATGCATCAGTTTTGATGGACTTTTAAAATATATTTTTCCTTTTATGGAAACTAAATCATCTTGAAGTACATAATGAATTTAATGTGTTTGTATAGAAATATAGTTTTCTGAGGCTCTGTTCAAAATACTTTCATAATGCACAGGTTTCACTTGAAAAAGCCTGAGGATTTAGACATATTAATTTGAGTTCTTCAGAATGAAACAGCCTGGTTGAATGCTTTAAAAAAAAATCACTAAGTTATAAGAAAAATACCATCAGTATAGCCTTTTTACAAAAATAATTTTTGGAGTGAGGCAAAAATTGGTTACTGACAAAGTCTGGAAGTTCTGTACAGAATCAGAAAAGAAGAAATAAATGTGATTTGGCTATTCATTTTACCACTTTCTTATGCTAGGTTCTTATGTAAAGTTTAATGGACAGATCTTGCACATCCTTACACAAGTAGTTTTAATTCATGGAAGGATTCCTTTGTGAGCTGTTGCATCTACTAATTTTGACAGAGACTATTTTGTCTTTAAAATGGAAGGTTTTCCATAGATTAAATATATGTGGAAGCAGGATGGGTTGAGAAATACTTTTATCTCACTACTATCTTGGGAGATGCAAGATGAGATATTCTGGTGTGGTGACTTTGAGTACAGGAATAATGGTAGTAAGAGTGCCAGACATAAAGTGTAGTATCTGGACATATTCCTGGGAATGATGAAATTGAAAGTCAGAGTCTGCACAGATTAATGTGCATAGCCTGTGATTTGGCTACAGAGAACTAGATAAATGAAGTATTGTGAAATGGTTTCATTAATTTATTAATAGATTAATTTAAAAAAATAGGAAATGTGATGAATTTTTAAGCCTTCTGTTTGTGTGTTAAGGTTAACTTACTTGTATTGGCATCAAGAGTGAAAAGAAGATTGGCATACCTAAATATTACTTGGCTGATTAGACCCTCACAAATCTGTCTTTGTCTGATAACCAGCCCAGAGAGATATTTAAGTAGGGGTCACAGCAAAAGTCGTGGCCAGACCTCTTACCTGCTCATTGACAATTCTGTGTCAGAAAATAATTACATTATGTAAGCATGGAGTACAGAACAAACACTGCTCAGTGTATTTATAGTTATATCTTTATCCCTAACATGTGAGTAGAAACAGAAATCAACATCTCACAAAACTTCTATAAATATCTACAAAACCTGAAATTAAAAGGATTTTAGAGAAATGCATGTGGTAGAGGAAGGCAAGAGAAGATAGAAAGGAAAAAAAAAAGAAATTTATTTGTATGGAAACGTTGCTATAATAAGGCTCTGCACCATGATATATTGGATTGTCTTTGGTTTATGTGTTTTTGGACAGCTGCAGAAACCAGGTTCCTCTGCCCCCATTTTAAGCAGCCTAGATTAAACACATCTCCAGTCTAACACCTCTGTTGATGTGCTTGAAATTGTTATAAAAACATTGCCTTCATAATAGGAAATATTCTGCGAAATAGGTCTTATGTCTGAGATTAAAAAAAATAGATTAAAAAAAAGCCACACATGCCAGCAAAACAAGGAATTCTTTCACTACTTCTCACGGCAGGCAGGAGCTCAGCCAGACCCTGAGGACAGCAGTGCTCCATCACGTGTAACAGTGGCTTGGGAAGACAAACAGCATCACTCCAAACTTCCCCCAGCTTTACATGCTGAGCATGATGTTGTGTGGTCTGGGATATCCCCTGGGTCAGCTTGGATCCTCTGTCCTGTCTCTGTCTCCTCCCAATATCTTGTGCCCCCCTGGCCTCCTTGCCTGGTGTGTTGGAGTGAGAAGCACATTCCAAAGGGAGGTTTGTGTTCCAGATGTGTGCTGTAGCCTGGAAATCGGGAGCGCTGTTCCTTGCCAAACACAGACAATATTCCAGTTATGATGAAACTAATCTCCCCAAAGTGTGTCATCCTAAATCAGAAAAGATAAATCGGTGATCTCCTATAATTGTAGTTTTTAGCTCTGATGCTTTTCTTGGTCTCCTCAGATAAAGCAGAGGGAACTTTTTTTTAAAGCGAGCTTGAGAATTGGCTGCCAATGTCCTTCTCTGTCTGACAAAATGAAAAGTCCTTGAATGTACTTTCATTAGTGCTCTAGCTTCCTTCTCCTTCATGCATTTGAACAAGCTGACACCTTACAAAGTTCTGCTCCCAGTAGGGATTAGAATGGCTCCCAGATTCCACATCTTCACTGCAGTCCTCCTGCAATGTAATATTTGCCTCACATTCACCAGACGTCAGGGGAAAACCACAGCCCATAATCAGCTTTGAAGGACACAGGAACGTGACGAGTGAACCTGGTTCAGAGAGTTGTTTTACTGCACTCAGCTTCCACCAGGTACTTTTGGAGAAGGCTTTGTTTTGTGATCAGATGCTGATGTTTTCTTCCCAACTCCTTTAGTTTTCCTGAGCAGCGATGGGCAAGAGCTCACAGAGAAATGACACCTTGAAATTTTGTCTCTGGCTTGGCTTTTCTCTCTTGTCTATGGCTTTTAAAAGCCATTCTCCTTGTGTCTCCCATTGAATTCATTCATCCACTATTGTTATTTCTGAAGCTGCACAGTTTGGCATTTAACCAGAAGATACTTTTTTAATATACTATTTTTCATTAATGAGCCAATTAAACAGTTTTCTTCTCCTTAGTAAAAGACAGGTGCTTTGAGTTCTCTACCTCTGATTTTGTTTGTCCAACTATCTCAGGTTTTGTGCCTCATTCATCTTCTCATCGCTCTGAATTTTTATTAAACCTTGGAGTTTCACTGTAGGCTGCTCTGTGCCTAACTTTGTGGTTAAAATCTGTCTGGTAAACAAGATTCCATGAGTATCCTTGGGTTAATGAAATGCATCTCAGAGGAGGGTTCCCACCAAAGATGTGTTGGTTCTGGCAGTTTGCTGTTGGGCTAACAGCACGAAAACTCATGGTATTTTTCCAGCTCTGCTAACAAGGATCCTGACTTCACCAACTCTTTACTGCTCTTGGGAGATATCATAATCTCTTTCTAACCCAGTTAATTGAAGACAAAGAGGAATTAGGAAAAGTTGTGGTGGCCAAGGGATACTGGGTGTCTGGTGATCCTGTAATGAAGAGAGTCACAAAATAATTATTCTTTCTTACGTCTCTGTAATACTGATGATAATAGAGCTGCTCTCTTCTATGATTTTAAGTCTCTTATCTAAGAAATCTATCTATGAAATAGTCAGTCCTTTACCAGACAGAAATCTCTTTTGATCAATTTATATTTTTATCAAAGAGTTATTCTGGGGCAGGCTGTCTATCTTTTAATTAGCTGAAAAAAACATCAAAGGTTTTGGATTCCATCCAGCACTGAACAAGGACATTCTGAAATCTCAGAGATTTTAGCAAGAAAAGTGCCTCAGTCCAAAGGGAAATTCATGGCCAAATGAACGTGCTGACTGAGGAGCAGCATGAACTCCCCAGGAGGCCTAGAGAGGAGAGGAAGACTTCTGAGGAGGAAGGACAGTGTGAGTTAGAGCATATATCCTTCCCACAGCAGAAGTCTCGCCTGAGGAGCTGAACTTCAAAGACTTTCCTGCGGATAACCTTCTACTTCAGGCAGTGGCTGTGGAAAAATCCTGGGAGGAAGTTGAAAGAAAATAATCTTTTTCAGGGTTAGGAGAGTCAATGGAAGCTCTGACTCAACTGAGTCTGTACTTTTATTTGTTTGTCAAAAATAGGCTCACATAATGATGGAATTGATTTTGTGTCACTTTTTTTTTTGTCTCTTGGCGCTTTGGGCAATAGATCTTCAGACTGCAAAAAAAATCCCATATTTTTCCAAGAATTAGTAACTAGAGCTGTCCAAATGATGGTGAGGATGGGTTCTGGTTTGGAACATCTTAATTATTCTGAGTAAAATGTCATGTTCATAATTTGAATTATATGCAAATTTAAAAAAAAACCCTGTTAAAGACCCAGGGAATATTGAATTAGTAGCTCAATTTAGTAATGGACAGAGTGATTTAGGCAAAAGTTTGAAAGTTGAGCACAGCTAATAGAATCAGTAAGCTGGGAGAACAAAACAAGGGGCTTGTGGGAAATGTATACAATTTTCATTTCATTTGTTTTAGATAGTGATTGGCCTAGAAGTGTGATATATATTGATTTAGCACTAAGGATGATCAGAGACTGATGGAAGCAACAAAAAGCAAACACAAATCCCAGCAAACATTTATGAGGTTACTTAGAAATGAAAACATATCTGCAAGAATTACTGAATGAGAACAGTTTTTCTAAGATTCATCAGTAGAGTTAGAACTGATGAGTTCAGATAGAGGCTTGAGGACATGTCTGTGTAGACAACATTTACAACACAGTTGACAAGGCTGGGAGGTTCTTTTTGTTTTAATAAATTTGTCACACCAAGGGAACAATGGAAAAGTTGTATGAGAATAGGGCTTGCTTTGTTAGGGAATAAAAGACCCCTACATGTTTCTCTGTTTTTGTCCCTCAGTTGCAGTGTGATTTGATGTCCATATCCTGGCTGATGTAATGATTGAAATATCCAGTCTGATCTGCACTGAGTCAAGCTCAGGAACATTTAGTGGAATATGGGGCTCCAAAGTCTGATCCAAAAGTCACCAGAACAAACAGGAGCTAATGATGTGTTTCAGTACATACCCACCCTTCTGCACTCACAGGCACTGTGGAATAAAGTACAGGATTACTGAGTGATTTCACTGTTTAGCATCTATTGCTCTAAACAGTCATGAAGGAATATCAATACCATTATCCTGAGGAGGAGAATTTAGAAGCCTTTTATTTGTGCATGGAAGATCTGGCATTTAATGACTTGAAACGTTCCTACTTGAAGCAGAACATATTTTATAACACATCACCATCACCCCAAGCACTGCAGACCTGTGGGAAGTACTGATGCATGGGAGCTTGCAGGGACCTGCAGTTACAGTGGGTATTGTGCTGCTTCCAGTTGCTTATTAAAAGTTTATGAAAAGCAGTTTTGGTCTAGCGTCTGTGGCTTCAAAAAAAAAAAAAATCAGCAATGGCACTGCACAACGGAGACTGATAAGAAATGACAAAACAGACTGTCATGTTAGGAATTTAAAAGGGACTCACTTTCTATCCTCCCTTATTTCACTCTGTTAAATGCATATATATTTCATTTTAAAGGCATCTTTGATCACTTATGTTTTGTTAAATTGTACATGAGTGTGCAGTATCATGTTAGGTTTGCATTTCTGTGCAAATTGCAACCACAATCAAACATGTACATGGAATATTTGTTGCAGGGCAGATGTCTTTGCTATGCCTCTATCCATTTCTGTGTATGGTTTTCAGTTGTCTCTCATTATACCATTTCTCTGTCTTCATGAAGAAATGACAGTTTGCTTTGAGAAGCTAAAATGAAGATGAAAGTTTGATTCAAGTGTGTTGTTTTTTACTAGCCATTAGCCAGGAGGAAAGGAAGAAGGTATAAAGCAGCCCTGGGTACTTGGAAACTCATGTATCACTGCATATGAAGAAAATATATCAGGAGAAAGTAAGAATTTTTTTTTAACTGTCTCTCTGTGGTGTATCAGGTGTTAAAATACTTTGTTTTGGTTTTTTAAAAGAATACTCTGTATGTGCTGGCACTTTTTGCCACAAGCTTGCTAGGTTTCTGTTCGTCTCACCATTCTCTTCAAGTACCACTTCAGTGCAGCCCCAGGCCTAGCAGCTTTATAAAGACATGACTCACATGTTCTTTGAGATTGGCCTTTACTATTTAGGAACACCGGGTTAGTGGTGCTAAGGAAACTGTGAGATTTGCTTGGTTCATCTCCACCAGACTCTGAGGGAAACTTCTCTTAAGCCAAGCAATCCAAAACAGTTTTTGAAATTAATTTATCATGTTTTAGTTAAACAAAATTTCATGTGTGGAGCAGCCAATGAGCTGTGTGAAACCAGCTGCAAGGCTGCTTGTGGTGGGGTATGTTTTGTGCAACAGAAGATGGCAAGGATGTGCACTAAAAGCTGGCTGTGGGCACTCAGCTCATAGCCAGCAGAGAAGTAGGGGTTCCTCTCATGCAAATCATCTCAGTGGAAAGTGCACACCAGAAAAAGCTGATGGACTCAGGCTGTAGTACTGTTTGTTTCCCTGTGTGGACTGTGAAGTCTGGATTCTTAGATCAGATGTAGATTTTTGCACTATAGACATCCAAGATATTCCTGCCCATGTCTGCAGGAATAACAGGATAAGTAAATCAGGCTTGCCCAGATATCACTTTAATTCTGTACTTATGGAAATGTTTTAGTAATTAGAATTGACCTAGTTCACCTGGGAATGCTAGGAACAGAAAAACTGTTAATGTACGTTATTGTGCTCAATTAGCCAAGCAAAGCCCTGTCGAGAATCGGGCTATTGTTTAACTTTTCTGTACCTATTGGCACTACAAAAGGGAGTTTTGACAACTGAGGAACAGCAGTGGGATTGTAGCCCACAGAGTTCTTATACTGGAGACATTTGTTTAGGAAAACATTGATTTTATACTCAGAACTCTGCTAGGAGAGAAGCTAAGGAATTCACATTGTAGTTGATTAAGGATGTAAGGGGAGCCCAAAGATCACTCCCAATTATCAATATAAGTCTGGCTTCTGTTTCTCCTCTGATTACCCTGCTCTAAATTGTAGAGCAATACCTTCTTGCACCTGCCCTTGCATTTTTATTTACAGACTTAAGATTCAAAGTGTTAACATCTGTAATTTGGTTGTTTGGATTTGGTTGTCTTGAATCGCTGTTGTTTTCTTAGGAGGATGGTTCTTCTAGCTAATTATATTCTCATTTTATGGGAGGACACATAAACAAGACTGGATCAGGATTGCTGTATCCAAGTTAAGATATTTCTTCCTGGTAGTGACATATTTTGTTGAAAGTAAAACTTGGGAACTGAGGCCTTTATTGATGTAACGGTGGCTCTGTCCATGTTCCAAGAAAGAAACATCATTAAAGAAAGCCACAGATGCCTTCCAGAGTATACGACAGAACTCAAAGATCATAAAATTCCAGTTTGGGCTGGAAGAGATCTTAAAACTCCTCTAGTTCCAGCCCCACTGCGATGGGCAGGGACATTTTCCATTAAACCAGGTTGCTCAAAAATGCAACAAATCAGCTTGTTACACTGCATTTGTGTATTTAAATGAGGTGTTTTAATCAATCACGTCATAGGGTATTACAAGCAGTAAAATAATTCAAATTTGAAAGCTGGACACAGCAAATGACAGGAAGTTTTCTGTCTTGATATCAAGAGATTAACAATCCATGGCTGAGGAATAGGCTGTAGTGTAACCTGGATAATGCTGGCAGATTTAAGAGCTCACAATGTGGAAAACTGTGATTCACAGCTGGTCAGGACTAAGGCTTCAGGGAGCAGATCTTATGGCCAGCTGTGGATCCCTAAGGGCACACATAAAACAGTGTGAGGCATAAAAATTACAGAGTGACAGTGGAAAAAGATTGTCTGATCCAATAAAATTCTTTCCTAAGTCTGAGTATAATCTTTTTCTTCTTTGTTCCTATTTAATGATGATGCCTATGTTTTGGAATGTTACTTTTCCTGTTTCTGATGAATTGTCACTCAGACAAGTGCTATGATTAGAAAACTAAAGGTGTGCATTGCAGTATAAAAGGTAGCTGGCACTGTACAGACCACGAGTCAGTTTGCTGAAGCAGAATTCAATGATTCAGCACCACAGAGGAGGTGAGATGACCTCCCCTGAGTACCCACGAGGTGATGATAGGTAGCGTGATTGTCAGTAAAATGATCAGACAGCTGGGAAAAATAGAAAACAAGCCCTTTTTTGTTTGTTTGATTGATTGCTTGGTTTTTTGGTTTAGTTTTGTTTGTAGTTTTTTGTTTGGTTTTGGTTTTTTTGTTTTAATTAACTGTGCCTCTGGTCTATACGTGTGCATTTTTGCTGTGTGTTTGTAGAGGTAAAATATCTCTGACTGATAGTACTCTGAAGTATTAATTTGTACTTTATACACTATTTTCTGCGTGTTTAAATGTGCACATAATATAACTTGCAAATTCTTATCAAGAATGTAAACCTCAGGGAGGTGTTCAAATCAATGTCTTTTGAATGCTTAATGGGATTTCTATTTATGACATTATGATACTGAACTTAATATGGTCAAAGAGAAAAATTTTTGTTTTGTAAAGAGAAAAAAGTTGTCAACAGTTATGCAAACATAGGGAAGACATTGCAGTTTTTGTGTATGCACTTCTCTGTGTATAGATGTCAATACATTGACAGCTCTGGAAATATTGCCTCAGAATTACAAGGTGAAGATCAGGTCTTCTGATGTCAAAACTTCTCAGATAACACCACTAACAGATTGTTATATTGAAAATCTAGTAGTGGATAAGAGTATAATGATTTTTTTTTTTCTTCTGAATTTATTCCCTCTCTTCCTTTGTTTTTAGGGCATCAAAAGAGGATTTGTAGCACAAATCCAGAGGAGTAGAGGGCTGTTAAGGTGATGGTTTTTTCTTCTTTCAGTGTTTCACACATATATGTGTGCATACATACATATTTATGAATGCTGTGGGCACATTTATAAAAACCTTACATTTATAAATAGTTAGAAATTGATTTCCAAATTTGTGACAATAAAAAAACCGGTTAGCCTCTGACAATCTGGCTAGTGTAAATGAGAATGCAACCTTATCTGAGTGTTAGTTCATTCTGCTTTTTACTGTCGTTCTGAATCTAGTTTTATATAAAACCAGAACCCTTTAATATAAAGGATGTTCTTTCTACTTCATCTAGTGATACTGTTAACATAGTGGAAATGTAAACAATTTACAACTAAACTCTTCTTCCAGTGTTCAGTCTAGAATAAAAATGATTGCTGCAATAAACAGAGCCAAAGTGGTTGTTAAGTTCTCCCTTTCCAGGCCTGTTGAAATACTGTTTCCACATGTGAAACAAATACATGCTTACGTTCTACAGTACTGTTAGATTCATTTCGTGAATGGATAAATTTAAAAACTATTTGCATGTTTCATAAGGCTCATCAATGCTACAAACATTTTAGTCTGGATAGAGGAAGAAAATATATTTAAAAAAGGATAGTAAAAGGATGCCTAGCTATTTCTTTCCAAACCATTTGGAAAAGATGAAAACTGTTTCTAAGTTGTCGTGCTGATGAAAGATTCAAAAAACAAAATGCATTTATATATTTTGAAGATACACTTAAAGGGGAGTTATAAAGTCTTTTGGTTATTTTCTTTAAATTTGATCTTTTATAACTGCAACGTGAGTTGAGAGGTCTTGTTTTGCAACAGTCTTCAGATATTTCTGGGTAAAAGAATGAATTTGTGTTTATATAAATTATAGTATATTTTAACAAATGGAAACTGAACACAATCTTGTTCTTTAAATAATCTGGTGACATCATCAGAACAGTTTTAAGAAAAGAGTCCTAATTTGACTGATTTGGTGCCTCTTATGACCCATATGGGATTTACTTTTTAATGGTGTTCTATTAAGAGATAAAAACAGTGAGATTCTAATATTTTTTCAGTATGTTTTAAAATCCAAATCTGGACATTTTATAAGCCCTTTTCAAGGGCTTAAGCACAAGCACTTAAGGAAGCACAATAAAAGAAATCCTTGGAGGGAAAGCACTGGGTCTTGCACTTGGTCAAGGGCTTTCAATTCTCTTGGAAATCATGGCTGTGTCCTGTCCCAGCCCTGCTAAATTTACTGCAGCAGGGGACTTTTGGTGCTGCAAAATGGATCTGTGCCTGATGATTCATTTTAAAGCTCCTGTTAAACAAATCAATGAAATGTAAATTTCTTAAAACCTATTCAATCCCATAGAGAGAAAGGAAATGATGTTTCTGCCCTGACTGCATGACTGTATTATCTTTTGATAATTGGCTTTTGGGCTCAGTAAAAAAATAAATTTTTTTCTGCTGTGTGCACAATCTGACTTTTTAAAAGGAAGTGTGGCAGCAGTGCAGAACACAAAATGCAGTGGAAAAAAAAGTTGTGGAAGGCAGTGCATTAACAACTACAGTGTGCTAGCAAAACTAGCTTAGAAGCAGTAACACGAGAAACAATGTCAAACCAAGAAGCTGCATGCTTGGGTCCTGGTGCTTGTCCTGTAACCTCAGTGGGGAGCTTTACTTGGCTTCAAGCTGGTTACAACTCCAGGTTTGAGAGTCCCCAGAGAAATGTTTGGTGCCATTTTCATATCACTGCATACTCTGAGATTTCTGTTGACAATTTCTTCAGGACTAATTTAATGAAAAAGCAACTGTTTTCTTATTTCTGTAAGTGCATAATAGTATTTCAATGCAATAAATGGCTGCTGATTCTCATATGAAAAGAAGTACTCTAGAAACAATATGGAATGCACCTAGTATGTGTGCTTTACTGACACATTGCTTTCAGAAATGTAAAGAGAACTTGAAATTAAGGGACTTATTTTTCAGCTGTCACGTCATGCTTAAAATCACCTGTTTGGGAGATAAGTCAGTGCTGATTCTGAAGTGCTTGTCTCTGTCTTGTGTGATTTATAGTAAAAAGACGTAATGCATCTGAAGTGAAATCACTGGCAATCTCTTTCATTTCTCAAATAGGTTAAGCCTTAAATCAGCATGGTTTGATTTTTAAAGCATAATTGATTTCAGAATTTGTGTTTTTTCCTGCATCCTATAGTTGCATAAGAATCTATTTAATTTGGTGCCACTTACAAAAAACAAAGTGCTCTAGTTATTTCTAAAATGAAGTAACAGTGCTTGCAGTTGTTGCTGGAATGGGGAGGTAAGAAATGTTTTTAGCTTAACCAAATGTCATATATTGAAGCCTTGTTATTTCATCATAAAGCCTTTGTATCTTTTTTGTCCTTGTCTTACACATTGATGAGTGACCTTGTTTTCCTGAAAGAAATAACTGATCTCTTTAGAGCAAAAGAAGTTAACCTAGCCTCAAGTATAATGTTCAAATCCATTGTGAAGACTCAGGTGAATACACACACAAAAGAGATGCGTTTCTAGGACAAAAGTATTTGCTGCTTACCACTAAAGTGTTTCAGGAATTAGAAGAAAAGTATGGAGTTGAAAACTGTCAGGTTTTGTCGTGGTTCTGTGATACTTCTCTTCACACTTTGTTTTCTGTGGTGAATAGAGTTCATGAGAAACTTGGCTTTCATTTCCACTGAAATTTTTTCTGACCATTGTTTGGAGAAAGCCTTGAAAATCTGAAGCAAGGACATCTAATAGCATCAGAAAAGTAGGAGGCAGGGAAGAAATTTTACAGTTTTTCTTCAAACAAAGTTTCATGGCTTTTAAGACAATATTAGGATTTTTTCAGGGCACTGAATTAATTTTATTTTTTTTTTAATGGTTGTGCCTGGCAGTGATAAAAATATGTCGGGACATATTTAAACACATCCTGGGAATAAGTCATGAGGGGATTTTGAAGCTGCAGCAACCAGTGTGCAGCTCTATTCTGGCTTCCTTGGTGTCCTGTGAAAACATCACCTTTTAAAATGCAATAATTTTGTATATCATGTCAAAATACAGTCATGATTTGAACAGTAATTGGGTGTCTATGCAGAATTCTTCTACTGTTTAATATCAGTGCACCTATAACAGAGATCTAGGAGATATCAATGTTAAGTTTGTCATATGAAGAAAGTGTGACCTTGATAAAATGACCTACATGTTGAGATATAAGTGCTGAGAAATAATCAAGTTTCGGCAGCCAAATCTTGACCTGAGGTTGATTGTGTAGTTTTATAGTTTATAGCACTAGAAGGAACTGCTGTGATCCTTGTGATGTGTTTGTTTTGGCAAATGTTACAGGGAGTTGTTCTTCCTCTTATTGAGGCTATCATGATTTATCTCACTAGAAACTAGCAGACTTGTACTAGCTGTAATATAAATGAATGGGAAACCCAACAGATTGTTTGTCTTTGTAATTCATTATAATTTAGCTTTGTGTGGCCTTTTAGTAAATTCACATTGGAACTACCATTAATAAAACACTTATTCCCAGCTGCGTGTTTGCCAACCAGTTACTGCAAGGTAAACGTGCAGCACAAAGAGCACTGGGATGCTGGAGATGCCCTTTCAGCTGAGGGATGTGTTAATCTGCAAACACACAATTTTCTGCAGATTTCAAGATTCCATCCACAGATGTTAAGAGGTTTTTGGTGTCCAATAACAGTATTTTCAAGCATGAGATTGAGGGGAAAGGAAAGGGAGAGGGAAAGGAACAGCGCGGTCTTGCAGTTTTACAGTTATTTCCTTGCATCTCCTGTGCAGCACCTCTAAAACTGGGATCAAGTGAATCTTAGCTATACTTCTAAACAATTCTTCAGTAGCAGAGGGAATAGGCTTGAAATTTTCAAGATCAGCATGGAATTATTAAGGAGCTGTTATAATGCCTGACTAGTGAAATCTTTATCCCAAGGCATAAAATAAAATCTTCTCCAGTGTTTCCAAGCTGAGCAATCACATTGAAACAGCTTAGAAAAAGTATTTTTAATGACCAAGGAAAGTTATTCATTGTGGATAAGAGCTGGAAAGCTGTACAGTATAATTCTAAAAGAAGACAGATTTGTAACAGGATAGAGATACTCGAGTGTGATCACAGACCTGGCTGTGTTTTTTTCAAGTAGACTATGGCTTTTACCAAATGGAAAGTCATCTACTGGGAGGAAGTATCAGACCAAAATGGAATAATGTTTGTATTGGTTCTATGCACTCCAGTAATTTGAGGTAAAATAATTTAGAGAAAATAAGCTGTGTTCTCTTAAAAAACCGCAGTTTCTCTTGTAAGCCTGGAGAGTTTCTCAGCCACAGTAACCCGTATGCCTTCCTTTCCTTTTCCACCCAATTCCTTTCTCATATGATCTCCTTATGAAGAGATAGCATATTTTCTTCCCTGAGAATCTGTATGAATTTGCAAAGGATTTTTTGGTGGTACCTGTCGATAAAGTGGAGGTCCTTGATGTAAAACTCTTTAAATGCAAAAATTATAGCTCTAATATCTTTTTGTCCCATAGGTTTTTTTTGATGCCTTACTCGTAATCAGCATTCTGATTTCTTCACAGATTATTTTACTATAATATAGGGAGATTACTAGTACAAATACATTTAACAGGATTTTGTTTGTTTCCCAGAATGAATCTTCCAAAGGCCTGAGGCTCTTTAGCATAACGCATGAAGTATTATTCTCTGTGTTAAATACTGATAGAACACACACAGCACTACTGTGCAGGGTGTTAAAGAGATACCTTGTTTTCCTTTCCCTGTCTTGGATCATCTAATCCCTTATATGGATGCTTTTTGTCACATTTCCTTAGAAGTGAAGAACTTCTACGTAAGTGGCCGTTTGCACTGAGCAGTCAGTCAGCGTGTTCCAGAAAGGACTCGGGGCTGCTGGGGGAACACGGCGTGGTGTCCAAAGCAGTCAGAGCTCTGCCAGAGCTGCACTGCACTGTGTGAGCATTTAGCAGAGTGTGGCTCGAGGAAAATCAAGTAGCCCTGGATCAACAAGAGATTTGTACACCCGATTGTAATACCCAACACTCATGCTTATCTACATCTAGTACCAAAGGCTAGGCTTTTTTCTGTAAAATCCCTGCTTTGCTGGATAATTCTGGAATTGACATGGTCTTAATGGCACTGAGCTGCTGAATGCTCTGCTGTGTACAAAACACACCGAGATAAACAATGTAGGTGGCCTCTTGCAGCAAGACCTGATGTTTTGGGGACGCTGTTACAGCCTGGAGCTCACGAGGTTTGTGGTGCAGGAGTTAAAATCAGTGAGTGTCAATCTGACTTTAAGGGACTGGTCAAATCACAAAGAGAGATGATGGTGTTTGTTGAAAAGTGTTTTAAGGGGAAAAGAGTCACTTTTCTCCATGTAAATTTTGCAGATATTTCTAGGGAGAAGATTTTTAGTGTATGTAGTGTTGGAATCAGATTAGAAAAGACTTGAGAAAGGATGTTAGGAACAAAAATATAAGAAAAATAGTGTACAGAGGAACTGTGAATTCAGTCCTAAGAAGAAGTCAAAAGCAGCCCAAACTTTTGGGCTGGGACTCACCTGGCACTTGAGAAGGCAATAGTGTTTATACTGTGTCTGATTAGGTAGAGAAAAGGAAAGGAGTGAAGAGGTGGAATTGAGGTCTTCCTGAATTGAGGTGTTTCAGTTGCTGACAATAAACATGTTTATTAAATTTACTGTCAATGGGAAAGACTAAAGGAGCAGACCATCTAAATATATTTGTGCATTATTGTGTTTCTAGCTTTCTTTCTAAAAGCTGTTTTGCTCTTAGGAACCTCAGGCAGTCACAACTCACTATTTACCTTTTCTCCAGCTCATAAGGTTGGCTTAAAATATAATGAGATTAAAAAATAAAAAACCAAAGAATTTTTATTGTTTTTTGTTTGCCTTTTAGTTTTTGAGCCTTTAGGTCTAACTATATGTTGAGGAACATTTATTAAATAAAAGCTGGGAAAATATCTTGGGCTTATGAATTCAGGAACCAGAGAAGCAGCTGCATGGCTCAGAATATGACTTTATTTAGCATAATGATCTCCTGAAGCTGACATCTTCCATATAGTTCTAGGAGTCCCAATGAACTTTGAAGATCTGTGTTCCTTAGGTTTTTTTTGTATTATACGTGTCTGCTATTAATATAGATTATTTAACAATTTCTTAAAATGGTACTGCTCTATGAGTCCTCAGTGGTCATTCACAGCTAACTAGAACCATCAGTTCTAAAAAATAGACCATTTTTGTTCAAGAAATGAGGCATTTTTGAAGTCTGCTCTTTATCTGAAACCCTAGTTTCACCGATGTGAAGTGCTATGATGAGCCCTCATATTATCTTCTTCTTTCAAGGAGTCTGCACTGTTAATTTAGTGAATGATTCTATTTATAGTTCTTATTCCCCTAAAATTAAGAAGAAAAGAGTTCCTTTCAAAGTTTAATGAAGTCTTTTGAATATAATTAGCTGAGATCCCTCAGATAAGGACTAGTTGGCCAGTCAGTTCACACCTTTAATCTTGTCCTGTGTTACCCTTATTTTAACTCCAAAGTGTGACTTATATTTGTTGAAAGGCTGGATGATCATTTTAAAGTGTGCCACCACTTCCTTCTCATATAGGAAAAGGTCAAGCAGTAATGAAGCACAACAAACATTTTATTGCAGTAGCTCTGACAAAATCTTCATTGCTACTCTCTTCAGTCTCTACAACCTCATTATAGGCACCAGTTGCATCACAACTGGCTTGTGAGTCAAGAGGAGAAAAAAAGATCTCTGTGTCACTTCCTGTACTTTAATTCTGTTTGGGGAAATCTAGAGTGTGGTTGGTGATGTGGTGCTTGTGCGCACGGATCAGCTAAAACTTTGAGTGGAAGAGACCCAGTGTTGCTGGAGTACATCAGAAAATATTTATGAAGTTTTAAGACAAATTATCAAATATGTCTATGTATAAAGTAACAGGAATCTTGGATGTTATGTCTTAGTGTCTTATGCTTGGTAGTGCTTAGGCTGTGCTATCACTAATTATGGTATGAACAAGTAGTGGCAGATTGTTGGAGGATTGTTTGAAGACTGCTGCTTATCACAGGTTAAATCCTGTCTCAAGGTATTCAATATCAGCTTAGGGCTCATTTATTCACTTGGCTATCTAATCTTCTGTAAATGTTCTGCCTCTTCAGGGAGGGTGCTTTTCGGTTACTAAATATTTATCAATGCTCACGTCTTTTAGAAACTGTATCTTTATTGTTTAAAGATAACATTAAGTAGCCTGGGGGAGAGGGACATGAGGGAACTGACTGTGTTCTTTTATTTCTCCCAGGACTCAACCAGAAATTATTTATAATGTATTCCTAGCTCTTGCTGTTACAGAGAGAACTTTTGCCCTCTTAAAAGTGATATTTGGATGTATAATTACCTTTGGTGTAGCTACAATATTTTCCCGAAGTTTGCAAAATATTTCTTCCAGAACCTTGGTGCAGATAATATGATATAGATATTAAACATGACTTATCTTTTGAATGGAAAGCAAAGATTAATGACTCAAACTAAAATGATGTGTTAGATGTATGTGATGAGATGCAGTCTTACAGTGATTTAGGAATAGGAACAAGAGAAGACGAAAACGTTAAAATGAGATTAATAGAGCCACATACTGAAGTAAAAAAGAAAAAAAAAGCTTCTCATTCTGTACAAGGGAAAGAAAATAAATATTTGAAATAAATGTTTGTCTTGCACGTGTTAAATACCCATATAATAACTGCTTTGAACAGTCTGTGTGTCAATTGTAGTCTTACTTTGCAGTAACCCTGCCTGCAAATTGTCTTCTTGTCTTCCCGAGAAGACCAGAAACTCTGTAAAATCTGTTCTGTAGATAATTCCAGAGAATTTTCAGGAGTGAGTGTATATACAAATTTTGTTGGCAAAGCTTAACAGAACTTAATCAGTTGCCAGGTGTGGTGCATGGAAGGAATTTCTCCCTGGTCAGTTTGGTAATGACTTGTTGGCTTTTGGTTTGCTTTTCTATACAGAATATATTTCAGTGCACTTGCTGGGATCACCTGAGCATTTTGATCAACAGATTTCTGTCCTTAAGGGTAATGGATGTGGGATGCTCCCACCTTTGTGGCTGTGAGAGCTGGAGCCCAGCTGGGGGCTCTGCCCTGTGGTGTGACAGGAGCACACAGAGCTGCCCCAGCTCCGTGCAGGTGAGGAGACAGGGCCCAGCTTCACTGTGTATGAGCAGAGCCATGTCCTGGGGCCAAAACATCAGGGGACAGATGCTGGGAGAGGCTTTTGCTTTTGTGCTGACTCCACCAGCTGAACAGCTGTTCTGAACCTCCTCCTGTGCTGGGGCAGCAGACCCACAGCAGCCACTGGCCTCCTGACTGGAATGCTGGCAGGGAGTGATGTGAGGGGCCATCCTCCTCAGAAGTGGTGTCTGGTGTACCCACAGAACTACAGAAACCTGGGCTTGTGTTGTTGCTCTTATGGGAGTTAATCTTCTTTAAAGATATGTGCTTTCGTCCTCTCTGTCAGCAATGTATTGGTACTAATAAGTAATAACTTGTATAAATGCCCAACATAGAAGATGCTTTGTCTTACACATGAAGGATATGGTTATTTGGTTGTGTACTCTGCTCAGATGAAAGGATGCTGTGGTTAATTTGGTTTTGTTTGTTTAAGGAAAGTTTACAGGAAAACAAGCAGTTCTTTTATCTTTGTTCTTATGTATAACTGACCTTTCTGGCAGGCTTATTTTAAATGGAAAAGCTGGATTAATTTCTAGGTTGGTTGAAGATGACATCAATTAAATTGGTCTAATGGAGCAAACTCATACTGTAGATGCAATTTAGGATGCTTTAATCCTTAGGTAAATCAGGTTGTGGATAGGGCTTCTGTCTCACAGGAAGAGGTTGCCATGATCTGTCATCATCCCTCTGTGGGTGTTTGCCAAAAGAGCTGTTCACATGAATATTCTCTAAAACTCCTTAAATGTGTAGGTTTAAGTTGTTGAAATTGGTGGGCTGATTTAGCTCATTAGTTTCTTGACTGCATTAGGTGAATCTGAGGGCACTTTCACCAACAGAATCTGCCAGAAACTTAGTTGAGTGTCCTGTCTACTGGAAAATACTGCCAAGTAGTTGAGTTAACTAGATTGGGAAGCAGACTATTTTGCAAACTTTTTTTTAAGTTCCCACTTCTGTTGGTAATTTTGATGTTTTATATAGCCTTTTTTTCTTCAAAATGGAGTCTTTTAAAGGAGCATTTCCTTAAATTATCTTGAGCATGGTTACCTATGGAGGGACTAATTAATGAGTAGTGTATAATGGGATGCGTTATAAGTAGTATGACTAAGGAAACACATAAAAGCAGTTTTAAATATATGTTAGGTCTGTTTAAGACTGTGGTTAATGTTGGGAAATCTAGGAGGTGTAAATAAGAAGAATTTAACTTTCTCTACACTTGTTTTACCTCTCAGGCAAGGCTCTCAAGCCAAGGGAAGATACCAAGCCCACCAAGTTCACCTACTCCACAGCTTGCTGATTGCACATTGGCTATGTCTGATTGAAGAATACTCTACACAGTTATTCACTGACTAATTGTTATTCATTTCTTGCTAATTGTTTCATGTTGATTTTCTGAATGTATTCCTAAAATCAAAGTAATTTATTTCCAGTGTATTTCATTCAGTTTAGTTCCTTTTTCACTGTGTTTAGCAGGTATACTAAGAAGTTTGGTTAGAAGCTGGCTGCCTAACGTGTCTCTGGGTAACTGTAGATTTAAAATGGTATTAAAGTGCATTCCAAATTGTTCATGGTTTAATGATCACTCATTGGATATTCTGATGAAGGTGGGGAACAATTTTCTTCCCTACTCTTTCCTGGGTCTCTGAGAGGCTGAATGAATTCAGAAATATTGTACCCATCTGTTGTGCTTGGGTTTGCCTGCCCACTTTTTTCAGTGACTTGTCCTGTCAGCACAAAGTAATTTGCTTACTCTGGCTGCTCCAGAGAAGAAATCTTTCCCTGCTTTTCCACTCCATGTTTCAACCACCTACACATGCATGGAGAACATATTCAACTATATATTGATGTAAGGGGTAAAACAGAACTAAGAGTACAAACTCTTTCTGATCAAGTGCTTCCTCCTTGCACTGTCTCCTTGTCCTGTGTGCAGCAGTTACATTAGCATATATTTCAGTCTTGTGTATGTAAAAGCTGCAAGTGTTGAAATATTTTAAAGCTGTTGGCGCAGAGGTAAGTGGTGTGGGATAGTACTGGGATGGTAGCAGATTTCATAGTTTAGTAAATCAATATTTTTTTTCAACTGAAGATTGAGACCTATTTTAGAGTTGTGGAGAGATCAGCAATTTGGTTCCATTAAGACATGGTAGTGAGTAAATACTTGCAGAGAGTAATTACAGTCTGGTTTTGTTCCCCTGTGGACGAGAAATGGAAGTGGTGATGTCTGGGGAGGAGAAGGGCTGGAGGGAATGGAAGGGTTGGCAGGAAGACAGATGAAGTAAAAGGACTTCCTTTTTAAAAATGTTTGAAAAACTGTCATAAGTGGTTAGACAAAGTTTAATGTTAGATTGCAATAGAGGAAAACCAGCACAGAATATCTCAGTGATTGATGACTCACTCAAGATTCAGTTAGGGAAAAAAATCATCTTTAAATAAACTGTATAGCACTTGAGATCCTGTGACGCTGAACTATTTCAGATAGAGAGACAATACCATACAGGGTTCCAGTTTGGGATGAGACTGCTCTGAAAACTTGGTCACTGCTGACTGTTTGTGTCTGGTCAAACCCTACTGGTCCAAATCATTATGTTATTCATATATTCTTGTTCCAGAAAGTTGTGTGTATCCAGAAGGGTACTTAGCTTTTCTGTTTTAAGAGTACTGCATAGGCAGTCTGCACTCTACTCTGAATGCAGCTTTTGCCTGATGGTTTCCTCTCAAGCAGAACATAATAAAATCTGCAATAGATGAAACAGTGACTCTCAGTTGCCCAGCTCAGCACATACTGTGCCTTATCTCACAAGCAATAGGGTGCCGTGGTTTAGGTTTTACCTCAATATGACCACTATTCACTGCTCTTAATACAGAGCCTACAGTGGGACTTCTCCTTGCAGGGTGACAGCAGAACATGTGTAATCCACTGAAACATCCTTAAAAACACCTGCATACCAAGGAGGGCACTGCACCTGCTCCAGCAAAGAATTCAGACATGGACTTAATTGTAGGCACAAAAATAGCTTCTGTTCATGCAGGATGGCTTGGCACAAACCCAAAAATTAAGTCCCTGCCCACAGAACTACTAGTGTGGAACTACCGAGGGCTGTTGAAGTCAACAGGAATGTGCCAGTATACTTAATGACAAAAAAATGGATAAGAGCTGACTTAGCTCAGTGTCTAATATTTTCAGAATAGATTTTTCTGTTCACCCAAGACATTATTTCTCTGGTTTGCTGCGTGAGTTCAGCATGCTGTCTGCACATGGGCCAGGCCATGACTTGGAGAGATGTGAATACAGCCTCCATTGTAGCAGCAATGCCATCCTAATCAGCTGGGTTATAACTGCTGGGTTTTTCAGTTTTCCCTAGTGGGGAGACGCCTTGTACTAAAATACTAGTATGAGTGTGTACATATTCTGAGGTCTACTGAATAGAGATGGAGTTTAAAAATCTCAATTCTCTTCCTGGCTTTCCTTCTGACCTATTTATGAACTTAAGAGTGTTCAGCTCCTTTGTGCATCAGTGCTTCTTGTGATACAATAGGTAATATAATTCTTGAGCAGTGTGGTCCTGTTTGCCCAGCTGTCTCTACTGGTAAGCTGAAATACCTTTGCTGGGCACTGCTGTTGAGCCCAGATGTCTGATGGATGGCACTGAACAGGGTGATTTTACATGGCTTTCTAGTCAAAGAGGAATGTTATAAAATATTCACAAAACCCCACAAAGTCTTCATGTCCTTGAGCAGGAAGGACAGGAGGAAAGGGAATTTTACCAGACATATGTGAACTCTGAAGATTTTGCGTGGCTTATTTTAGGTTCTGTTTAAAATCAAAACAACACACAAACTGCTAAAGGTGTATCTGGATGCTCTCGCAGAATTTTACAAATCTGCCAGGGTTTCAGGTATAGTTTTGTGAAGGAAATCTCTTGCAGCAACAAGTGGAGATGGAAAATTGGTGTGCAGAATGATTTGAACACAGATTTCTAATCATTGTAAATGATTCAAAATAAATTTGGCATCTCAGTGTATTGTTGGTTTTGTTGCTGATCTGTGCCTTACAGACAAGTTCTGAACTATACTGTAGAAAAAGAATAAGAGAAAATACTTGTTAAAAAGGATTACAAACTAAGTGGAAAAGACAGGTAGAATGTTGAGGGTGTCTCCATTCCACAGATGAAGTTATGAAGCTTATTTAGAAATACACAGAATGCTGAGAGTCCTGCTGAAAACCAAATCAAACTTGAGATCCAGCTTCTTTATCCTTGCCATTGTGGAACCAGGTCACGATATATTTCCAGATTCCTTCAGAAAGCCACACTAAACCTTTTTGCTACAGGATATAACCTGTTTCCCATCCAATAGGTGGTGGTATTGAAGCTCATTAGAAATAATAATGAGTTTAAATTGCTTCACCACTTAATCCCAGCACCTGTCACCTCCGGGATGCAGGCTTTGGAATCCCACATTTTCTTGCAGTGACTTTCCCAAATCTGCCCTCAAGGTTTGCTGTCAGAAAGGCTGAATGATTCCTGTGGTGCATCACGGAATTCAAAGTGCAAGCTGTAAAACTTGGTGTGAGTGCTTTTTTCAGAACCTCTCCAAAAACAGTACCAGGGGTATCCCAGCTTTGGGAATGTGCAGCAGAGAAGGAACTTTGCCACCGCAGTTTTGTGACATGACTCATTGATGGGGGACTCCAATGAGGAGGAGGAGGCTGAATCATAAGCTGTTGGCATAACTGAAAGATGTGAAATTTTGCTGCACAGCTTTGGAGTTTGAGATGTTTCTGGCTTTGCTGAATTCTAGCACAGGCTGCTGCTGACTCATGCCTTTTAGTGGAGCTGGCTTTTATATGCCTTGGGAAGAACAGGAGTTTACTCTTCCTGCATAAAACTACGTATGTTTATTTTTAATTGAAAGATTTCCTTAAAACTTGAAAAGCAAGCAGGCTGTTTGCACACTCTTACTGTGCAGGTGATGCAGGCATTTTACAGAAAATATGTGGGTTGACCTGTAAGTGAATATTCTCATTTGGGCTAGTCTAAATCTGCCTTAAGTTTCCAGGGTCTGCAACTGTCACTGCCTCTTGAGATTAAATGCTCTAGGACTTTAACTGGTTTGTCCAAGACAAATCTGTTAGTCCAAACTTGGATCTCAGGTATATTTCTCATTTCAGGCTCAATAAAGACTTTCTTTAAACACAGTTTATAGATGGTGGGAGAGTTCCGCTGTGTCACATGCCATAATTTGTACTCTGGCACAGGGAATGCAAAATCCTGGATCTGTTACTTCCACAGCTTATGTAGAATTTTAATACGTGATGGTTTGTTTAAAGAGGTAATGCGTGAACTAAATCTAACAAAAAAACCCAAAAAAACAAACAAGCCACCAAGAACTATTTATTTTCATAGCTGCAGGAAGTAGAATGGAAGCAATGTCTTACTGCTTGTCTTCTTCTCCAGTGCCTTTTTAAAATTATTAATGGATTCTAGAAGTAAAATACATAATTTTACTGCACAATAAATAACCCAGTTATGTTTCTTCATAAAAAACATCCTGAGAGATTTTTAACACTGTCTAAATATATCAAGGATAACAATAGATATAGTCAAACATGTTTCTTAAATGAAACGATTGTTCTGGTTTGTTTTACAAGATATTTTTTGTTGTGCCTACACGCCCACCTCTGAAATCCTGAAGTTGTGATAGTCATGAGAGGTGTTGCCAGTGTTCTGAACCCTTCCCACACTATTAATTCAAATAAAGCGTTTGTAGATGCTGTAGGGTCACTCTGACTGTAATAAAATTTAAGTGTTGGCCCATGCTGTATTTTTTTTCAGAACAACATTTTACTGTATAAAGAAGTTATGGGACAGTCCTTAAATCTTGTTAACTTCTTAATGGCTGAATAATTTGCCATATCTTCATGTATGCACCTGTCCACAGAAGCACTTGAACTGGTTTATAACTTCAAGCAATCAAATAGTCTGGTGAGGTTTTTCATGCCCTTAATGCGTAATTAAGAAGAAATTATCCCTAGGTTGGGTTCTTTGAAGATGTCCTTTAAAGAGAACAGTAACCTGAGTTAATAGCAAAATAATCAATGTTGTTATGACAATAATTCAGCATGTACCTGTTGTGAAGTATTGTGGAGTGCTTGTCTTGTTATCTGATCTTTTAAAAGCAAGAAACAAATACTCAAAATCTCTCACTGTGGAATGGAAGTGAAAAAAGCCCTTCAGATTTTTTTTCCAGTTATTTTTCCAATGTTTGATGAAAGGAGAAACTGGGGGACTAGGTGGAGAGGGAATATTATTTGAAGGTGTTTGGCTTTAGTTTGTCTCTTTCTGTACAGTGTCTGGAACGAGAAGCCTTAGACAGTTCCTCTGCATTCCACCTGCAATCTCAAATGCCCCAAAGGCTTTTTTTCCTCACCTTTAAGAACAAATGCTGTCTTGATGTCTCTCATTCACAAAGACAGATGAAAATAGCTAAAGGGCAGTGAGCTCACTTTGGGTGATATACAGGGGAACCTGCTGTCAGTAATTATTACTTCAAATAATAACAGAAAAGGTAAAGCAGTCAACTTTGGACAGGAACAAGTACTGAATATTTACATGTGCTGGCTAAAGCTAATTGGAACTGTGGGCCTGTGCCCATGAATGGGGACAATTTGTGGTTGGAGTAAACTTAGTAACAAATCTCTCATTGACTTCGATTATGTACCATGCAAGTCTAGAGTGACAAGTAGCCATGAACTGCATGTGGGTGTTGAAAACAGAGATTAGGAATGTGGTTAAATAGAAATAAAGAAATTGAGAAGGTCTTTTAGTTGTTCTTCCTGAATGCTTTTAGATATCTTTTTGCAAAACCTACAGAAATATTGCAGAGTCCTTTAAGTGTTTCTTAGCCCTCTCCTCTGGGTTTGTAATGAATAGTGGGGGGGAAAAGTGTTTGCCTATGCAGTGTTTAGTGAACTGGTCCTGATTCACCTGGCACAGAACTCCTTTGAAGTGATAGGGCCCCTAAACAGCAATGGAATCATCCTGCTCTGTTTTTAAAATGTTTTAGTGCCTGTAAAGAGATCTGCTCCTGGCCTTGACAGCTTGGATTTGGTCAATATATTGTTCTGTTACAAAACCTGAAAGAGACTTCCTGCCCCTTCAAATATGAATTTTATCTTCAATTTTTAAATACTTTTTTTTTTTTCAGGGCTAGTGGTTACTATCTAACAAATTTTGGTTGTTCTTTTAAATAAAAATGGAACACGTTATTTTAAATAGTCTTGTTAAGGCACACATTTTTGCTTGCATTAGCAGATGGGTTGGAGTAAGGAATCATTTCAATCTAAAGGTTAAAGTCAATATCAGCTTTTCAAAAACTAGAAAGAACTAGTCAATGAAAGAAAAGTAAATTGGTGAGTATTGTAAGGAAACAGTAGTTGTTCTTGATCTGAATACAGACCAGTTAATGTGATATTATGAATGTTTACTCCGTTTTGATCCAGTCTCATCACTGAAATATGTTGGGATGTTATGATTTATTAGTGCTTCTCCACCTATATTTTTAATGTATGTAAATCATAAAGGCTAAGTAGAGAAAAGGCTGTGCATTTCAAAACTATGCAGTAGGGGGAAAAATTAATGTTCTTTGACGAGGATTTCTTTTTTTTTTCTCCACTACTGTTAATTTCCAGCGCTATCCAATAGTAAAAGCCTTTTTCATAAGAAAAAAGTTAATTAAAATCAATGATCTCCTCAATTAAGTTGTCAGATTACTTGAAGCAAGTATTTCAGAGTAAAAGAGAAGATGCTAATTAATACGCTAAATTGTTTTAATTTCTCTCTCTTAAGCAGGTCAGCACACTGTTGCCGTTGTGACTGAGATGTGAATTATTGGCAACCCATTGTTTGAAACCTATAAATCATGCTAAATGAGTTCACTGAGAGACCTTAAACTGAACCCATAACTAAAGATTCATACTGTACATTACAGGGATCAATGGTTTCCCATGGAGGTGTAAGAAGCCCAGCCTCTTGTGCAGTATTTCTTATAGGAAGTCTTCAATGTTTTTAACCTGACATCCACTCTGCATGTGCAGAAGCTACATTTAAATGCATTTCGTCACAGAAACAACCAAGAAACTGTGCCTGCAGGCCTACATCTTGTTTGGATTAGAAGCAGTTCTGGTATGAAAATGTTTTTATCCATGCTGAACTAGAAATCCCCCTTTATATTTCTACTTTTGACTTCCTGCCTGGCTTGACAAACTTCCCTCAGCCAGCCAAAGTTTCTGTGATAGATGAGAACATCCTGGATACCGCATGTAACAGATTTTTGCCTTTGGGGCAAGAGACATTACCCTTCCCCTGCCCTTCAGGTGAGTCAGGACACTGGCCTGCTTAAACTGGGTCAGATGTCTCAAAGTAGCAATAGAGATTCTGCCTAAACAGCATGATTTAGATGGCAAAGCTGTCCTAGGTGCTGCACTTCTATATTGCCAATTAATTGTCAATCAAGAAGATGCTACTCTTCCATCATGGCATGTCAAGTAAAAGTATGACTTCAACTAGGAAAGATAAGAGTTTGTGATTTTTGAGCTTGGAGATTTTCTTTGAGGGGAGAAGGGGCTGGGTGTTTGTTTCTTTTAAGCAAGAAGTATACCAAGGTTATGGGGAAATAGCCCAACTTTGGACAGCTGCTGAATATTCAGCTTGAATATTATACAATTAAGGAAGTAATATCAACATCAAAATATAGCACCAAGGTATTTTAGTTCTAATATTACTTGAAATGATTAATCTACTTCAGACCTTATAAATTAGGAAAAGGACTTTTACATTAGGCATGTACAATTAAAGAACATTGGTAAATTTATGTGCAACTTCTGTTTATTTTAGTAGGATAACATTTATTTCTTAAAACAAGTTAAAGATTTTTATTTTTTTCCTGAGTAAGCCCTCGCTCTGGCCAGGTAATATATGTGGGGTTTGGGCAGCATTTCATTAAGATTCCACTAATCTATGTTTGTCTTAAATGTTGGAAGGGCTTCATCATCCAGGCTTGATATAAGAAACTCGTAAGTGAATAGTTTCTAGAAGTTGAGGACAACATGACGATAAATTTCTCACAGTCTCTTGATGGTTTAGAGTTCTGCCAGGGGGCTTGTTTGTTTGTTTGTTTGTTTGTTATGTTTCTATGTGAGATATATATTTACCTAGAAGTTTGAAAAGGTGTGGGTGATTTTTGCTATTTATTTTTGCACTTCTTGAATAATGATAGGTTATAGTCCTTGAATAACCACAGGTAGTATACATGTAATTGGAATCACACACACACCTGGGGCTTAAAAAAAATCTGTGAAAGAACACTAAACCCAGGTACAGATGTAGATTTCCTATGTGAAAGGTAATTTAGTAGGATTCCTCTGGGGCAGGGAAGGTGCTGTCATAGCTGCCCCATCAATACTGCATTTAAGTTCTGCTCAGAGACTCCTTCACTCCCTTTCCCTTATGGTTTTGTGGTGTGATATTTTAAATTAAAAAAGGAATCTGCTAACCCCATCCAAATTGCCTTCTTTCCTTTGGCTGGCCAGGAGGAAAGAGAATGGAGCATATCCCTATTTTATCCTCTGATGCATTAGTTTCTCCATTTCTATAGTGATTACCAAGCTGGAGCTAAGCAAATTGATGGTTTGTTTTGGGGTTTTTTTTGGACATCTGAAGCAACAAATAAAGGGTGAAACGATGCAGCAACTTCGTTGTCCATTGTATCTGAAAGTGTTTCCACTAAGATAGGAATATGACCACTCTGTTTGGTGCAGTCTACAGTGGTAGAGAAAAGAAATCCACCCTCAAAAGCTGGAAATGTCAGTGTGAGAGGTGTGGACAGTCCATTTTGTATATAAAATTAAAATGACCTGCTTGTATAACACTAAGTTGTTTAATTTCCATATTACTGTGTGCTATCTCTCAAAGTAAGCAGCTGACTGTGTGTTAATTATGGGTGGAACTTAGGAACCAAATCAGATGCACCATCACACTACAGCTGTGTCAGTGACCATGTGAGCTCATCACTTACTGCACGCTGGTTTTGTCTTCCTGATGGAATTGTGGACGTGATTCAAAACCAGCTATTACAGATAATTTTATCATTTGCTTATTTTAGCAGCTTCTCGTTCAAAATTTGCAGCACAAGAGTAAACTTTCAGTCATTCTGACTTCATTGCATGAAAAATACCAATTTTGTTATTACTGTGCTGACTAAGCACAGGTATGTGCTGGGTGATTCACACACATTTGGTATCCCTGGAGTGCCTGGAGGGTAGGCACTCTGATTCCACCAAACCACTCAGGGGCTTTCAGGCTTGGGTGTCTGTTTTTCCTAGGTAACAACCTGGCTTGCTCAATGGACAAATCCCGTGGCTGCATGACTAAAAGAAGGGGCAGAATTATTCTTTGGCGTTTCTGGCCAGGTAATTGAGAAAAAAGATGAACAGATGGAGTTTTGTGCAACTGGTACAAGCTCGAACCTTGTTATAAATGTTTTTGCTCTGCTGTGATACAGCAGCTATATTTTCATTAATGATTTAGTTGGAATACTTAAAGACTCCACCTGTAACTATTGGTTACATGAAATGGAATATTGGAAAGTAAAGGAAGTCAGGGTTCTTAGCATGCATTTATTGCCTTAGCTTTCTGAAAAATGTCAAGAGAGTGAGATAACTCAAAGGGAAGCACAATCATACCTGGATAAATTCACGGCTTCTTAATTTTTTTTAAAGTTCAACTAGCAGTTAACTTTTGGTAATATTTCATGCTGAATTTTCCCTGGGGGAAAAAAAAAATTGTAACGTGAAAGATGAGAAAATGAGTCTCCATTAGCTGCTTTCTGTTGGTGTTTTCATGCGAACTCCCAGCCCAATACATGGCATTTTCTCTCTTGTGTACTAAACCAAATATTTCTTTAAGATAGATTTCAGTGAGAATAATTGCAGTATTTTCTAATAAAGATTGCTGTAAGAAAAACAAATTTAAAGATTCAAGTAAAAAATAAAGGCTTTGGATGCTTTGATCTTCTAAACTGCTAATTTTGCTAAGCCTTTAACTTTAGATGTAAATGCAATTCAAGGCACATATTTGGGACTTATTCAGTCTTTCCATCTTGGTCTGCATCTTGTGGACGTTAAGCATGTAAGTCTTACATGCACAGACAACCTTCATCTCATAAAATTGCATTATTTTGGATAGTTCTTTCTGATACCACCAATGTTCTTTCCAATGGAGTTTGGTATTTTCAGAAGAATAACATTTTCAGTTTTATTTTGTGTGTTAAGTAACAATTTAAGCATTCAGATTGGTAATTTGGTACAGAATCAAAATATCCGAGAGTGACTGCTTCTACAATAACAATATTCAGATTCTAAGACATTTCTCTCCAAACACCCTATTTTTACTCACTATTGATTTACTGAACTTTCATCTGCTTGGTCTAAATTGCCTTTGTTTTGCAAAGTTCCATAACAGACATCCAGCCAACTCCATGACTTACTGCACAAGAATGTGAGGAAAAGTGTATTTTTTGCTATTCAGAATATGTTGGCACTTTTTTTTGTGTTGCGTAAGACTAAAAGTCTCTCTTAAAGCATCAGGCTCAGCAGGAGGCAGGAGTATGAGTAATCCTCACTTTGCCTTGTTTGAGGCAATTGGTTTTGAAATAACAAAGCTATGCAAACCTGACAATACCCGTTTGTGGGAGCCTGGCAATATGTTCATTTACTTGACATCAGAGAGAGAAACAAGCACAAAAATGCTGTTAACTTTTCTTAAGTGCTGGAGAGAAATTGAAATATTTTTCTTTATGGGATTATTGACCATTTTAACTTATATAAACTCCTCTTCCATACTGTCTGCTTAAAATTATGTGTTCATTGATGGAAAATTTAATATTTAATAATTTAATTCAACCTACCTCAGAGATAGGAAATGATGTGATGATGGAACAAGTAGAACAGGCAGTGCATTTCTCAGCAGGAGCTTGGGAAGGCTTCACAAGTGGGTGTGCTGAAATTGTGTTAATGTGGTTAGAAGTTCTGTATCTGTTAAGCACCTGCATTCCTGTAATAATTCTTTCATTGAGAACTGCTGTGAATTCAGTGAAGCGAGACCTTGTAAGGAGAGGTAATATCTTTCTTGTTCAATAAGAGGTGAAAGATATCCCTCTAAGTATTACTGAATGGTGCTAGGAAAGAAGTAGGTCAGTGGGAAGTCTATAGCATTTCATCACACATAATTGCCTTTTACACATTTTGAAAAATAGCTGAGCCATTGCATGAACTTCAGGATAAACCCAAAAGATTGACACATCATCAGGCTGCATGACAAGAAGCAAAAACATTAATGCTGAGAGATAAACAACTCCAAAATATTGCTTGACCAACCTCGGGCTCACTGCAAATTATTCTGTTTCTGCAGTGAAACAAGAGCAGAAGCTCCTTCTAGTTTTCATAAGCCTTGGTTTCTCAATGTATTTTTTTTTTTGACTTCCCTCTCTGAACATACAGAAATCTGGGTTCTTACTACAGAGACATAAAAATATCTTCTAGGTTAAATTTAGTGCCACATGCAGTGTTCTTTTTCAAGCAATGTGCATAACCAAAGGCATTGAAAGTGGGTAGAGGTAGTCTTGCAAAGAAACTGGCCCAGTGTGTTACTTTTTACTTGCTGTAATGTTTTTTTTTTTATTTCATAACAAGATTTTTAATAACACAAGTTATTTTTTTAATGGAAGTAGGAATAAAAACATAAAAAGATCTACTGAGAAAGACTAGAATTTACAAAAAGTTTAGGAGATTCAGCCAACATTACCACAATTACAGTGTAAAGCAACTGTATATCATTTCTGCTTCCTGTGCTATGCTTCCATCATGATGCACAGAAATTGAATTGGGACACAAGTACTCAAGTTACAGCATGTCTGGACTGTGAACAATTGCCTATCTAAGCAAATCTGACTGCAAGAGAAAATGAATGATGCCTGGTAAAATGGGAAACTCAGTAATTCACAGAATAACCCAGTCAGAATAACTAAAAAGCTGAAAACCCTAAGGCAAAGCAAAAACCCAAAAGATGAACAACAAAGAAGTTTAGGGTAGGAAACATGAAAAGAATGGCTTTAATTTTGATTATTCATCATCAGACTTCAGTACCAGATATGATTTATTAATGCATAATCTACTAGGTGGAGACTGAAGACGAGGGAGGAAAATACCCCATGAGGACAAGTCTCAATCGTGTTTTCAAGATGACCTGAATCCAGCAGTTCCTCCAGGTGTAGCATGTGGTGCAACTAGATTGAAAGACGAAAACCTTTTGAGTGCCAGGCAAAAGATACTCTAACTGTTGTTGAGCATATGATATTTCCTATATGGTGATTACTTCAAAGATCTCTGAGGGTTGTGATGGTGTGTGTGTGTGTGTGCTGTCTCCTCTGGTCAATAAATGCAATTATCTTTTCCTACTAGCGATTACCTATCCAGAATTTTGCAGTTGTTCCTGCAGTGGCTGTGCTAGAATGATGAAATACCCGTCAATTATTTACATAGAATCACAAAATCACACCATTTCCTCAATGTCTGTAAATTGCAAGGAAGTGCTATAAAGAAAATAATCACAACTTAATTTTTGGAAGTTATATTTAGGTGCTATCCTATAGATGGCAATATAGTGTAAAACTTAATTAAAAATCTTACTGCTAGAGATTCAGTGGCTGTTAAAAAGAAGAAATGTGTTTTTCCTTTCCACATGATCTCCTTGCTTATTCCATTTGAATGTAGCTGATTATTTGAAATAGGATAGTCTTTATGCATTAAAATGAGAGATTTAAGGAATGCAACAATAATTTCTTAATAATTGTCTATTAAATATATTTCAGTGATATCCTAAAATGGGAAAAAAGGCTTTTTTTCCATTAGCCCCATGTCCCCTCTAAAGTTGCACATTCAGGACAAAAATCACACCAAAGCTGGGTATAACTGACATCTAGTTTATTCTGATAAAACTGGAGGCCCTGATGACTTCTAAAGTAGATTTCTAATAGAAATTAGTATTGAAGCAATAATTGTTGGAAGTAAAGAGAAGCCATATCTGAACACTCTTCAAGTTGAATTTTGGTGTTGAGCGGGTAGGACAAAGGTCCTGGGGATCCATATTATACATAAAACAAGTTTTGTATACGCTGCTAGTAGTCTGAATGGCTAAAGAACTGGAAATTTGAATATTTTTGAGGAATCTCTTGCTACCTGTTGATTGCAGAAAGCTGAAAGATTGGATAAAATCTTTCTGTAATACAAACAAAACTATTTGAAACTTGAATATTCGAGACTTTTGATTCTGCATCCTTACACACCTCCAGCATCTGCTCTTTAAGGAACAATGTGTCTGGGACACGTGCATGCACTCCTGTGGTACTTGTACTACCTGCCTTTCCTTCCCTAATTATTTTTGAAATTTTTTGTCTGCCCTTTGCAGGTTGCTTTAAACTGTTTGGTGAAAGAGGATCCTTTTAGATTTCATTCTTAACACTCTTCTTGGATAGAATTTAAGTGCCTTTCTAGAACAGTCTCATGAAAAAACACCAAAGCATTTGTCTTGGGATTGATAAATACCAGTTTAAATAGAACAAAACCAAACTAAACCAACACAACAAAAAACCCCCATCAAAACCTAAAAACCAGCAGCCAAAATCAAACAAAATATTTGGTCTTCTACTTGTACAATTTTTTTGGAAGGCATATCATATCTCAGGATAGAAAATGCCCTTTAAGAAATAGTGAACGCAAATTTCTAAATGTTTCTCTAATTTTATATGAGGTTGTTTACATATTTGGAAATAATTTTATGATCTAATGAAATAATTAATGATTCACTAATATGCTCAGTGTAACTCATATTCTGTCCTGTCACTCAGTTCTTTTACAGACAGGAAAATAAAAGGGGCCGTATTTAAACAGGTGATCTTGAACAGCAAATGTCTGAAGAGTTAAATGCATTCATTTCCTGTTGTCAAATCACCTGAAGTATAATTGAATTTCAAGTATAAGCTGAGACTTCATTAGGAAAGCTTCCTGTAAAGCTATTTATATAGGCACTGTAAAATTAATGACTTTTATGACACAGTCATCTTTTCCCCCGTGTTTCTGTTGTATATTTAGATGTTCCTTGACTGTGAACATAGGCAGCTGTCATGGTTTAAACCCAGGTGACAACTAAGTGCCACACAGCTGCTCGTGCAACCCCACCCTCTGCTGGGATGGGGAGCAGAACTGGGAAAATGGGTACAGTCCTTGAGTTGAGATAAGAACCATTTAATAGTTGAAATAAAACATAGTAATATAAATTGTAATGAAAAGGGAGACAAGAAGAAGAGACAGAAAAAAATAAAGTGATGCACAAGACAACTGCTCAGCACCCACTGACCAAAGCCCAAGCTGTCCCTGAGCAGTTTATACACTGAGCTTGGTGTTCCATGGTGTGGGATATCCCTTTGGCCAGTCAGGGTCAGCTGTCCTGGCCATCTCCCTCCTGGCTTCTGGTGCACCTGCTCCCTGCCAGGGAGTGGGAACGGAGGTCTCTGCCTGAGAGCAAGCACTGCTTAGCAACAACCAAAATGTGTGTTTTCAACATTATTCTTATACTAAATCTAAAACACAGCACTGTACCAACTACTAGTAAGAAAATTAATTCTATCCCAGTTGAAACCAGGACAACATTAAACATTACCTCATTTTTTCTGCCATGAGATCCCAAATATTACTTATCTAAAAACTGTTTGTCATGGTGAACCAGTAGAACTGAACTGGCCAGGCCACCCCCTGGTGTGTTTAAAAGAAATTTTCCTTCAGAAGTTCAGAAGTATCCGAACTTAATGAATTCTATTGTGGAGAAATAAGATTTCTGTGTGAAAGGAGATGGTAGCAAAGGACGTGAATCTTTTGCAGAAGCTTGAATGAATAGAAGTTAACAGTGCAGGCCAGACTTTTTTGGGGAAAAAAAAAAGGGTAAAATAGGTAACTTTTCTTCCCTGACTGATATATTTGAGAGAGGAAAGGGCTATGTTAGTGTGTGGGATTTCCCTCCCCATTGAGCTACATGAACAGAAGGACCCCTGACTCCTCCTTCTCCCCCATCCTCAGTGATAGGTGTGACAACTGAACATCAAAGATGCTGATTTTACTTATGATGGAGGTCAGCACATGTCATCTGTCTATTTCCTTAAGTGTTCCCTTTATTTTCTGGCTGTCTGTATATTTGCTTTCTTTCTCCTTTTCTCATAGGTGTCATTCTCTGTTAGAGAAAAAATTCTAAGTAGGTCCCTTTCTCATCTCTTTTTTTGATTAACATAGCTGTCTTCTGTAGTGAAACAGTGTGGAAATATCCTTGTCTGGAAATACTAAAAAACCCAAGCAAACCAACACAAAAATAATTTCTAAAGATGAAATAGCACTGCTTTATAATGTTAACCTTAATAATTAAATGAAAAATATTAGAAAAGGAAGACTTGATAGGAACTGTTCCATTTATTTGTATTGGATTTCAATCAGGAACTGTTTACCCATGTAAGTACATTAAAATATGTGGAATATTGCATTTAAATATAAGCCAGTTGTGCAGATGATAATCATGGACCCAAAAGGCATCATATGGTTGTACACTGAGATGAAAATACCAAAATTTACCGAAACCATGCTAAAATCTTCTGAAAACAACTGGTTTTTCTCTCAGTGCAGGAATGCTAGAGGGTTTTTTATTACAGAGAATATTAATGAGATTAGAATCAGGACTAAATATGTTCCTTGATATTTTAAGCAACAACCATTCTAGGAATAGATACAAAAGGTTCAGTTTTAACATTAAACTTTATCCATCTTATTTGATCATCTTTGCTTTTTTATTTTTCCCCCGATACTTTTCAAATGACTCTTCCTTTATCCCCTGATCCCCTTCATGCTTTCATTCTGGCCCCAGCCTTTTTATCAATTTGTTACACTTCTATGTCTGAGTTCTGTTTTACTTCTTGTTCAAAGGACTTTCATTTTGATCTAGAAGGGAGGGAGGAGAATAAAGAGAGTCTTCCTTTCAGTTTTAAAAACTTACTGATAGGAGATCTGAGAGTTTCAAACAAGCCTCTTTTACCATTCTTTGCAGTTAGTTTTCTTCTGATCTCACATAGTACTGATCTTTCTTTCCCTCCTTCTTTTTTCCTCTGTGTATGTCTGTTTAAACAGATGAATCTGTTTTACCCCTTTACCCCTTGTTCCTCCGTTTTCCAAAGGGTTCTTCATTTATTGTTCTGAGGATATGATGTGGTTAAACGGCAAACAACCCAGAGAAAGCATTTTGTGTATAACAGCCCCATTATTTTTGGTTACACAAGATTTCCCAAGGACTGCAGGAAGCAGTACGAATCATCTCTGTACCCTGTTTACTGTGAAATCCCAGTTTTTCTTCCCTCTGTCCTGATGATATGTTTGTTACTTCTCTGTCTGAAGAAACTCTTCTCATTCCACAGAGAATTTTGCATCCTAGGGGAGAGTCTCACACAATACCTGGAAAATTAACAAAAAAAACATGAGATAATGGCAGTGGAATTAATGATGCATTACCTTTTTTTTTTCCCTTTTTTTTTTTTTTTTTCCCCTCCTCCTACTCCACAGTCTTGTTTGGATTTAGTTCAAGGTAAAGTGGAAGAGAGTTTGAGAGTACGTGTATATGAATTTATACCTATGGATGTAAGTTTCTGTGTGCACAAAGATATGTCAAATAAATTTAGTGAGCAGAGCAGCAATCAGTAAGCTTAAAATATTTAGATGTGGCCAACTTACAGTTTCTTAATTTCAGGAATTTAGGTGTCACAAGTGATGAAGATGTTCAATATTTTAAGTCTCAAATTGACAACAAATCACCAGTGATTCAATAAATGAGAAATATTTGGGGTTAGTGCAATATATCTTTAAGACACAAATACTGTGAAGAGAAAATATATAACCTGTTCTTTTTTTTCCCTCACTTGTTGTTTCTTTTTCCTATAGAAGTCATTACAGCTAATTACCCATAAGAATTAGCTTTTTTCAGTAGGTTATTCTTACAATGTATCATTTTGAGCTAAACATTGACTTTGAACAAATGCAGTCATCTAAAAGAGAAAACAGATTAATCAGCTAATAGTGAAAGAAACTTGATTACACAAAAGTGGCAAAGCATAAAACCCCTTGCTTTTGCAATCCATAAAATATTAATTAAAATAATTAAGATTAGGGAGCAGTGACTGTAAAGAGCTTTGTTTCCTACTCCACTTTTATTTTAGAAGTCTCTTGATTTACTTTTCTTGAAGAGATACTTGAACTGTGTCAATCACATACTGACTGAACCATTTTGAGATAACACGGGTTCTGTTGTCCTTAGCTCCTGAGAGTAATGCCTTGGAAGATAGGATCTGGGACTTGGTTGCTTTCTCTCATTTTTGATTGTGTAGGGATTTTAGTGTTAATACTGTGAGGAGATGAGAACTGTACCAGGTGAGAAAACAGTTTTCCTGTGGATGAGGGCGAGACTATTATGTGAAATTATCTTTTAAAAAAAAACCCACGAGAAAAATCCATAAACAAACCAACCCAAAACCAAACCTATCATCCCCACAAAACCCCCTACAAACCCCTCCTCACACCTACATTGTTGCTTTCCCCAGGTCGTGGAAGAAACAAAAGGTGAACTTCCTCTGGAACGGAAAGAGAACCTGGTCTTATTCTCTTGGGGGGAAGAAACACTTATTAAAAAAATGATAGCTGAGAGGCAGAAGGCGGAGACAAGAGAAAGTCGTGGGTCAAGGAGGGAACAGAATCAAGAGTGTTGAACAGGAAACAGGTCTTTCCAAAATTTTTCTAAACTGCAGTCTGAATTGAGTGGTCTCTGATGGTATTTTAGTGCCTGGGAGTGGGGAGCAAGCCCCACCTCTGGCAGCTGCCATCAGCTCCAGAGCTCTGGGTAGCTGAACAGGACAAATCAGTGCAGAATATACCCATGGCAAGGCCAAAGAGGTAAACAGGAGACCTTTAAATGCTTTCTTTACAAAGATGTTTTCTGAATTAATGTCTTTTTTCTCAGGAAGATTTTTCCTCAGGAGTTTTAAGATCATTATGGAGAGATTAATACAGATTTCAGCTTAGCTCACAGCAACAGAAAATAAAAGGCTATACTCAAGAAACAAACAGATTGTTTTATGCATTACCCCTTAATACCTTATTGTATATGCATATTTTCTTTCCTAGTAATTATATAATTTAGATTTTGTTATTTCAGAGGGAGACAATAAACTGTACAATATCCTACAGGTTCTGGAAGAGCAAAAGCTGAAGGAAAGGACAGAAAATATGTTGCAGGTATAGAATGGAAAGAAAGAAGGAATGAGAAGGATGTTGTGCATTAGTTGTGAGATAGTTATGCAGGAGTGATGGCACAAAAGCTCCTTGTAGCTAACATATATTCAAAATTTTTAGAACGAGGTTTATTCCAGAGTCTGTTTTTGGGCTTTTTTGTAGTTGTTGTTTGTTTTTTGTTTTGTTTTGCTTTATTTTTCACAAAGAGGATTCATTACATGACAAAATGATCTCTAAATATATTTTAACATTGAATGCCTTAGGAGAGTGAGAGATGGAGAAGTTTTCTTCAGGTTTTTTTCTCTCCATTGCTTTTTCAGAGCCACATTATGCAAAAATCTCTTGAAGGCAAGTGTTTTATGTCTATAAATTAGGGTTAGTTCTCTACAGTTAAAATAAATTTTAAAAAAGACAAAAACTTATCCAGACCCCTATTTTTTATATTTATTCTCAAGACAATTCTAAAATATGAGAAATTCTCTTCATTAAACTCCACTGGTGTTTATTGGGACCCTCCCAGTCAATTTTTATCACTTAAGTGCTGTTCATATCAAAGAGGGTAAAATGATTAATTAGTTATTGATATGTCATTTAATCTTTTTAATTTATAGAGACTAATATTGTACTGTTTCAGTATTAAGGTACTTATCTGTAGAAACATTGATGTGTTTAAGAACTTAGCAGTGAATTTGTTTTCATACACAAGCTGGCCATTACACTGGATGTTGATTAAGAGCTGTTACTTTGTTAAATACCAGCAGGTTTTCACAGACAGAAAATTAACTGTTAGGGGAGCAGAGCTCTGCTGCATATTTAAGTAATGCTTAGGTGTGTGCAATTCATTACAGAACAACAGCAAGAAAAACAAGACACTAAATGTTTAATTTTCCTGGAAAGCAAACACAGATAATTGGAACTTGATATATTGTTCGTGCAAGTAGAAAACCTAAAAAGGTAATTTTTTTTTCCCATACTCTAAAATAGCTTTTTTTTTTTTTTTTAAATTTTGCTTTACTTTTTTTTTTTTTTTTAAATTTTGCTTGCATTTTAGTTTTATACTTCACTGGCACAACACGATATTCACCAGATGTACCTAACCAGAAACACACAGAGCTGGTAGAATTAATCTTCTCCCCCACCTTATTTCTTTTTTTTTGATAATGGAATAGCCTACACTAGATAAATTGCTTTAAAAAAAATTATACAACATGTATCTTTCTTGTTTGAAGCATCCAGTAGAAAAATATTTTTTTCTTAATTTAACTTTATTTGTAATTGGATGTACCGATTTGTTAGGTATTCTCTATGTATTGCTGGGTTTTTTACTAGGTCAGGCTGGGAGATGGCAGTTTCTACACAAGGAAGAAAGTAGTGGTTTATTATTATATCATGACCTCTTAGTGGAATCTGCATTTTTGAATGGATAATTTTAAAACTTGAGATTACCATGCCCAGAATTTTGGTCCCCCTTTCTCTTCTAACATTATCATCGACGTGTAGTGGAAACGGAGTCACCCCAAATACTTTCAGTCCAGCTACCAAAGCAGGCACAAGGTAGGGTTCTTGGGAGTGTTCTGTGCAGGGCTGGTGATCCTTGTGGGTTTCTTCCAGCTCAGGATATTCTATGAGTCTACCTTGTAAAAAAAAACATTGCAGGGCTAAGCAGATTTGGTTTTGATTCTCCTTGTACATATTTTCTTGAATAATGATACTTTTTTGTATCATTATTTTCTGTATTTATTAGGCAGTTTACATTCTTATTTTGAGCAGTATACTATTGCTTAAGAGGTAATTATTATAGTGGAAATGACTAGTCTGATTGTGATGTCACCTGAATAGAATAAGTGTAAATCATCTTGGAATTAGGCTTCAGGGAAAGGTCACTTGATCTTGTGATCTTAACCACCTGCACTTTGGCCAATGGGTGTGCCCCTCTAAATGTGTTTAGGAACAATATGCCAGCTGTCCCAGACGGGAACCTCTCAGGCTGTCTTGCTTGGTATCAGACACTGCACCACTTTATTATAGGAACATCTTCTATTTGGATGAACAGTGCACAGGTATCAGGAAATTTAGGAGAAAAATGTGTGTTTGATCTGAAAAGTGGTTCTTTTAACTTATGATTTTTTAATTTAAATAATTGAGCAAAATGGGAGTGAAAGTGTTCTCACCTCCTTTCTGTCTTTTCTCCTGAACACAGAAGAGTGGCTCTGGCATGAATCAGTGGTCCTGCTGCAGTGACTCAGCCAGTGACACTCAGCACGTCCATAGGAACACATCAACCCATCCTACTAACTCCATGGCTGCTGGGAGTGCCTTCCCAGACAGGTCTGTGGGCAGGGAAAGGAAACCTGACAGGTTTTGATATAGGAAAGGATCAGGCTTTTGTTGATGGAGGCTTTATTTTCTGAAGTCTGGTTGTTTAGCCCAGGAACTAGTTAGAAATTAAACGAAGTGGGCTCTGAAGAGAGTTAGTCATGATAACCTCACCCTAATTAAAACATTTTGGGTTAGCAGAAGTGAATGAAAAGCACTTTCAGTGACTAACGGGAACAAGGAAAAAGTCATTTATTTTCCCATTTTGCAGGATGCTGTAGACAGAATAGGTTGAGGTTTGACTGTATAACTTATGCTATGGGGACAAAAAAGATATAATTTACAGCTGTAGACTGTGCTAACTTAATACTTTTGTATACAGATTTTCCTCTCCCTGGAGACTGGTCATTTACTTGAAGTGCAATCAGCAACAGGTAAAAAGCTCAGATTATAGTTTTGTTCAACTCCTGCTAAGGGAATGAACAGGTGGAAAGGACAAAGCTGGTCAACAGAGGGAGGAAAAGCAGCAAGGCAGAACCCCTAGAAACAAGCTCTAATAGACTTTCCATGGGTGTTCTAAACCTAAATCTCTGTTTAAACACTCATTATCTTGGCTTGCTGAAGTCTGTTGGAGCCCTGGCCTGGGGTGTAGTGCCCGTATAGCTGGATAAGCTCACTGAGGGTTGGTCCATTCCTAGGTCACCCACAGGCCCTTTTCAGTTGATTGTTTTTGTTAAGTCTCTACTGCTGTCACTCATGCATGCCCTTGGAGAACAGGATTTTTTAACTTTACCAATACTGATTCTCCCTGCAAAAATTGTAAAATTGATGAGTCAAGCAGTGAAAAATCTCCAAAATCTCTATAGGAATTCTAAGTGTTTATTATTAACAAATACCTTAAAACAAGCTTACTTAAGGTGGTAAAAAGAGCAACAAGCACTAGCATTTTATTGATTGCAAAATGAAAAAAAAACACCTTTGGCACTGCTAAACAGGAAGTTTTCACTAATGGTTAAAAAACTAATTTGCTGTAGTGCAATGCAATCTCCAAATCCCTATCCTCCTCTGGTGATTGATCATTCTTCATCCCATGGCTGGCTGCACAATTACTGATCTTTTTAATGCGGTCAGCAGGATGTCTCCTTGCTGTATCTGGGGCTGTAAGACTTTGTAGCAGAACACATTACCATGCCTCTGTAAATCAAAAAATATGTTACCTAGCTCCCTGAACACAAAGGACCCAGGTTTATAAGTGTCATTACAGAAAAAAATTAATCTGTGACAACAAACATGGGGACTGCACGTGCAATGTATCTGTCACCACTCACCCTCCAATGCACTCCAATAACAGCATTTTGGCAGAACATTTTAATGGAAAGAGATTTTAAAGTTGCACCCAAATCTGCAGCATTTTTCGCTTTAAGAAATTTTTGATGTTTAATTTGCTTTTCTCTCTCTCCCTGTTTTTCTGTTCTTTGACAGTGAAAAGTAAAGAATGGCCAAGGCAATGACCTGCCAAGCCTTACACAGAATGATGCAGAAGTAGGATGTTTGTTTTACCCTTACATTGTGATGCATGGGATTTTTCTTTAACCTTTTACACTCTGTGCCCTCATCATGCCCTCTGCAGCAGCTCTAGAGGAATCTTTGCAGTTCCACAAATTCCAAACCTTTATTAAGTTGCTTACTTGCTACAGACAACTTAGGATTGTGAATTTAGGGATTCCCGATTTGAATGAATGACTGAGATCATCCTGAACATTTATTATGGGTTTTGATCTATTTCCAGATGAGTTGTCTTTGGCTTGGAGGTGTGGTTTTCTGGCTCACTGGGTCATGCCTACTTTTCCTCTCTGCCCTGACAACCTGTCAGTTCTGTGTGGATGTTCTTTATTTAGACCTTCTCTGGCTTCTTCTTTTAGAACTTAATTCAGCCTCTTCTTTCCTTGCTTCATCTCACTTTGAACCAAATATTTTTTCTTTTACTGCAAGGCATTAAAACTTGATATGGTAGAATACATGCAACAGTATTTTTATTGTGTCTTACCCAGCTTGGGTTATGCTAATAACAATATTGAGCGCATTTATAGAATTTGAAATAATTGCATAGAGATTAACTAATTATTCAGCACAGGGGGTAAATGGAGGAAAAATTATCATTTGTTTTCTAAATAGAATGAAAACTGAGGAGACTCACTCATGTTCTATAACGAGTTGGGGTAAAAGTAGATGGAGGTCTTGCAACTTTTTTTTTGAGAAATCAGCTTATAATGCCTTTCAAGACTCAGTGTACTGAGTGTACTTAGTATAGCAAGATAGTCTTGATAAAAGTATTTCTCATTACAATATCAGTGTCATTTTATCTGAGCATCTATGAAGCATGAATATTTCCTATGATTAAATCTGTGAGCACCTAATGGAAAAATTACTGGATAGACCAGATTCACTTTGATATGAATGAAATTTAATCTATGCCAATACAGGTTGATTGTATAAATGACAACATATAAATTGATTCTGTTCTTTACTTTTGTTGTGTTGGAAAATATCAGCTTTATCCTTTAGTATGACACAACCACTGCTTTTTTTAAAGAAAAATACAGTTCAGAAAAATGTAACTACATTTCAATCTAGAGTATTGTTGAAAGAAATCATGAAGGAAAAGAAAGTTAATATGTAGAGCTCTAAAATAAAATAAGCTGTTCTCCCTCTCTGTTTCTTGTGCTACTATTTCAGGACAATAGAAACATTTAATAAACTTTAAACAAAATTGGTTAATTTAATATGAACATGTAAAAAAAAGTAGAAAGATTTGTGCAAACTCCTGCCTGAAGTCATAACGCAGTACTTGGTAATCCCCAGAGCAACCCTGCATTCTTCAAAAGTTGTGGGAAATTATTCTACACTGCTATTTTTCTTCAAAGTAGTGTTTTGGACATCATCCTAACCATAGCGGTTTGTGAAATTACTACACATATATATTTTTTTTAATTATTATTTTTTTAAATCCACTTTGGATTCTATCCCGTTAATCCATTATATGCAGTCTCTTCATTTGTGTGAGTGAACATTGTATTTGCTCCAGCCTGTCACTGAAGTAGTAATTGAAAATATGTGTAGGGCTGAGCCCCGAATAGACTCATCTAGAACTCTGCTGAAAATGCTTTCCTGGTTGACAGCAAACTCTTGATTACTGCACATATATGAAGTCTTGTGCTCATCTTCTTTTGTCTTCATCAACCCCAAATTTCCCAGTTTACTCATGAGAGTGTTCTGGGGGACAGCATCAAGTGCACTGCTGAAGTCAAGACAGATTGTCTCTAATGCCTCCCCCTTATCTGCTAGACCCATTATCCTGTCATGAAAGGAAATTGGATCGTTTTGATGAGATTTGTTCTTGACAGATCCATGTTAGCTGCTTTTTATCACGTTTACTATCCTGTAGGTTCTTTTAGATTGACTCTTAAGTGATTTGTTCTAGTGTCTCTCTGAACACTGAAGTTAGACTTGCTGATCTATAATTTTCCAGGACCTTTTCCTCATTTTGGAAGTACCCATGAAGTTTGCCCTTCGCCAGTCCCTTAGAAACTTCCTTCTGTATTTTCAACAAATTCTTGAAAATAAGCTTTAATGATTCACAGATTGCATTGGCTGGTTTCCTGTGTACCCTGGGTGAACTGAATCAGGTCCTGTCAACTTGGATGCATTTAATTTGTCCAAATGTTTTTCACTCCTTCCTTTTTATTCCCTTAGCACTGTGGATATTCATCATCTATTCTTATCTAATTTCTTTCTAAATCCTAATATTTTTAAAACTAATGACTGATATACTCTGTTAGAGGTTTACATACATGTATTATAAACATCCCATTGTACATGTACAACCCATTTTAATCATTATATTAATGTTCATCCCATTAAACCCCTCAAGATTAGTCTTAGAAGGGACTTGAGCTATTTTCAAATCACACAGTTACACTCAGGAACAAGGAAATTGCATTACTGGGGAAATTACAGTTACAGAAATCTGTCTGTGATCTAATAGCAGCTGACAATACATTTTAAACAGGGGTGAAAGTGAAGAGGTGATACACCCTCCATCACCAAAACCTTTTTATGAGTAACTGAAAAGTGAGTTTAATTCTGAACACATGTATTTTTTAATCAGAACTCAAATTGTTTAAAATATCGGAATCTGTCAATTGTAAAGATGAATTCTCCTTGAACCTTAGTAAAATGTTGACTGTATTTCATCTTTAGCTGTATCTTTGTGATCTTTGTGTGTCTTTAAAAAAAAAATTCCAAGCAGTATTTACAGTGATTTTAAAATTTTGGTGCAGTTTTTACATTTGAAGAGCAAATAGCAGAAAGAACTTTATGTAATGTGTTGTCTTGTGAGATTTTTTCTTTGTTTTCTGTATGTAGAAGGGGTTTTTATCTCTGTGTGGGTCTTCAATTCAGATGCATTCTCTATTGCTCAATTTAGACAAGCTGTTACTATGGATTTTCAAAATTGCTCAATTGCACAAAGGCTTGTGCAAGAATCTCCCCCTCCAACCTAAGCAAAATTTTCAACATTTCTCATCCAGTATGCAAAGCATCATTGCATTTAATGGTAGCAAGGAGAGAGTGCAGTGTTCCTAACAGTCCCAGAGATACTTTATGAACAATCAAAATCCTCAAGGACAATTTGCATGCATCCAAAACTGACTCAGCAGAGTTCAAGGCATCTTTTAAAACTACATGTAATCACTGTTTATTTTGAGCACAATGGCTTTCAAAGGCAGCATGAACTGGGGAGAATGTCTTTGGCTTTGTGGTGTTATCTGAAATTTTCAAGACAGATACGTAGTGTGGAATGCAGAATTCATGCATGAATTTAAGGCTCATTACTCTGGGAACAGATTTAAAAGTAATGCCTGTGTGTGTGTTTATAGGTGAAAGGTTCTTGCTCTGGATTGACTCTGGAGTACCTGTACAGTGTAATTGCTTGGAAAATATCTGTTTATTGCAGCTCAGAAAGGCCCCTGAGAAGAGAAAGCAGTGGAAACATCTCTTCCCTCGCTGCATTTTGTCTTTCACTGGTAAAAAACCCAACAGCACCACATTGCCTAAGCTTATAATATTACTAGGTTTAGCAGTAACACTTTTGAAGGAAAATTCTCCCAAGGCATCACATTTCAGTATCTTTAATTTTATTTTTTTTTGTCTACATATCTCTGACTGAATACACATCCTGCCACTTTCCCCACATGCTTTGTATGCTGCAGACTGACCCAACAAAGGCCATTACTTAGTCTGATAACTCTGTGCCACTGTGAATCTGGTACATCCATTCAACTTTTAGATTTCTAGCTGATTCTGTTAGGATGGGGTCCTCCTGAGAAAGCTGAGTTATTCTGCCTTGCGTCAGATTCTGGGAATTCGCAGTTTTGTTTTCTTGAGGTAAAACTAGAAAAAACCTGAACGTTTTGCTGTGCAAGTGGAGGCTGGCTGAAGAAAGCTGTTGGTCCTGACTGCCTGTGGATGCGAGAGATGCAGATTTGAGTCTTGACTGAGAAAGACCTGGAATAGGATATTTTGGCTGAGATACAGCAGGGTATTTAATCCACACAATCCTAAATCATTCTGAGTAAGGAACCTGAACTTGGCTTCCACCCAGTCTAGGATATGTTTTATCTTTTATAGTGTCTTTCTTACATTTTTGCCTGGCAATCATTATGTGCTCTGGTGAAATGTCCCCATGGCAGAAATGGTTCTGGCAGTATTTTCTTCTTGTTTGTCAGCAGTACTGCATTCTGCTGGAGACCCCAGCTGTAGAAGCACTGAAGGACTGATGAGAAGCTGCAGTCTGTGCTAGACTGTGACTGCAGCCTGTTTTACAACTTCACAAGCCTCACAGTCAGTTTTGAATGCTTAAGGAGTGAGATAGAGACCTCTAAAATATTGAAAATCCCAAATGTTTAGGGATGTCTTTGCTAAGAGAGGAAGACAATGAATATCTGAATTCTTACTGAAATAATGGTACGGTAGGCTAAAAGATTTTTCATGTAAATTCTGATATTTAAATTTTTTATTTCATATTCTGCTTAAAAGGTAAGCAGTACTTACAAGCTTATAAGTGGTGCCATTGTTTTAAGGGCATTTTAAATCTCATATGCAGTGGTGTCCTTCCCTTTTCTAGATGGGAAAGAAACTGTACATGGAAACATATTCTGGCATTCCTATTAATGTCTTTGTACTTCTAAAGATCAATTCACTTATGTTCTGCATAGTGGGATCCAACCTACAGCATAGCAGGTCTAAATATAGGGTGTCTTTCAACTTGCTTTTGGTTCGATATGTTTCTGAAAATTGTACCCTTGGCTCTCTATGTGTAATTATTTGCTTGCAGCGTGTTGAACTTATTCTTCCTGAAGGTAGATCTCTTCACATTCACCCACTTACTCTGGAAAATGAACAGAAAGTTTTTTTAGTAACCAGTTATCCCTCTGTAGTCCATTAGAGAATTCACTTTTCTTCGCTGTTACCATGCTGTTCATTTCCAGTGCAGAAGTAGCCAAAATTACAGGTTTACCTTGTCTTTTATATGAAAAATATAAATTGTGTGCCAAATCCATGTGAAACAGTCATGGATGTCATGAGTGGTAAGAGCAATATTCAGGAGCCGGAAAATATGGAGGGATTTGTTAATTGGGATGTAAAGAATACAAGTCTAAGAGTGAGGATAGAAATAGAATTGCCTAAAACTCATATTTTTTGTCTGAATCTCCCCTGTTTTTATCCTTTTTTTTTTTTTTTAATCCTTGAAACTTGAAGGAGACAATTTGTGTTATCATTGGTTCATGTACTACATTGAGACTTTTGTCTAACATTGCATACTTAGAAAAAACAATTAGATTAAATTCTTGTTGGCATAGTCTCCATGCCAGTTCTGCTTTCACATTTATCTGCTGCAAATAAGATGGAGTGGAAATAAAATATTAATACAGCAAGACAAATGGCATGTCCTTGGTGTCTGCACATACACCAAGTCTGTGCATCACATTTAGGAATGCTTTTCCTTGAAAAACCTAATGGGTGGCTGCTGTAAACACGGAGTTTTAGGAGTATGTAGGGAGACAAAATAGAATCCTTCTTGCAAGTCCATCCATCAAGATTGACCCTTTCCAATGTTTGTTGTTGTTATTTTCTTTCAAAGTTATTTTCTAAGACTGGGCACCAGCCTTTACTACAATATAAGGATTTGTGATATTAGATCAAATAATATATTTCTCTATCTTTCCCTTACTGTTGTCTTTATAAAATTAAATTACTTTGTTTAAAAAAAAAAAAAAGGAGATTTTAATTTTTTTTTTTCCCATGGAAGAGAAGGATAAACTTTAGTTTATGAAAATTTTGTTTTACACCAAGACAAAGGTAATGTTCACCTTTCTCAACTAATTAAAAGTTCATTCTGGGATGTGGAACATGAGTGACTGTAAGTGTTGGACTCATTCTGCCACACTGATTATGTGGAAGATTGTTGGATAAGATGTCAGGAGACAGGGCTGCTGTGCCTTTTTGTAAGGGATAATGCAGAGTAAAAAACTGTATAATATCACAGATATTATACAGAACACAATTCCAATTTTAAATAATGTGACTATTTTACATTTTACAAATATAATTTTTTGTATTGAAATACCTCTATTTAACACTTCTTTTTATTCTCAAAATATCCCAAAGGATTAGGGTCTGATTGCCTTGAGGTGCTCTCTTCTTTTTGCACACCTCACTGCATTGCACAATTGTGCTGTGAGGACAGACGGGTCTTGGGATGATCTGGGGGTGTCACACAAATGTGGAAATGGCTTTGGACTTTATTCCTATCCAAGTTGTTATAGGCATGAGCCCAGAGGGAAAAAAATAGTGTTTTCTTATCCATAAGCTACTAACACAACATATAATATTTGTAATATATCTATTATAGCAAATATAATTTTTAATATGTGCCACATAGTGGATATTTACCAGTTGAAAACTTCTGTCAGAGCAAAGTTTCAAGGACATGTAGATCTGGCAAGCTCCCATTACTTCCTGGAAATTAGAAAATTCTTTTCATCTGGGCAGAAAGCAAAGCAAGCAGCTTTTGAGAACCCATGGTTTTTCTAGCATGTGTCTTCTATATAAACATCTTGGAAGATTTATATATGTGAAGAGCAAGAGGTAAGAATTGTTGCTCAAACTACACTATGAAAGTGATGCCTTTTTCAAAGTGATTCAATAGCATACTTCTGAGTGAAGGGAGAGGCTAATATGCATGAAACTGTTTCAAATGAAACATGTTCCTCAGTTCCCATCTCCTTCATCCATTTACTTGTGTACTGTGAGACCATTACCTAGAAATCTTCTGTTTGCCAAGCAACAAGCTCATAGATAAAGATTAAATGTCATTAACCACTTTGTCTTTAATTGCAATTCTATCCATCAATAGCTTCAAGCTCTTTAATAAGCAATTTTTATTCTTTTCAATACTGTCACATTTTCAAAAGTGAATTAGAAGCCCTAGGGAAAGACTTTTCTTGTATTGATTTCAAAGAGAGACAAGTCTCTAAGCTTTTTGAAATTCTTGCTATATCTTTAGGTATAGAACTTGGGAAACATTTAGTCTCTTCTTAAAAGTTTATGCTGAGATCCTAAATCACTTGTTATTTTTCTAAAATGAAGTGCAACTGTCTTTTATTTAGCTCATTTTGCTTATTAAGTATTTTCTCTTTTTCATAGAAAATATTTCAACGGAGTGATAATTGAAATTCTTTAAAAAATAGAATTTAAATTATGAATATGACTGTTAGGGAAGTCAGCTATTTAAGATAGGATACAGTTAGGGAAATGTTGTTGAAAGTGCACTTTAAACTGTGAAGGACTTCACAGAAATAATAATAGGACAAGTTTGTGTCAGGTAACAGAAGCCCAAAGGCAGAAACTGATATATTATAAAAGACAGTATTTATGGCTCATTAGATAAAGTCACAATTCAACCCAGTGTTCAAACACATGATGCTGGTGGGGAAAAAGGCATGTAATTCATCAAGCAGACAATTAAGAGAAAACTCAAGTCTAAAGTCAACTGTGCAAAAGTTTGCCACTGGAAGCACTGGCTCCTTCCTGCCCTGGTTGGAAGAGAGTGTGGTTGGTGAAATCCACGGGGTGCACGAGCCGTTTCAGAACACAGCAGTGGTAAGGGAACTCCCACGAAAGGATTGGTGCTTCTGCACTTTTTTTCAGAGCTTTCTACCTTGAGATCCATAGGCCCTGTTGGGCTGAGCAGATTTTATTGTTGCGTGTTTGAAAAATATGTACTCAGAGAAGTTCGCATCTAAACAGACGAGACCTTGAAGGGGCACAAGGGCCCGGGGGGATGCAGCAGAGCACTGGTAGAGCTGTAAACTGGAGGCTGGAGGGATCCTGATATCGGTTATCTCAGCAAGGAGGAGGCACTGCTTTGCCTGCCTTGTTGCACTCTCCAGACACACATTGGCTGCCAGGCTCCGACTGCCCTGGCTGGGCACTCACAACTGATGGGTGCCTTGAACTTCGAACCTTTACCTGGGACATTTCGTGTCTGTTCAGGAAAAGTGAGGAAAAAATGCATCATTCCATATAGGAAATCCTGGGAAAAAAAGCTACTTTCTGGCTGCTGCACTTGATATCAAGTGTTCATTAACAGTGCAGCCTTATTCTTTGTCAGGCCTGTCATGTTTGTGCTATTGCTGAGGTTATTTCTGAACATTAATTGGCAGCTTAAGTAACCTTGTCCAATGCTCTTTTACTTCTTTTACTTCTTTTCCTGCGGTTGCTTTTCTCTTCTCATTCTCTACACTTCTAATAAATATTTCAAATTCAATTGTTGCTTTTTATTGTACTTTGGTCACAGAAGACAGAGAGCTTGGCTTAAAGTGCACTCTGGAATGTAGATAAGCTAAAAAAAATAAGGGAGCAGAGAATTCCTGGGTTAGTTATTTTGGGAATAATGACATAAATACAATACTGCAAAAAATCTGTAGCTAACTTCAGTCAGTCTGCAATGGTGAATTTCGATTTCTTTGGCAATGTATTAATCTATTTAAAAAAAAAGGCAATGAAATAATCAGAGGAGGAGGGAAGTGTGATGCAGTGCGAAAGAGAGTACAATGAGGATTAATTATCTTTTCAACATACTTAAAAAAATATGTTTAATATTTTAAAGTAATTTTTGGCCTTTTGGTTATTGGTACATTGTTAGAAAATTAAGACAGAAAACTCGCAATTTTATTTGGTATTTTAAAAAAAGACAAAAATGTCTGCACCGAAGGATGAGTAAATTTGGGGTTTATTGCTCTGGGATTCAGAGGCAAGTGGTGCAGGGACACAATGCTGAGTTCAGTGTTGCTATTGCAACAGAGCTGCTGTGCTGTTACCAGTGCTAAGCAACACCAAAACAGCCTTATTACATATCTTCATTAATTTCCTTTTAATCTTCTTAAATAAATATCCCTACCTTCTCCAACACAATCACTCTTTTCAGTATTACAAACAAAATTACTTTAGTAGCCTTATTAAAAGCAGTGGCTTTTCACTTTATTCCTCAACTAATGTTCCTCTTTCCTCGGATGCATTTTTACCTGAGGAACATCAAACGTACATGGCATCCTCACTCTCTACATCAATGGTCAATCCTTATTTTTATTTGTTATTGACTTTTGATCTGTCAGGTTTGTCTTTGTCACATGTTTTTAGATTATGGAATGTATTTGCACTTTAATATGTTCATAAATTAAGTGATTTTTAAAATTGCAATCCTTATGGCTGATAAATTTTAGAAAGGCATAAAAGACTTAGATGCAATTCCTGTAATTGTTAAATTATGTGTTATTGGAAACTCAAGACACTGAAAAGAAGAATGATGCAGTAAATCACTAAACAATAACTCTAGAGGTATTTAGTGAGATGATATTGCTCTGATTATCTTCTCATGTGTTGCACATCAATATAAAACATACACCAAATGTTCCTGTCCCGGGCAGAAATTTTGACTGTGTTTGATTCTCGTGTAAAGGAAGGACAGTTCCTCATGTTTGAAAAATTCTGGAGTATGTTACTAAACTAATTCATTAAGGAGTAAAGAAATTGTAATTTTATATATATATATGCAAATGATTATTAATTAAAATAAAAAGATAATTGCTGGTTCAGTGTTCAGGAGGTACAAGGAGTTCAATGAGCTTACAGTGGCACAGAGAAATTTTTTTTTTACTTCCTTTGTGTCTTGTACACTCCACTATAGGTATTATAAGGCTTCAAAGGACCAAGTAATTTTAAAATGACATCAAGACACTCTTGATGCTATTGTCATGTGATGCTCTCTTCCAAGGATAATTAGAGTGTATTTACTTTAATCAGACAGGGTTGGGTGAGGCTGGTGGTGGAGAGGTTAATGATGATCATTCCAACTCCTTTAATATTACAAAATGTTAAAAAATTCTCTGTGTCTGTGAATCCAGACAGGCCAGAGGGAGCAGATGTGGTGGGAGAGATCACCCCTGAGAAGATCTGTAGTCCAATTGAGTTTAACTCAAATTTTAACATGTTTTCTATTATCCTACTATATGCTGTGCCACAATAACCTTGATCTGCAAACTCAGGAGCTGAGATTCTCCTCTTGCCTATTCAAATTCAAACCCCTTGCTGCCTGTATTTTTCTACACTACCAGCACGTCTTTCTACAGCCAGAGCAGCACTTAATCTCTTCTGATGTGGAAGTGCTGTTCAGTTCAGGCTTCCAATTTTCCAAAAGTAGTTTTGTGAGTCAGTTCTCATCATCCTGTTATGCGAATTGAGTGAGTAGAACAAAAAGAAAAAAGAGACCCTCAGTGAAGTCAGTGGCCTTGCTGCAGATGTAGGACTCTAAGATACCCTTGTGTTATAATGCAAGTCATTTCCTGGGGATCCTCTGATGTTTGTCATGCTCACATTCCAGCATGATCACTTTCGAGTCAGTTGCCAGCACCTCGTGGTGATAGGTTGCATAGGCAGAATTTTCTTTCATGCTTTGAGGAGAAGAGGAATCAAGACACTACTTGTGTGTGAGGCAGAAACCTTGATATTGCACTGAATGGTAGCAGCAAGCTGAAAAAAGGAAGTTTGTGCTGTGAAATACGGGGGCAACCCTCTGGATATCATTATCAACCGTGTGTGATTCTATTGAGATCACTGCTGTAGGATAATGGAAAGCTTGATAAGGTACAATTTTGTGTAAATAAACTCAATATGCTGTGACACGAATGATTGCTCAGTGTCAGAGCTGTAACGGGGGAAATTATTAAGCTACTTTGCCATTGTGAACAAAGACTGGCAAAAGCTATGAAAATGAAGGTAAAATCTCCAACTATGAAAATGCAAAATAGTTTAAGAGAAGAAAATACCAAAATAGAGACAAAAACAATTTTACTGAGCAGGAAGCATTTAAAAAATAATTGCCGCACTTCTGCATGATTCATGAAACCACAACATTCTGCAGAATAAGAAGTGGTGCTGGAATAACAGGAACTTATTTGGCATATCAATATCTCAGACATAAAACATTGCCCTGAGTCTCGTTGCATTAGTTAAAGGACTAAATATCCCTTATATAGATATCTCCTACCTAAATCCTTTAACCTAGCGTGAAAGAACATTTAACCTAAAGAGCATTTATCAAATTCTCCAAGAAAAACTTACGTGATTGTTTTAACAGAAAGTCTTTTCTATTTTCCAATGTCAAAATTTGTGGAGGTATTTTTGATTTGTTATTGTTGTGGTTGGTTGGTTGTTTGGTTGTTTTTTGTGGAGGGTATTCTGTTTTTGAGGTGGATGTTGCCTATTTTATTTTGTTTGGTTTGGGGGGGTTGTTTGGGTTTTTGTTATTGGTTTTTTTGCTTAAATGCTAATTGGAAAAGTTTTAAAAAATGGGTTTATAGTTTTCTGTGCCTTCTGTTTGATAATATATCAGCACTGCAAGGAATAAAGATGAACATCTGTAGGGATGTAACCAAACCTGTAAAAAGTTTGGAATGAAAGATGATGTACTTTTGAATTTGTTAGGATGAGTTTGTGATCAGCCCCAGACACAGAAGAATGGTTCTTCTTCTATCTGATCTGTGTGCTTCTGATCTTCCTTAATCATTGTTAAATACTGATTTTCTGGTAAATAACTTACTACTTCAGATTTGAAGTTCTCTTTTGACACCTAAACAACACAACCTGCTTTTATACAGAATCACTTAATTTTGCATGGGATTTATTCCAGTTTGAGTTTGGAGAAGGATGTTCATTAATCCAAACCTTCTGAATGTAAAGGATGGTGCCCTATTCTACAGAGTTTACACCTCAGTGTTCAGCTGCATTGCTAAATCTTGTTAATATGGCTGGATACCAGGAAGACTTTGTGGAACACTGGACAAATGATTTCTGCTTTGCTTGCAATTGTAACTCTGCCATTTTTTCCTCTCCATTTTCGTTCTGTTCATTGTGAATTCTCAGGTCTAATATGTCACTGCCACTTGCAGTGGCAAGATTTCCTAAGCAGATGTGCAAAATATAGTAGAGGTGCTGTTGCAACTGACTGTCTTTTGAAAACATTGTATGCAGGACAACCAAATTATTTTTATTTCACACTTTCTTTTCTCTGCTGATAGCTAGAATAATTTGATAATATAATTAAGGAAGAAAGAGTCAACAGACAGCTTGAAATGATGTTAAACTTTTTTAACTCCTGCTGAAAGAGAACAGAACTGTGCCATGCTATGAAAAACAAAAATTCCATAAGCCGTATTATGTCTTCCAAGAGGAAAAATTCACTGAAGGACAGATGCTTGAAGGCAGTCAGTTGGTCTCTTGTGCTTAATTCCCAAAGTAAGAAGTCAAGAAGAGCAGCATGATCTGTTCATCTATGTCTGGAAAAGATCCTCTGTATTCTGTGCTCCTTAACTAGAGGGTTTTAGGGTAATGAACAGTTACTTGGAGAAAGCTGGTTTGAAGTTGCCCTCACACCCAAACAGCAGCTTCAGAGCATTGCTTTTTTAGCCATATGCATAAAAAATGGGGACAGGTGTAATTTCTCGTTCCTTGTCTATCTGTTCAGATTGTAAGCTCTTTCTACTCATATTTAGCCATTTCATATTTGTCTATGGAACGTTGTTTCTAGAGTACAAGTTTTGCAAATGGCAGATATGGCCCACTAGGACAGCGTGTCCTACAGGTATAAATCACTGCTGATAATCATTTGGAATAGCTTCCCTAAACTAAGCAACACAAGTTAGTTTAAAAGTCTGCTTTAATGTGTTTTCGCAGAAAGTTTGATTTTTTTATTTCTTATTTGATATGGTCAGACATATTGTGAAGTTAACAGTTTTCTGACAGTCTTCATTTCCCAAGCAGTAGGAAAATCTTTCTACAGAAAGCTGCAACAGACGGCTAAATATCATCTTTTAGCTGATGTTTATTCAGTGCTAGAAATGTCTATTACAGGCAGCAATTTTTTTTTTTCCTATTGCACTGCCATAAATCCTGTCTCATTGTATTTCTCTCTATTCTGTGGTACTCTGGTCTCTTAAGAAGGCAATGGTAGCTGTTATCCCAAATTCTCAAGTACATATTATTCCCCTACTTCATTTTTTGATCCAAGCATTAATTGACAGGGTGTTGAAAATATTTAAGTGGGTGAATAAAACCAGTAGTTGAATACAACTTTACAGTTATTATGGTCTAAGAATTTATTTCTTAAGTGACAAGGCATGAATTATAATAATTTATAGCTAACAGGGTTTAAGCAGGAAGCCAAAAGCCAAGTGTCATCACAGTGCCATGGATGAATTATTACATCGTCATTCAAACTCTGAAGCTGCTTCTCTGATCATAATATGATTATTAAAAAGAATGAAAAGCATATTCATCAATGCACTTAGTTTCTTTTTAAAGCATAATACTCATAGAAATATGCATTCTACTACATCATCTTGCAATATGGAAATAAAGGTAATTTTTATTCTGAAGATTAAATTACACAGTGCTTGAGGAATTTCTGTGTTTCCAGAACTCGTCAGCTCACATGGTTATTTTCCATTTAGACAAGGTTTGTTCATCTATTCCTAATAAAATGAATGAGATAGAAAAAATTCAGAATAAAACCTGGAATTTTTGAAATATAATTTTTAAATTTTAGAAGTGTCTCATTGGTAGTAATAAGTAGATAGGCCCAAGGACAATAAAGCAGCAGGAATTGTTCCATCTTGCTTCTTTCCATATCTTGATCTGGATTCTGCTCCCCCAGAGATGAATGAAAATTCAATCATCCTCCCTTTGATTTAAGTAGTAGTGAGTCTACTGTGTATTTGCTTTGTTGAAAGGTTCAAAACATTTTACAAATGATTCCAAGGAAGATAAGATTCCTTCTGTTTGAAATAGGTGTTAAGTCCGTCCTACTTCAGGAACAGCCTGGAAAATAAGTGTAGGAAATAATGGTGAATTCCTTTTTTTCTACTTGTTGCAGTAACTCAGGTGTCAAATTCAAGCTGACCTGTGTTAAAAAGTGGGTGTGTCTAGTAGAGATTTTTGAAACAACTAAAAGAAGATTAACTACAAAGTCTGGAAAAGGTCAAGGACAAAAAAAGGTCTCTAGCAAATTCATGGCCTTACAGAATTTGATGATGGCTGTTGGTGCATGGGATTTTTCACACCTTTAAGAGATGATAAAAGATCTTAAGTGGAAAGATTCTTTTTGAAACTATATTTGAGTAATAACTATAGAGCAAGCACATGGGTATAAATTGCAGGTAACTTTTATGCAGCCAGTGTAATTATGTAGTTGTATATTTAGGTTATAATTAGAAGAGAACTCCTTGGCAAAAGAGGACAGAACTAAGATATCTCAGCTGCACTTGCATATATTGTCTTGCAGGGAAGCTCTACTCTTTTTGATACGGGTATTCTGACTTCGGGTGCTATGGTTAACATGCAGCATTTGTAGCCAAACTTTGAATAATTCAAAGAAAATCCTTGTCACACTGGTTTTACTGAAGCTGTGGTATCACTTTAAAGAATTTAATTGTCATTAAAGGTGAAATGAGTAGTAGGCATTCTACTCTTGGTGTACAAGGAGTGGGGAGAGAAAAGAGACATTAAGGAGTTCTTATTGATCCTTAGAAATTACATATCTAATAAAGGGGTAAGGATCTTTATTCTGTTAAGGAACCTCCAATTAAAAATATATAAAAAATATTGTGAGAGTGTAGATTAAAGTTCTTGAAGTAGATTTCTGTTGTAGTCAAGACTACTCAGGAAACTAATTCTTGATGTATGACTTTGATCAAAAGCTTTCCTTTTGTGACATGTTTTCTTCTTATATAAATTTCTCCCCCTTTATATAAGTGTTTCAAGATAAATATAGCCATTCTAAATTAATAATTTTAAGTAAAAGTAAGGATAAAACAGAAACAAAAATCCCAAGTCTTTTACACTTATCTGAATCTGCTTGTAGTAAACAAGTATGTAAACTGACTGAATGCACTCTAGATTTGGTTATATGGTGATTGTGTAACTGTAATGCAAGTCTTCTAAATAATAGGCAGTCTCCACCTTTCTTTCAAGCAGTGTACTCCATAAAATACCTCTTTTTGATGTGGTGGCCTTTTCAGATGAAGTGATGAGGTAGAACCTCCATATAAGAAATATAAATGAGTAAAGGTATTTGCATGTCACATCTTTCCAAAGGCTTGGTTTATGCTCATATTTCTTCTTGTCTCACTAACAGTACCTTTCTGGTCTTTCCTAATAATAATAATCATAATCATAATCCCTGTTCAGTTGCATACCGTAGGCTTGCTCTCATGATTTTAAATTGTGTAAGGAAGACAGCCTCAAGTTAGAAATAATGGAAGTTATGCTGGCATCAGATTGATCCTCTGCATACCAGGTGCTTGCTGAGAAGTTCTTAGAGCATAGAGGTTTCTGAACGTGCACACAAAATGCATTTAACATTGGAAGAAGTTTGTGGAATATGATAATGAATACAATGTGGCGTAGCAAGATGCCACAATAGCTACTCACTAGGGATGTGCCCACAGAGAAGCTATAAAAGGGCAAGTCATAAAGGTTCACAGGAGGCAGAGCAGATTTCCTCTAACAGGAGAGAGGTTTCCCATTATGTAAATTAATAAAACCACTTGGTTTTAAGAGCAAAATGCAGTGTCAGAATGAGGTGGACCTAAGATGAAACTTCTAGCTGATGTGAAAAAAAATTAATAATGCTTTATGGATTTTTCCTTTGTATCCTCTATGGACTTGGCTTTTAGAAATTCATGTCTTAAGCACCCATATCTTTACATATGTACCTTCTTTAAAAAGGCACAAAATTGAAGTAAAATGATATCTTTCTCTTCAAGGGTACAGCAGCCATAAGGTTTGAGAGGGTTAGAACTGTGGGGTTTAATTTGGACTTTTTCACTTCACTGTTTATGGTCATTCCCTCCTACTACCCCCACCTCCCCAGCATTTGCACATGACAAACTCCAGTTCACATGGATTTCAAAGGATCTGCATTAGTGTAAAATTATTCTGAGTTCTTTGGAAGTAATGATAGCTTGAGACAAAAAAAACCCCAAGAACAAACAGATAAAAACGCCCACAAACCACCCCCCCCGCCACACACACACAAAAGAAAGAAGAAATTGAAACTAAAAGATGTGATGTAAAGCAAGAAAAACTCACTAAGAGCAGTACTTCAGATACTGCTATCTAATTAGCCCATCTTTTTATTCCTTCCCTTATTTTCAACACTGCGGGTGTTGGTAGCTGGAGGTACAGCTAAACAGCCAACACTTTATTTTCTGCTTTGTTTTATATATGGCAATTGGACAGACAGTCCCAAAGGGTTCCTTTTTATTATGGATTATTCCCAGTGAACACCCTGGCTGTAAGCACTCTATGACAGCAAGGTTATTGTAAAATGGCTTTTTTCCTGTTTGAAGTAGAACTGTAATACCGAGAATAACTTTTATGAGGCCTTGTGGGAATCTTGTTCTTTATGAAACTCAGCGATTATGTTCAGAGGCTGGAATAAATGTTCCTGTGAACTTTTTAAAAATAAAAAAAAAAGGAGGAAAAGGAATGAGAGCATTTGCTGCTCTAAGGGTCAGGTACTCTATTAGATGTAGTTTATCGGATTCCCTGCCCCAACCCTCACCCTCAACTAAGGTTAAACATGCCTGGGGACTTCTCTGTAGAACAGAGGCTCTGGAGGACAGGCAGTATTTTCATCAATCCTCCTAGTCAAAAGCCAGGGTTTGAAAGGGCCAGTCCAATCTGGTGAATCAGCCACTGTTTACAGGGCTGGTGCCACAGCCAGAGGCTCAGTGACTCAGACGTGGGACTCTGGGAACCTTGGTGCTGATGGGGTACATCGGTCCCAGAAGGGTAAGAGCACCTTCAGTCATAGGCTGGCCAAGCTGGTGAAGAGGGCTTTAAAACTAAAGTTGCCTGGGCAGAAGAACTTCAATCTCACCTGCTCTTGCCAGTTTGATGCGTATCTCTTACTGACCCTAACTAGGGTCAGTAAGAGATGCCCAGAGGCTGGAGAGGGCTCACAGGTTAGCATGAAGGAATTCCAGACCCTCCAGTTAGTAATTCAGCTTCACTGTGAGCCCAGCTAAATACTTCTGTGCAAATGCACAAAGCATGGGAGATAATCAAGAATTGGAGATGTGCACGCACCTGCAGGGCTATGATCTTATTGGCATCACAGAGATGTGGTGGGATGGCTCCCATGACTGGAGTGTTGGAATGGTAGGATACAGGCTCTTTAGGAATGACAGGTAGGGGAGATGAAGAGGGGGTGTCACCTTCCATGTCAGTGATCCTGGAATTCGTGAAGCTCCCCCTGGGGATGGATGAGGGGCCAACCAAGAGCACAAGGGTCAGGATTAAAGGGAGGGCAGGGACGGTGACATTACAGTGAGGATCTGTTATAGGCTGCCTCACCAGGGAAACTGAGAGGATCAGGCCCTCCATAGGCAGGGAGGAGCAGCCTCACAAGCCCTGATCCTCATGGGGAACTACAACTGCCCCAATACCTGTAGAAGGAACAACACAGAAGGGCACAAGCATTACAGGTGACTTCTGGAATGTGTTGATGATTCCAGCTTCCTTCCCCGAGTGATAGAGGAGCCAACAAGGAGAGGTGCTGTGCTGGACCTTGTTCTCACATACAAGGAGGGGCTGGTGGGGCATGAGAAACTCCCGGCAAGACCACTACCCTGGACTCCAGGAGAGCAGACTTTGGCCTCTTCAGGAATCTGCTTTGTAGAGTACCATGAGATAAAGCACTGGAGAAAAGAGGGGCCCAAGAAAACTGCTTAATTTTCAAGGATTGCCTCCTCCAATCCTAGGTGCTATGCATCCCAGCAAAGAGAAAGTCAGGCAAAAATGCTAGGAGGCCTGCACAGATAAACAAGTTGCTCCTGAACAAACTCAGCTGCAAAAAGGCAGAGCTCCAAGAATCTGGAAAGAGGATTTCTTACAAGATTTTTTAAAGAGAAAATTCAGGATGCTTCTTTTTTTTTTTTTTTTTTTTTTTTTTTTTAAATAAGAAGATTGGAATGTGTGAATGAATGACATAATCCTGCCCTAATTGATTTCAGTTTGTGAGAAAATGCTAAAGCACCAGTCTAGGTAATTAGCCTATAATAATTTCAAACTATAATTTTCTTTAGAGTTCTGTGTTATTAAGCATAACTTTCCTCTTGACTAGGCTTTTATAGTTATAAAGGCACAGAAACAGAAATCCTAAGGAACTCTGCTTCTTCTGAATTTGGGATGAAATAGCTTCAGGAAGGTCTGTGGTTCCAAATATTTAGAATGCATGAGGGTATCCAAGTCCTCAGTCAGGCTCCTGGCAGCAGTCATGAACTGTATTTAAAGTGGTTCTTTCATATATTATCCAACCTTTCCCTCAAATCCATCTAGTTCCTCCCAGAACTAAATGCTCCTTCTCAGTGACATGCGCTTAAATTCTGTTTCACTCTTGTCTTACACACCTGAGGTCTGAGCAAAGCCTTTTTGATAGTAATGGGGAATTTCCTCTGATGGTAGGTGAAACAAATCTGTATCTGAGTCCTTACTGCCCTCCCATCCCCGCAGTTCCCCAGAAATAGAATGCAAGCAAAATATTTCAGAAAAGAAAGACATGGGTTATGTAAGAGCAATAGAAGAAGGGCCTTTGAGATATGTGAAGGAAGGGTACAGCAATTTCATTGTCATGCAGATCATCAGCCAACTTTCATCAGCATCTGCATGAATGAAATTTTATCCTCACAGCCCCTCTCCGTTCTGTGTGAACATAAGAAAGCCCTCAAGAAGTGAAGGACAAGATGGGGATGAAAAGGAATCAAACATCTCAAAGCCAGGTTTCATTTTCCCTTGAGATAAAAGACCACTTGTACTGAAAATATTTTAAACTTCTTGTTATGCTCACCTATTTCCTGGCACTGGAGAAAAATAAAATATTTGCTGAGCTGAGGAACATCAGTGAGTTCAATGCTGAAGGAATATGCTGACGAGTCACACAGTTTCAGGCTGCAAAGGCAGGATGGTTAAACACCCAGTGGAGCTTATTTTCAGAGTACACAGTTATACATGGATTGGTATTTTCATGGGAGATCTTGAAAAGAAGGGAAGGCAGACAGAGGAGAGAATGTTAACACTATTGACCAGAAAATTTAAGTTTTATTTCCTGTTTAATTTTTAAGTGAGGGATTTGTTCTTTTTTTTTTTTAAATATAACACAAACAGTGGGTAATATGTCTGTGAGAGGCACTGACAGGAGTTAGGGTTGGGCCAGGCCACCACTAACTCCTTTATGTGCTGAGAGTCAGTCATGAAGCCTCTCAAACCTGTTTTTCTCCATGCAGAAATTCTGGTTTGCAAATTTTGTCCCCAGAACAGTTACTTCTCCCTCATCTTATTAAGGAGTCAGATAGCAAAGGAGTCAACAACTTGAGAGTGCAGTTAGAAATGTGGTTTGTGTTGTGCTCATGCTGTTGAATGTTGCTGCACTGATTTCTTCCAGGACTGATTCTCCCTGTTCACTCAGAGATGAAGAGCAACAAAGCAGTTTTTCTGGCTACAACCTCAGTTATGTCCCATTGAAGTTGATGTATTTTAGCGCCACACTGAAATTTAAGCGTGTGCTTAAAAGTCTGAGGATCAATGTGTTTCAAACCATCAATTCGGAGAGAGTGAAACTCTTAAATCAGGCAAAATTTGTCAGCTTGTTCACTGGATGTAAGACTGAATACAGGTTTTGAAGCATGTACTGCTAAACAGCTGGTGTTTGTGCCATGCATCAGCTCTGTCAGAACAGCTCTCATCTGGAAATTGCTGTAACATGAGCTTTTGGAAGGGAAAATGTGCTTTACGTTGTATTCATTAACACATATGAGAGAGAAGTTTGGTAATGAAACTCTGCAAGGGAGGCACACAGAAGTCTAATCCTGTAGATTTCATCACTACTGGGATAAGGCAAAATTTGTCCACATCAACTGCTAATAAACTCTTCTACAAGCCTTAGGTGATGCATCATTGGTCACCCTCTGCATCTTCATATTTGTGAGCTGATGAGACCCTAATTCATTGAGTTCTCAAGAGAGGGAGCCAGTGGTGCAGAAAGTGACTAAATTCTGCTGCTTTCTGGCAGCACCAATCTCATTAGTCTCTTCTGTTGTTGGAGGAAGTGAAAAGAAGCAGAAAAACAGTTAAGGAAGATCATAAACTATAAATTGTTCTTACGCTAGAAATAAAATGTTGGGTGTTCTAAAATATGTGGCATATTTTTTGCACTTTTCTAAAAAATGTCGAAGTTTGTAGTGATCTATCTGCTTTCTTAATAGGACCTGCACTTTGCAAGAAGGAATCAGTCATGTGCAGGTATCTCCTCAACAGCTAAGTCAGTGTATGAGACAGATTTTAGGTTCATGTTGCTTTAAATGTAGCCTGTGAGACTGGCGAGTTGCTATGGACTTCTATAGGGCCTCTGAAGAGAATCTTCCAATATTTTGGTTTATTGCTCATATTTTTTCTCTATTATGCCTGCTTCTATATATATTTTTTATATAAGTTAATTTTTTAATGTAAATGCTCCTGATATTTTTGAAATAGGGAAGTACCCATATAGAATTCTACACAACAGCTTATTTTTGATATGTGTGTCCCACAGTATGTGATTTGGAAATGAAAGTGAGCTTGGTTTTCAAGGTGTGAACATGGGTTTGGTCTCAGTGATAACAAACACATTGCCCTGTTCCACAATGTATAAACCTTTCATGAAAACTCTTTGGTTTCATTCTCTTTGCTTCTTTCAACCTCTTTGGGGCAAGAAACATTTGCAAAACTACCATCCCAATCTAAGCTAATGTATAGTGAAGCCACTCCCCCTACTTATAGTGGATATGAAATGTACTGCTATAGGTTATATTGAAATCATATGAAGAGAAATTTTTGGTATTAAGAGGAATGCTGTTGGCCTTTGACCTCAATTTCAGATTTGAAATCCCTTCCCTATGAAGCATTGTAATTATTGCCATACTTTGGGTTTTCATTGAAACACTTTTAACAGCAATAATACTATCAGTAGGGTAAAATGTGTGTTTCATTAGAAATTCCATCCAGAGATCATGGCAGTTTGCGTTAAAAATGTGTTTTAATAATCTCCTCACCACAACAAGGAGTCTCTTTCATGTGCTGCCACTTGCTAAAATGGCCTTTTTTCCACTCAGCTTTTAGATACTGTATGATATAAATTTGTTGCTCATTTTCATTAAGAGCAAACATAATATTCTATTCTGGCAAACTATTCTTACAATTGAAACAAATTATTTTTTTTTAATCAGTTGGTGCATTTGATTTGCTAAAGGGTTTGTGCTTAGAATTACTTTACATTTTAATTAGAGCTGCAGCAATCTGTTAGCTCACACTGAACTCTGAATGAACACGAGTCTCTGGGCATGTTTGGGAAAGCTCATGAATTCGCCTAATGAGCTGTCGGAAAGGTTCCATCAATAGTGTCAAAAAACTTGTTTAAGGACCCTCCAGACGTATTCAAGAAGCTTGAATGAGCACGGGCTAATACAAAATGAGTCCCATTGGGCTAAATATTTCTGGAAAGGTCCTTTGCTCCTGATATAGGGAGAATTAAAGGTCATGCTTTAATGTTTGTTTTGGAGGGGTTATTTTTGAAATATGGGTTGTAAAATGTAGCTATTAATAACTTCACTGCTGTCTCTGGGAAAGACAACATGATTGTCTCCTTCTTTGCCAGAATGCAAGGGTGGATAGGGCCTTTTCTGTTCTCCACTAATCACAGCACAGGGGTTTGAAGAGTACATAAAAAGAGTTCTGTGAAACCCACAAACCATTGCAAGAAATAGAATTGTGATAGATGATCATTTTTTAATGGATCAGCAAGCCAGTGGAAATCCAGTACTGTCAGCATTTCCATAGTATAACCTGTAACCCTGTGTAAGAGGAAGACTTTTTGACAGTTTCTGCTCTAAAGGAACTGAGAGGCACAAGGTTATGATCTTTTCACATGTCACTGGCCTACCATTTATCTGGGAATTCACAGAGAGCCAATAAATCCTCTGCGTTATTCACAGCACAAGGGTTATGGCACAGCATCCTTTTTGGAGCTTTTAAGGTATGTGAATGTTGCTGTACAGGGTATTCTCAGGAAGATGTGCTAGAGTAATCTGCTGTTAGCAACAGCCCTGTAAATAATTTATAACTAAAACTATTTGACCAACTAATACCTTGAGTTAAAAAAATAGGCGTCTGTTCTCTAACCATATGTCAGTAGTCTCACTTCTGTCACTGACAGAAATATTGCAAATTTGTAAGAAGAAACATATGTATAAATATTTAAATGTGGAGGAGAAAGCACAGGAATATTTATTTCTGATGATGCAGTGAATAAAATATCAGATCCTTACAAGCCAAGATACAGGGCCCAAAGAGATTCCAGGAAACCCCAAATCACATTAAAGCTGTCAGATTCTAAGATAATTTTATTTTTTTTCTCCTTTATTATTAGCAGTTGAATCCTGGTTTGCAAGACAATGAACAATCACTTAGATATTTTTGATTTGAGAAATAAAAGATGGTGTGTGTAACTACCTCATTTAGCTCTTGATTTACTAGCTAGAAATGCAAATTTTACAAGGCAAAAACTTAATTTAGCTTCTTATCTGCAAAATAGAACACTGTCAAAATTCATTTTAAAATAACCCACCAATGTTATTGGTGGTTCTGAAACCAATACATTATACTTAGGGCTGAAAGGAGACACTAGGTGTTGCAAAATATTTTGTATTATGTGCATTGCCAGCATAGTTTCCTTAAATCACACACATATATTTCCTTCTGGCTAATCTCTAATTAAAAAAAAAAAAAAAAAAGTGAGGGACGAACAACTGGATGACTGAAGTTTTCAGGTCAAATTGAAAATGAACCAAAATTCCCAGTTAGGAATTAAGATGCTAAGATCCCCTTTCCTTACAGAACTGATGTAGAGTCTATAGTAACAAGGGTCATCTTCAAATTTTTGGCTAATCCTGGGTAATCTGCATCCAAATTGCAATAGGTAATTGAGAAATATTAAATGTTGTTTGGATGGGAAGTGACTGGCACAGCTCAGCAGGTACAGAGGCTTTGCCTGGAGGAGAAACACAGAGATCATTGGTGAGATGTTGCACGCTTGCAATGTTAACATACGCCTGTGTTCAACTTAGGTATGTCATTAAACCTCTAATTTATGAAAGTCAAGATGTTAAAAAGCCAGTGGGTTTGTGTGTCCTCCACTGAACACATCTCACAGAAATTTTTTCATGGAGGATTACAGAGAAGGGAAGATTTTCATACCTGAAGGGAGTTTGTAGCCCGGTGGCTACAGCCAGTCTCTTTTCCCCAGTGACAAGGGACAGGACAAGATGAAACAGCATCAAGTTGTGTCAGGAAAAGTTTAGGTTGGGTATTAGGATAAAATTTCTTCACCAAAAGGGTTATGATGCATTGGAACAGGCTACCCAAGGAAGTGGTGCAGTCACCATCCCTGGAGCTATTTAAAAGATGTGTAAATGTGGCACTTTGGGACACGGTTTAATGGTGGAACAGGCAGTGTAGGGTCAGTGGTTGGACTGGATGATCTTAAGGGTCTTTTCCAACCTAAATAACTGAATGATTCTATGGTTTATGAGAAGAGATGTTTCACAGGTATCCACATTCTATTTGTGCTGATGCAAAAGTTCCCAACCTATAGATCTCTGAACAGCTAAAATGCCAAAGTGGGTAACAGGTGCATGTGAAAAAGATTCTTTAGACCTTTGTGCATTTCCTTAATTGTCTCATTGGTACAGTGATGCAGCTATGCTATGAGCTACATTTAAAATTATCTATTTTTTTTCCAAATGTAAACAGCTTAATAACTCTTAATGAGATTTGATTCAAGGTAAAAATGAACTTTTTGTCTTCACTCTTCTGAAATGCAAAGCATAGTTTTTGTCTTAGATTTAGCTAGCACAGTTTTCTTATGTGTTGGTAGCATTTTCAATTAGACAGAAGAAATTAATGTTTCATTAAATGTTGTCTACATATAAAATTACCTTCCTCAAATCTGTAATGAATAATTTCCTTCCTTTTAATTGAAAATTGGGGAATTTCAGCGGACTACAGTACAGGATTTGATGAAAATCTGTTGTCATCTGGTGATTATGCCCATCTATCTGTGTCATAACTGCATCCATACAGCACTAACATACTTCATTCCTGTCACACTAATCAGTTGGTTATTTCTTCTGTGGACTAACGGTGCTCTGGATGCCCAGATATCCGTGCTGGCCAAGCTACTCTCTACATGTATTTTGTTTGCAAGTATGTACAGAAAAAGTATTTGTTACCTGATTATTCTCACCAAAATAAGAAATAAAATTCACCACAAAGAAATGCGTGGGGCATTGAAGGAACTTTTATGCCTTATATCAGAATTTTTCATGTCACTGCTCTGTGAGAAGGAGGGTGAGAAGATTGCTCAAAGGCAGGTTTCTGAAGTGTCAAGAATAATCTAAATATAAAGGATAAACAATATTTATTGGCTGTTATCAGATTGATAGACTGGTCCGTGACCTGCCTGTCCTTTTTGAAGAGGTGATTAGCACCCCTCCCTGAGAGTATATTGTTAAAATTAACATAGTTCTTAAAATAGTTGTCGGTTTGTATTTAGTGGGTTTAACAAAAAAATTAAGCACATAGCTCGTCATGTCACTCAAGCTGGGTGATTACTTTTCTGCTCTTCAGTCATGGTGTGCCACTCCCTAACATGTTTTAAACTGAATATCATTTATCTGCAGAGGGGGTTCTAACACATGAGGCTCAGTCAGGAGAACATGAGGCTCTTAATCTCAGGCTTGTTGCTTTGAGCCCCATGTTGGGGGCCAAAAAGGGCTGTCAAGGTTTTGGTTTGAGATAAAAACAGTTTAAAAGGTAAAGGAAAATCTGCCCATGCAAGCGAAGTGAAACAAGGAATTAATTCACCACTTCCCATGGGCAGGTAAGTGCTCAGCTATCCCTAGGAAAGCAGATTTCCATTGTGCATAACAGTGAGGGAAGGCAAGTGTCCCAGCACGTCCCCCACTTTCTTCTTCTTCCCCCAAGTTTTATTGCTGGGCAAGACACCATGTGGCATGGAATATCCCACTGGGTCAGTTGGGGTCAGCTGTCCTGGCTGTGTCCCCTCCCAGCTCCTTGTGTTCCTCCCATCCCCTCTCTGGCAGGGCAATAAGAAAACCAGAAAAGGCCTTGGCTCTCTGCAAGTACTGCTCAACAATAATTAAAACATCCCTGTGTTATCGACAGGTTTCCAGCACAAATCCAAAACAGCCCCATACCAGCTCCTATGAAGAAAATGAACTCTACCCCAGCCAAAAACATCACACTCATGAGCTTAACTATGAAAAGTTTTTTCACTTTAAAAGGTACCTGAATGTTAACGTTCTTTGCTCTAAAGAGTATGACAGACTCTAGTCTGTAATTGCAATTTGTATATGTGCAGGCCAGAAAAGTTTCCTCTCTAATACAAATGGAAGTCTGGACTAGGCAGTCAGGTAGATTAGTTTCCCACAAATCATGTTGATCAATATTTTATATCTAGAAGTAGTTTCTGTTTTGCTTTGTTACTCTTTCCAGGAAGATGTAAGGATTTCTTTTTTCTTTGATTCATCACTGTCATTTAGATCAATGTGATGAATTACTGTAATTTCAATAAGTGTATGTATTTGGACCTGTTGCAGAACGCCAGAACACATAGCTGTATTATTTTTTAAAATATCATCTCTACCATTGGAAAATTTTGCTGCCCTGCCTTACCCATTAGGAAAGGTAATCTCAGAGTTTCTCTTTGATTTTCTGTTTATGATCCCCACACATGCCTGTATGCAGAATGGTAGGACAGAAATATTGAATTCCAATAGAGAGCTGGGGATCTAGAGTACAGTTCTTTGCTAGTAAATGCAAAATATTGCATGCAGGACAATTGAGTGACAATTCCATAGCCTCTTGGCATCCTTTGGGTACTCTGCTGTGCTCCATTTCCATTATATCATATTTCTGAAGTGTTTGCTGATTTTACTAGTGAATGTTTGTCAGCACTTTTGACATGGCACTGATTAATCTTTGTCCACTTTTATATTTTACCCAGGAAAACTGTATCATCCCCTCAGGTACGAATTCCATGTTAAACTACCTTACAGGGGTTACCTGGTACAGCTTCAGTGCCCATAGCAGGTACAGAAACACTATTCACAGAGATATCCCTATTCACTGGGAGATCCAAGGGAGGATTTTAAAGACGATTTAAAGACAAAGGAGTAAGAAAGAGGAAACATAATGTTAACAGTAAAAGCAATTAATAGGATACTTGGCAACATTTCAGCTACGATGCTGTTTTAAGGAAAATAAAGCCTGTATTCCTTCCTTTAAGAAAAATAATGCCTGTATTCCTTCCTTCCCCATTTCTATTTCCTAAGTGATGAGATATTGTCCTTGCAAGGTAATATAATTAATAATGTGGGGAATGGGGTAGTATTTGTTTGCTTGTTAATGTAAAGACTAAAAATTATCAGCACAGACTGTCCGATAAGGTAATATAAAACTGAAAACTGTCTATACAGTATGGGAACACCTGTGCTGGATCACATTAAAGATCAGCCTAATTTAGGGACCTGTCTCTGAGACAGGAACTAAAAGAAGGAATGTCAAGTAAAAGAAAGGATAATACTAACCAAAAATTCTTTAGGTACCAACTCTTCAAACCTTAAATTCTGGCATGAGTGCCTATTGCTTTAATAGAATAAGGGTTTTAGAAGGTGATGCTTGCTTTTCATTGACTATTTCAAGTGTTCACCTGAGAGAGTGTTCTGATAACCTTCATGGATGGATAAACACATCTGATAGCTATTTCTAAGGATCCTAATGGCTTAAATGAATAGAAACTGATAAAGGAATATGTACTTCAAGAAGCTTTCTCCAAAATTCCTGGCATTCAGCTGTAACTATTGTTTATTCATTTTAGGAAATTAAAGAGTATAATCTATGCTTCATTCTATTCTTGATGCAGTTATAGTTTTCAAAGCAGAGCAAATTAAGGTAGTGAAGATCTTTTTAATTGAATATCATAGGAAACTTTAAAAAAAATCAGCTTTCTTGACAAAGCTGATCATCTTGAAAACAGATACAGAGTCTGAATACGCCTCTCAGTTATAATGTCTGTAATATATTTTCATATGTTTTGTAGACATCAGTTACATCACATCTTCTGGTGTTACTGTGTCCATTTCTTTCTTACTTGAATTTCTTAAGATTGTATTCCCGTTAAGATTATAGTTATTATATTCTTTTGCATAACTTTAAAAAACTTTCTTTTTAAACTATCAATATATTTGCTGGCTTTCCTCAGGCTAATGAGAGTCTCAGCCAGCACTGTCGTGTTTGAGTTTAATAAGCACAAGGGGAAGTTTTTCTTCTGCGAGTTTATTTAGTCACTATTTGAACTTAGATAAAGTGTTGATATCTGCACCACTCCTGAGGCAATTAATAATAACATTTAACAACAGCAGGTGTGATTTTTTTCCTCATTTCTTTATTTTAAACCTTCCATCTGAAGGCATCTCTTATACCTGGAGCCATTTCTTTCTCATGCTGGGAAGTCCTAGTCTGTTTTCCCTTTCTATCACCTTGATTGCAGGCAGACTGCTGGTCCATACACAACAACCATTAGGATTTTGTTTGGTTTTTTCATCCTTTTCTGAAACTGGGTTTAGCACTACTGGGTAATTTTGGAGTTACAGCTATTTCTTCTTTCATGAGTTTTTCACTGCCTGTGTGCAGTTAGGACTCTCTTGCCTTTCAGTGAATTGCTTTTTTTCCTTTTATTATTTATCACCATGCAGGTATTCCTGCTATTTTGTCACCTCATTGCTTAGTACTTTGAGGTCCTCTTGCGGTATTTTTTCAGTTAGCTCTCTTTTAGTACTCCGAAATACTTCAGTATCATCAGTGAAAACTATGACACCTTTACTTATATGCTTTTCTGCACTCTTTGATATTTTCTCCATATTAAATACATCTTTGTTTAAACAGTAGTAGTTTTTAAATCTTAGAGGACAAATGTCAGCACTCATTGAGTTCCTGAAACAAAATCAATCTTCTTAAGGCCAAACCCCTCACAAATATATATATATATATGTATGTATATATGTATATATATATAATGGTTTATATAATGTTGAACAACCTTTTCTGAGGGTTGTATCAAGTATTTGTCCTCATGTTTCCAGGACTTCCAGCTCTCACTCAGTTCAGTAACTACAGAAAGAAAAAATGTGAAGCATTTTTGAAAACAGTACTAGTTGTTGCCAATTCTTAACTGCTGCTGGGCATGGAGAATAATTACTGATTGGTGAAAATGGGATCACTGCAGCATGGATGCTGGAAGAGGCTGAGCTGTTCACCTCCCATAAGGCTTTGCTGATTATGCCTTCTGGATGTTCTTTGTGTCTCTTACTGTGAAGCCAATGAATAACTTCATAGTTTCTTGATTTCTGCTCGATAGTGCAAGCAAATGTGGTTAAATAGCTTCCAAATAAGTGGTGCTAAATGAAACATTTGAGCTGCCACCACTGAGGAATTTTATTTCATTCTTCGCTGACAAGTCTAGCAAATTTTATTTGGCAGTTTTTGCAGTAGGTTATATGTAGGCAATGTGTTCTGTGTTATAAGAGATGCACCACATCTTATGAAATATTACCTGTCATTAGAGCCTCTGTCAGTCACATCTGCCATGGCATAAATCAAATAAAACAAATTCCCATTTTTAGAATAGAAATTGTTTTGGCAAGTGCACCATCACACAAACATACTGTGTTGGAATAGAATTAGAAATAGAGCAAGTATTTGAAATGACACACATAAAACTGCAAATAAAACTGACAATAAATGTCAATATAACAGCATGCAGCCTATGTTCTAGCAGAAACCCTTAATATAAGCTGATGTGAAAAAATAGAGCTGTTAATAAATATAAATAGTGGAGTACAAACAAACTCACCAAAATTTAGAGCTAATTTGGCAGATGACATTAAGTTAATATATCTTATGTATTAGCATGTGGTGCACAAGTATGAGTTTTCTCTTGGTAGTGTGGTGATTCTCAGGAATAAGTTAAACAACTTTGTGATTCCTAGGCTTATCAGATGACACCCTGTAGATTTTAGCTGCAGTTCATATATCAGTTTGTGATATTTTGGGAAATATTATTTCAGTAGAACCACAGCTAAGAAAGGATAACTATTGTTTATGTGATTCAGAGTTTATGTGATTCAGTTCTCAGATAACTATAAATGTTGAATCTTTGTGGCCATGTTATTTGAGTAAAATGTATGCTGTGTTATTTGAGTTAAAATGTAGGAATGTAGGCCATGTTATCTGAGTAAAAAACCTATGAGCATCTATGACCTATGAATATCCATATAACTACAACATTTAGCTACTTAGTTGATTTTTTTTGCCTTTCATGCACAACAAGTAATGGCTTTTTTCACAGCAGAGAAAAACTTTATCTTTCTTTTGCAAGTGCAGGTAGACATTCTTTATGTATAGATAGCAACCAGTCAAAATATTTCAGAATGAAGTTGTAAATTTTACTCATCAGTGTTTTGTATGGAGCTAACTGATACTTCACATCCTCATGAATCTTCCTCCCTCATGACCATTTTCATCTTGTGAATGCACTTCCATGTGAGTTACTGGTGTTTCTGTGTTCTTCCAAAGGCAGCGTCTCACGGTAATATTTGATCAAAGAATGAATGACATAATTATTCAACTATTTTCAGCTATTTGAGGACTGAAGTTTAGTCAGCTATTGATGCAGAATGCAAAATATTGCGAACCACCTTAGTTTTGGTGAAAGTGATTTTGTATAAAAGGGTTTTTTTTTACTGTCAGTGGGTACAGTACAGCCACAACTGTAATCAGCCTATATGAAGAGTTCTATACAGATGAATAAATCTTGGATATAAGACTAGACTTCAAACAAGATTGGTATGTTTACTGTAAATTTAAATAATATGGAATTCATTTACATATTTATTGAGCTGTTCATTAAAAAGTTGGAAATGTGGAAGCACTGACAGCTGGCTTTTATTATTGCAATGCATTTGTGCATATAGAAGTCAAAATGAACAGAAAATTATCATAATGGAAATGACTTTTTATACCATACAAGCACATTTGTAGGTACAATTTTATAAAAGGAAAATATGAACTGAAATTGTGCCTCGCTGATAACATTAAAATAAATGAAAACTATTTAAAAATCAGTGCTGTTTTATACAATAAAGTATTTTTATTACCAATTACAAAGACCAACTTTTTGATATCAAAATAGTGGTGATAGCTAGTGCACCCTCATCCATGAAAGAACGTTTTAAAATCTTGTGAAATTCCAACACATCAAAACACAATGGATACCTAACTAAAAGAAAACAATCCCCCTCAAAACAGCTTGGGCCTGGCATATCATGTAACTGAGCCACAGATTTCAGGCTTACAAGACAAGATTTGATACATGGCAGCATATATTAGAAGTACATTATTAACTGCATTGTTTTATAGTCTCTACTATGTAGAAAATAAAATATTAGTGTATATGTAAGCACCTTAATATGTTGGTTTAAGATAATGATTCAGAGTACAACTAAATCTCTTTGGAAAGACTAAATCTGTGAAAATTTGAGTCTGGGTTTTGAAAAGACTACTCACTAACTGAAAACATAGAAATTTTGAAGATTTTTAGAGAAGAAAAGAGCAGTTTCATCTTTTTGGGTTGGATTTTTTCTTTTAAAGTCTTGTCTTTGTTCATGTAATTAGAAAGTGAAATAAGCATGCAGGTTCACAATCACAGTCTTTGACTTGGACGTCATTTTGGTTTATATGTTGACTTTTGGAGCAAAGTTTTTCCAGCATAGTTCCTCTGAAGCTGATGCAGTCCCAAGGTTAGTAATTGAAAACCATTAAAAATAATAGTTGTAGGAGTGAAAGAAAAAATCATTTGTGATCACAGCATGCTCCTACATAGATTGACTGTCCAAAGACGAAAAGAGATATTCAGATGCAAAAGAAACATATAGTACCTTGGGTCTGTTACAAAATCAATTTAGTAATCAGATAATTGAGCCAAAAGATACAAGGAAAGAATAGGCTTTTACAAAACTTGGCTTTCCTGTCTAAGTAGTGAAAGGACTTGGGGATATGCCCTTTCTGGGAGACAAATTTAGTTTGGCTGCAGGCAGATCTGTGGCTTCCTAAAACTATGTCATTCTCTTCCAGTAACTTGTGTGAGAGCTCTCTCTATTTTTGGTTTTAGAGAAGAGCAGAACTAGTTAGAACCAAACAGACAAATACTTTAAAATGTACTCTAATGCCTGGCCTTACATAAAGAGAGTCACAGGTGCAATTTTCAGAGAAAGTAGTGAGGCAATTTGAAGTACCAGCATCATTAAAATGTCAGATTTTTCTGTGCTGTAAGACAGTAAATTTGAAAGTGCTATCAAAGCTAGCAGGATGAATCACTGGATCCACGGGTTCTCTCATGCAATTACTAGAAGGACAAGATGTGAAATTGAAGGAAGATGTGAAGGAATAAATATAGATGATGTTGCAGAAGGTAATAGCAGCTGTAACGGGGCAGAAGCAGAGAGTAATGGTCTGGATTCTTTTAAAGAAATGTTGGTTGCTACAGGTATTTTCTTCAAGTGATTTAACTAAGCAACTTGTTTAGCAAGCATCATGACCAACTGAGCTACAGCAGTGTTCACAATTCCTTGTATATGCAGTGAGATGTTTCTTGTTGTAGTCTGAAAATACTAAATTATCTATGTGTTATGTGCTTTTAAAAAGCAACACAAGAAGCAACTCCAGGATATTTCTTGCTATCCTGAGGTGAACTGCAGAGCCTGCAGGGAGCCTAGGAAGTTCAGGTGAGACCCAGGAAAGGAGATTGTTATCACTTGCAAAATCTGCAGAAGAAAACCTCTTAAATTCAGGAAGCTGCAAGAAAGTGGGACCTGGATGTACCTGTTACTTTCTTTCATACATCCTCCTTTTTGTCCTGTCCTGCTACTGCTCTGTATACCTAAGAGGTCTAATAAGAAAAGTTTAGCCCACAAAGATTTTTACTTAGATCTCTGTAGTGCATGCTATGATTACATATGATTAAGTGATAAAGTCATTGAGTTTCCTCTGCAAACCCAGGTTCTTGCACTGAGCCAAATGGATACAGGGAAAAGAAGGGCACTACTTTTCCAGCTTCTGGGCATGGAACATAGACTATCCATGTGAGACCCCAACGTAAACTATACACCATTACAGTGAGATCTTCTGGTGTTTATAAAGAAATAATTATCTTTTTATAATCACCATTGAAAGCTAATGTAATAAACAAAAGAAAAGGAACTTCTTGGGTTGAAAAGATCCAATCTGATAGACCCTCCATGAAACCACACCCAGGTACATGTACCAATGAATAAAGAGCAAGCATCTGTAGGATGTCGAGCACATCTGTGCCCTGTTTGAATTATACATACACCCTGAAGCTAAGGTTCCGTAGGAACTTTTATAGAAGGGAAGGATTTGGCTCAGAGCCTGAATCTAGATTATGCCACAAGTTCCATTCAATTTAATGAGCATTTTAATTTATTGAGCCCACCTGCACAATAAAGTAAAAGCACTGTGTAATAAATTGAGTCTGAATTCCCCTTTCACAGGGTTTAAATCCGACATGACAATACATTTTCCACTGTTTCCTTTATGGTCAAAAGAAGAAAAAAACCAAAGATTAAACTTTGCCCGTTTAGCATGGGAAACATAAGAAAATTCCCCTACTTTTCTGTTTGTAGATTTTGGTTGTTGTTTTTTTGTTGGTTTTTTTTTTTTTTAATCAGTAAATTTATTTAACAGAATGAATATACCATATGCAGTAGGTAGGTAAATAATTGACTCCATAGTAAAATCCTTGCTAAAATATTCTGTGAATATGCAATATCAGTGGCAGTTAATAGAAAAACCAACACAACAACTTGTTTTAATCAATTTAAAGATATTAGCACAAAATATAAAGAAGTATGTGATTTTTTTTTCCCAACTGCTGATCTTACTTTTGTGTTATTACCTACCATCAGTTGATGATGAATGTGTTGCGGATTTAGCAGGATTTGGCTTCATAGCAGGGTTAAGATTGTGTAACAATTTTGGATTTTCTTCCCTACGTGACTGACAAAATTGCCTTAATGGATTTTTATATCTTCAAGCAGCATAGAGAGTAAGAACTCATTTCCCTTACAATGACACTATAAAAGATTGCTAAAATGGCTGCTTTTGATCTCAGGCAAGACCAGAGTAACTGATGTTATGCTATCATTATCAGGTTTTGCCAAACTAAAACATTTGCCATAAATCCAGTCTGCCTTGACCCCATAAAATCCGTATGCAGAGCAGTCCTTCCCATCTGGATCATGCCTCTGACCGCATCTGATGCTTTGGTTGTCTCAAAAAACAACCTTATTTGTATCTGATAACATTCCAGTGTGGAACTCTGGAAAAGTCATGGTGGGTTTGGCTGCTCAATGACAGGACAACAGGAAGGTGGATAGTCCATGGAGTTTGATAATTTTATGGCAAGTTAAAACAGCAAAGCAGCTCAGAGGAAATGAAAGATATCTGTTCACTTCAGAGTTTAGGAAAGGTTTTGACCATGCGATAGAGATGAAAACAGTTAGTGGGGAATACAGCTCCGTGTAATTCAGCACTGGCAGTCAGAGAGTAGGTGTGAGTTGATAGTGGTGTGATAAACACGATCACAGAGCGCTGCACATCACTCACTGAAGGACTCCAGCTGGCACACTGTGCTCTTGCCATGCAGCAGGAAGGAAAGGCTGCTGCCCAAGCAGTGCTCGTTTTAGATCTCAGGTAGCTCCTGCCCTCTTGCCAAGCTTGTTGTTAGACGTTATCAAATGTTTGTGCTAAGCTAAAACTAAATAATGCTGCTTTTGGTGAAATGGCACCTTTTCTTTGCTTTCAGAGACAGCAAAATGGAAAATGACCAAAATCATTTTGGATTATTTCACAGAAAGGGATGATTACAAAGAGATGTGACAGCAGCTCTCATTTTTGCCTAAAACTGTTGTTCTTGATGAGGGCTGTTCTCACCTATTATCTCTCAAATGGGGCTTACTGGGCAGATTTTGAATATTCTGTGTAAACTTGTCTGGTGCTGGCTGGCTGTCCTTTGCCACAGTGCCGCTTTTGCCTGTTCTTGATGTTTTAACTTGTCTCTTTTCCACAGCCTCATTGCCTTAATAGATCTTCATCCTCAGCTGAGACACCTTCACACTTCTTTACTCAGTTGTGAGTTTTGGGATTTTGTTCATTTCCTTTCCTAGATGGTCAGTCTGGGTACTGGAGCTGGGAAGTTCAGTGTAAGCAAACTCTTGGCACTTTAATTTTATTGATTTGTTAGGTTAAGTAAACATAGGATTCTTCCATTCTTCCACTGGTGCTTAACTTTAGGCAGATGAATAATCCTGTTCATCAATATAGATAAAATCTAGATTAAATGTCCATATGATATTTAATATAAGAGGTTGTCAATGTGACAGATCAGTAGAATGTGTGGACAAATAGGTTCACAAATGCAATAAGAGAAATCACATAAAGCATATCTGTTGGGAAGGACAGAATTAGTTCTTCCCATAATTACTAGGGAAGTCCTCAACATCTGCTCCGTGCTAAAATCCCAAAAGCCTTTAGGCAGCAATAAAGTTACTTATTATGGCAGATTGAGTCTGACTTGCTTATTGTACTCCAGACATTGAAATTACTTATGAACATCGCATCTGCCTGCCTATTGACTACTATTAAAAATAAGGTTCATGTTTAATTGCCTGAAATACTTGTGTTCTTTTATTGTATATTCACATGGTAAACTAAAGAAAAAAGTAAAGAAAAAAGAAAAAAAAGATATTATCTAAACATGACTAAGAATGCAACAAGTTGTGTCCTTCAGAGACCTTTTTATTTTTGACTCTACTGGTGGGCTGTTTTCAGACTGGGCAGCCACCTTTTCCTACTCAGTAGCTTTTATTATGGTCATGACCTCCTTTCTCTGCAGTTGTGACCTTGATGAATCCGAAACTCTCTCTTACCATACCCCTCACAAAGATAGAGATCAAGGCACAGCTCTGCAACAGATTATGTTCATGAAGGGACAAGGATTATGTCCTGAATCCTGATTTCAGATCCTGCCAACTATGCCAGTTTGTCAGGGATGAGTGATTTAGGTGGAATCAGCACCAAAGGTATGAGCAATATGTCTTTATTATGACTTTGTAAAAGTGTGACTTAGCAAAGTCTGGTGGCATGGTTGACTCTATTAATTACTATGTGGATGAAATATTCAAAGCAAAAGTTAGAATATTGCTGCAGTGATTTACGCAGAGACTCAAGACTCCTTGTATCCACAACTTCCTTTGTCCCTTGATAAAAGAATCTTGGAAATGCCGCCCACTATTAATGTGCTAGTAACCTTATTGGTGTCCCAAGCTCATATTCATCGACACTCCCTGGGTCCTCCAGCTCCTCTGTGGGTTTGCCAGAGGAGTTCTTGGGTACAGCTCAGGCCTTTCCCTCCCTGGGTGTCTGTGCTGAAGCACCACCTGTTTGGTGCAGGGTCTGAGTGCATCCAGCTCGGGGGGCAGACTGCAAACAGCACAGGGTGTGTGAGGACTGGGGGGCCACACGTGCCAAGGACAGGCAACCAGGAGAATGGAGAGAAGTGGGAAAGCGGTTGTGAATTTGGAAACAAGCGCAAAAAGGGGTTTACAGGCTCTGAACTTTTATTTTCCATTCCCTTTCCCTCTTTTTAGCCTCTGATTGCACCTACAGTAAATGCAATGTAGAAAAAACTCAAGGCAATTTTGAAGAAATGTTAATTCATTGCATGTTCATAGGAAAAAGCTAGGATAATTCCAGGTCAGTTTACACAGATTCCCATCTACAAGGGTTGCTGATAGCAGAAACAACGAGAAAATTTGGCAGCTGGTGAAATCCTACATGTGGCTGCTGAACCTGTGGATAAGTTGCAGTTAGAGAGGAGCATTCTCAGCTGCTGCTGCATGTATTAACTTGATGTCAGACTCTCTTTTGCTTTGCTCTGGTGCTAAGAGCAGAAAGCTCAGGCTTTCTGTCTCCAGTAAAATCAGCAGGAATGGAATAAACTCAGTTCCAAGGTATTTCCTGCTTTAAGCTGCTCATGAAGTAATGCCATGCTTCTCCACTGGCAAAGGTGGGAGGGGACAATAGAGGAGGGTTTCCCTGAGGGTGGGTGAAACATTGGCACATCTCACTGTGCAGTGTTTTACATAAGATCTACACCCAGACTTTGAAATTCCAGAATTGTTGATGTATACCCCTTATTCCATACCATCATCCATGTGGGGAAATGATATATAACAGTTACAGCCGCCTGAAAGTATCCACAAATGTTCTCCAGATCCGAAGGTGTTTGTCAGTCAGGGAAAAGAGGAATTTGCTGAAAATACTTGCAAAATCAACTACAAGAGTAGTATTGGTGTTAGTCTGTGATATCAATACTCCAGTAAATCATCAAGAATTGTATTTACACACTGCATTTGAAACAAATTTGGTTTTGTGAAATGTATTTAATGCCTTAAAAGGCCAGTTATCTGCTATTGTTTTAGCCAACATCACAAGCAGTTAAAACCCCTTCTGTTTGGATCAAAGTGATATAGGCAGATCAAATAACCTTTTACAAAATATTATCTAATTATTCCTCTTCTATTTAATATGATTTTTTTAACTTCTCCAAAATTATTTTCAGACTCAGCTTCTTCCCTTTGTTTTCTCTGTGTGCATCTCTCCCTGCTGCTGTGTCTGACTGCTATAGCTCTTCCAGACAGTTTTCCTTCCGTAGGTTTGAAGTACATTATTAAGGTGAGTTTTCTGAAGAGTTTCCTGGAGAGAATGGTACCCACGCTGGCAAAGTAAATGCTAAATGTAGCAGATAAAGAATAAATATTAAATAATCTGTAGTACTTCTTTAGAAAAGCAAGTTGGTGAATTATTTTTAACTGTACAGAACACATTTCTGGTGTCCACATCAGTGACTGTAAGGATTCCTTACAGATTTCATTCACTTTGGGGTGACCAGGATAAATGATGACACGAAATGTAATATGATAGTACTCTTTAATATAATTTCAATGCTTTTATTTCTAGAGACTAAATAAAAAATTATTTCTTGAACCTCTACTTACTCTTTATCTGCAAAATAAAAGGTAGTTCTGTAGATTTCAATATCTTAATAGGGTGTACTGAGAGATGAAAGTAGAAGTATATTTTTTTAATACTGAAAGCTGACTGTGATATCTGTGTAATTTATCTATATAGCTTTTGAATAATCTTTGGTATTATGAAAATTGCTCTCTGTATATCTGAATTTGACAGTTCATAAAGACTGTCAGATTAGCTTTTGTCATGTCAGACCCAAGATAATTTGCACCATTAGAATGCATTCATGCCCTATTCTCATTTAACCTCGGAACAGTTGATTACTTGACTGAACTGAGAGAAAAAAAAAAGTTTTCTTCTTGCCCAAAGAGAGTAAAAATGGAGTAGGCAGGGCTAACAAGACATGTTTCCTGGAATCATGTAGGAGAGACCATGAAACAAGTACACAGAAAATATTAAACATGAAATGAAGTTGCAACATTCTGCAGGAAGAGGTATTATGGATTTTTTTCTTAGAAACTATAATTTTATCTAAGGAAAAATTATTATTTACTTATAAGCCCTGAGCATTGAGTTTATCTGTGCCTTCCTTTCGTGCCACATGAGGACAAATCAAAGTTCCTTGTAGCACCATATCCATCATGCCAAACTGTCCATCATTGCTGCATGCAGCATTCACCAAGAGGAGTGTGTCCAAGGGCTGTGGTGTGCTGGGGGAGAGTGCTTCCTCTGATCTCTGCTCTTACAATAAAGATAAGAGCTGCAAGAAATTGTATTAGTCAGATCTGTCAGTGGCTATGAATAAATAGATGATCATTCTGTCAGTTCTTAGCAGCATCTTTGCTGATCTCCCATATTCCCTCTTTTTTCCTCTTGTAAAAGAGATAGCTGAATCGTGCGTTGGTTGGGTCACAAGTATTGCAGAGGATTTTTTCTCCTTCAGAATATATTTACTCAATTTCATTAAAGGGTACAGAACTTCCTGTAAAGCACTGAAGAACTCTGAACAGGGAAACAAAGGGAAAATGGTGAACACAGAGAATTTGCACATTGTAGAGTATATGATGTAAATCTAGGCAAGACTTTGATTTCCTTCCTCAGTGTTGTGTCACTTTTTTTGCAAGTATGCTGTGAGAGAATAGAATAGAATAGAATAGAATAGAATAGAATAGAATAGAATAGAATAGAATAGCTTGCTTCAGTAGGAAGGGACTTATAACAATCATCTCATCCAACTGCTTGACTAAGTTAAAACATGCTGTTAAGGGAATTATTCAAATGTCTCTCAAACAGTGACAGGCTTGAGGCATCAAACACCTCTCTAGGAGCCCCCATATCAGTGTAAAGAGATAAATTTTTATTCATACAATGTGTGAATTGTTTGAGGAAAAGGAAAAAAAGACTAAAAGCTGTGATACCATGAGTGTGACTAGTGTGCCTAATGGATCGAGAAAGTGGGAAGGGATTCAGGAAGTCCAAATGACGTTTTGAGATTTTTGCCTCAGAGTCTCAAAAATTCTCTGTGTCTTTTTCTGTTTCTCTCCCAGCCTTTTCACTTTTCTAGTTAAGGATGTATTTGTCAAAGGGTGTTGGTTTATATTGTGTAGTGATGAGGAATAATTATATTAATGTCTCTAGCTATTATTTTAAACTAGCATCTAGTGGAATTTTTGAGCCTTGAAATCCTGTTGTAAAAGTTCTTCAAGTGCTTAATGGAAGTCTTGTGTAACTCCATCTTGCTGAGATTTTAGGCAACACTTAAACAGTAGCACAGTTTTTAATTGCACTGTAATTAATAACGTAGTTCTGTCCAGTGTAAGCCCCCTGTTGCACAGCGAGTTGTGCTGTGCTGAGCATTCTGTCCATCAAGTTTCTGTACATACATATCTCATCAGGCCTTCTGAGGAACCAGGGGTAGCATGAAGATGCTTTTTTGGTAGCTTGTCTAAAATGAAAAAGAATCCAATTGCTTTGAAATAGGGAATAAAAATGATTTTAGCCCTTTTGCTTATGCTCCTCTGCTCATTGCCACACTGCAGAGATTCCATTGAAAAGTGTCACTGGGATATGGTATTTTACACAGCACAGCAGGGTACAATCTGCTTGCCATGCCAAATACATCTTGCAGCAGACAAGAGTTTTAAAGGATATACCCATGAGGGACTGTTAAATGAATGCAACTGAAGAGTCAAGTACAGGAAAAAGCCTTATTCTGAAAATGCAGGGTAGGCTTGAATAGCTGCTGACATTAAGACAAGCAAGGCATAACCTGGTTTTGTATAGAATAGACAATATAATGAAAAGGTGTAAGTGATGGTGTCCATCATCAACAGTGCTCAACAAATAAACTATTTTCTCAGCTACAAATACTCACTTATTTTGAAAACTCTTCCAGAATTGGAATAATAATAATAAAAATATCTTTGAAAAATTCTGTTCATCTAAAGAATTTTCAAAGAGATCTTTCACTGCAACATTGTAAGGGGAGGACCACAAACTGCATCTGAGTGTAGTGGTTTGCTGCATAGAGAATCACAGATGTGTGCTCTCTGTAACATCTTCTCTGGTGTTTAAGACTTGGCACACACTGAAATTGGTAAACACGTGTTCATTGCTGCTGCTCTGCTTTTTCTCCTGGACCTGACAAGTAAATTTATGTGAGCATTCTTGTGCGTGGCTTTGCCATTATGTGAGAGGAAGCAAAGTTGTGTGTGTTTATATGAAATTGAATAAGGGAGCTAATAGCTGAGAGCAAGTCAGAGGGGAAAAGGCTTGGGAAAATGTGGTGAAGAACAATTAGAAATTGGAGTTGCTGGAACAAAACCAAGAATGTGGCTATCTACAATGAGAAAAACCATTCTTCATAGACATGCAAAGTAGGCAGACAATTACTACTCAATTAAGAGAATATAAAAGCAAGTGCTGTACATGCAATAAATAAGAGGGAGGAGTTCTGAGGCTTTTCCAGTATAATATTTTTCTCTTTATAATGCAGTGTTCTCCTCTCACATTAGGGATAGTAATATTCTTAATTTGAAAAGAATATAGTTACATTTTTATTAGAAAATCATCATAGTAACTTAAGGGCAATTGTTTGTAATTTGTCTTGCATTTGTCTAAATTATGAGAAGACTAAATAATGTCCCTGTTTATTTTATTCAAATGAAATATTGCACTTTGTCAAATTTATCACATTTGTTGTCTTACTACAACATTGTCCTTAATTGGATCACAGATTCACAAAGAATATTGAGTAAATAAAGAAATATAAATGTCTTTCTCAAACTCAGGCAAGGTGATTGCCTTCATGTATCTAATCAACAGTTTCTTACCCCACAGAATAAATATATATATATATAAATTTATTTTATTTCTCTTATTTTTTATTTTTGAGATGGGAAAATGAGTTAAGTGTCCAACCATTGGATCCAAATAGAGACAGCCATTCTTTAACTCATTCATTAATAGACATCTGGGTTTTCTAGATTAAAATAGTGAGGTATTCACTCCAAAACAATATTAACAGCTAACAGATCATACTCTTGTATATCTATACTAATTATTTAAGTCAATATTTGAAACAGTATAGTAGGGAAATAAGTAATGACTTCAAAATTTCCAGAGTATTGAAATTATGCTCTTTGGTAAATTTTTGAGAATAAATAAGGAAAATTACAATAGAACTGAGTCCTGAGAATTTGATGACAAAATAAAATAATAATTTTCTTCAAGGAAACCAACCACTGCTAATTTTTGGCGACTCAATTCTCTTGAGTACTAATGATGTAGAAGTCTCCTTCTCTTGATCTGAGTCCAACTTTTCTTGGAATCAAAGAATAAAAAATAAATACCATTCATGAAAGAAGAGCAAGAAACTAAATTAATTTGAAGCAAACATGATTTTTTTTAGATATTAGGAGAAATTTTCTAACCATATGTGTGTAGAACCACTGGAACAGACCAGTAGGGATTTTGTGGGAATTATGGACATTTCAATTGGCAATGGACATTTCAATGGATAATGGACATTTCATTCTGAATAATAGTTTTTCCTTGCATTATAATATGGATAACACTGCTACTGTTATTAGTTTCTCTAGGACCTGCAGATACTTCTCCAGTTCCATTGTTTTACTGCTTTGTACCAGCTTATAAACAGAGGATGTTATTTCTCTATACTAAGCTTTCTGACTAGATGGTGAAGACACACAAGTGCAGGAATCCTCTCTATTCTGTTTCTGAAAGGATTGCAGCATTATTGTGCTCTTAGTCATGTGTTCCTTGCTGCCAAGTTTAGGAATTTCCTCTTTGAAATATGAGAGAGAGAAACATGCAAAATTGCAATCCAAAGAGAGCCTGCCAATTCCTGAAATGACATTTTTGTATATGGGATTCTCCAGCAGACAGAGGACTATCTAATTTGAAAAGCTGTCTCATCTAAGACCATGTGGATCGGGAGTTGGACAGGACCATTGGAGTCACTGCACCTTCCTTTTAGATTGTGTGATTCCTCTAAGATGTTGGTAGCAGTAACAGCAGTTTAGTTATGAAAGATTTCTTTTGCTCTGGTAAAGAAACTGTATGCAACATGCTTGCCTCTAATGAGGTTTTTTGTCTCTGTAAGGAAAATTCCATAAAAACAGTGGCAACCCTATCACCATACGTTTTCCAAACCAGAGTACTTATACAAAGAAAACATTCATTTGACACAATCTTCTTGCATATGAAGCATTGATCTAAGATGCTGGAGATAAAAAGTATTTAAACTTTTCTTCTTTTTTGCTTTAGAACCCAGGTAAGGAGTCAGTTTGCAAGAACTGGAGAAAATTAACAACACTGTCCAACCCTTACCACTAAATACTTTGGCAGGCTCTTCAGCAATACAGTCATCAGTGCCAGTTAAGTATTTTTAGAGTTAGCATTACTCCAGCAGAATATTCTCTGTTTACAGAGTTGCTGAAGCAAATGGAAACGTTCACAGAGATTTCAGTGGGAGCTGGATCACGTCCTTGCCGATCACCATGCACAGGCCCTGACCTTTTCTGACTGCTACTGAAAACTCTGTCTGGTAAAAGGACCCCCACAAGGGTGTGATGTCACTTAGGCCCATGAATCATATGTGTTTAGCTGCTATCGCTCTCCTCAGTGTGAAGAAGGCTGGCAATTACGTAGCTGAGTGCACAGATATTTAAAGCAATATTTAAGTTTAATCTGCTAACCCCTTAAAGTAAATCGGTAAGGCAATGAAATGGGGCTGTGTGGCTTGAACAGATAGAAAGGTCTTTGCATATCCTCTTAAAGTAATTCCATTACTGCTACTGGCATACTTCCAACAATTCTGAGCTTTCTAGATGTTTAATTTCGCCTTTGACAATAAGTTTTGAAAGGGGAGAGATTTTCTAATGATCATCTAAAATGCATTATGTATGTTACAAAAGCCTTTCAGTCATTTCCATCTCTGTGAGACCAAAGGTGTGTGTTTATGCAAAGTGTTTATAATGTCAGACAAAAACACTGACACAGAAAAGAAACAGAAAAACAGAAAAGACACTCCAGAAAGTGACTGAATTTAAAAAAATGACATTGCTTTTCACAGATAATTATTTCTCTCTCCTGACTAAATGGGACTGAAGGAGAATTGTGCTCTACTTTAGGCATTGTAGAAGAAGCAAAAAATGCAGTAGAATTAAAGTGGTTGTAGTTATCTTGGAGTGAAATGGTAGAGCAACTCATCAGGACCCTGGGCCTCAGGCATCACCAAACACTAGCAGAGGAGATTTGCCTGAAAGCCTTAATTGAAGTCCAGGCTACTTAAAAACTATCCACCATCCTTCTCACACGAAGTTTATTAGGATTATTTGTTTGTTGCTGTTCTTTTGCATGCATTCCACTGGGAACAGCACTAGTTGGGAAAGTTTTAAAATATATTAGCTTTTTTAACTCACTGAGTATTTGTTTCAAGTAGTGAACTTCTCAAAGTATTGATTTTCCTTCTGTCAGATTAATCCATGCCCTAAAAAAACCCCAACAATTAGTAAAACTAACTAGTAAAAAAAAAAACCTAGTAAAAAAAAGTGCGACCTGAATTATAGTAAATTTTAAGAAAGCATCCTATTTATTATGTAAAATTTGGTGGTTTTGCCTTTGTGAGCTTTAATATTTCAGTCATTCATGATTCATATGATTTACTATTGTTTTGAATTTTTTTGAACATGAGAATTCAAAGGATTAGTCAGAAGAAAGCACCATTCTCTTGAGTACATTCTTTTTTGTTTTAGTTTTCTTTCTTTTCTGGAATCCGCACTTCAAGAAGTTTGCTGGGATAGGGTCTATTTGTGTTGGAAGTGTTATTTTCATTTTATTTCTTGAAATTTTCCTGAATTTTACAGGATTAGGTTCATTGCTGGGACTGCAAGTGTGGTTGATAAGATCCCCCAGCCAACCATTAATCCAGACATTATGAAGTTAGTGTTTTCAATCTTTGTTTCGGTAAGTTAAAATCAATAAGAGCGATGTGTTTACTCTAGTGGAATGGAAATGTTCACATAAATCTCTAAGGCACTGATGTATATCTGTGGAAATGTCAAAGGTTCAGCACATCTTTCATTGCACAGGGTAGGTTTCCACAGAGCCTGGATAGATGGACCTAAATAAAGATGTCTGGAGCTAGATTTGCGTTTGGTCAAGGATTCAGGAAACACTGACCTGTGTCAAAAGCTGCAGGATGAGGAAACTTCTGCCTGTTTTGAAGAGCTTTGGCTGCAATGTTCACAATATTTTGTATCAGGAGAGGGAATAATAAAAGATGACACTCGCTTCTTTGTATTTTCCCATAGCACACCATAATGTGGATTTAAAGAGAGCTTTTATTTAAAGCAAATCTCTATATAAAGATTTCTACATAAAAACTTGTCAGTGCTGTGCTAAATTAGTAGCGTATTTACCACAAAGGTTTTCTCTCTGTCTTTGATAAACAATGTGTCTCCTGAAATTGTAGAGCAGCTTCATAAACCTTTTGAAAATACAGAAAGATACTTAGAAATAGAATTTTTAAACAAACTGAATGCCACAAACAAACAAGTAAGCAAAAGCCTGGTAATTTTTGGGTCCCTCACTACAAGAAAGGCATTGAGGCCCTTGAGTATGTTCAGAGAAGGGTCCAGAGAAAAAGTCCCGTGAGGAGCAGCTGAGGGAATCGGGATTCTTTAGCCTGGAGAAAAGAAGGCTCAGGGGGATCTTCTCATTCTTAACAAGTCCGTGACAGGAGGCTGTAGGCAGGGGTCAGTCTTTTCTCCCAGGTAAAAGCGATAGGACAAGAGGAAATGGCCCCAAGCTGCACCAGGGGAGGTTTCGATTTGATATCAGTAAAATGTCTTCACTTAAGGGTTGTCAGGCACTGGATGCCCAGAACAGGTTGCCCAGAGCCGTGGTGGAGTCACCATCTCAGAGGTGTTTAAAAGATGTGTGGATGTGGCCCTACATTATATGGTTTAGTGGTGAGCTTGGCAGTCATGGGTTAGTGGTTGGATTTAATGATCTTAGAGGTCTTTTTCAACCTAAATGGTTCTGTGATTCCATTTGTAAGTGATGGTAAAAAAATACACTCTTTTTTCCTTGACCTTTTCCTGGGTTTTTTTTGTATTAACTGATTAGTGCTCTTCCTGAACACTTAATATTGATAGCACATCTGTCCTGTTTTAATTCTCCGGTGTCCAATAGAGATCAAAGTATGCTGCACCATTTTCCTTACAGGAACAGTAAGTTGCAGCTCATTGTTATACCCAGCTGTTTCAGGGGATTTTCTGGGAGGATTGCGGGAGAACATTTGCTGTGGTATAACATGTCAGAAACATTTACCCTCTCTAAATTTGATCTAAATTGGTGGATGGAATTGAAAGTCATTATGGGTGTCACCAGGCAAAGGGGAAGAAGGTGGTAAGCAGAGGCAGTCAGACACACTGAATATGATTACACAGATATTTCCTTCTTTGAGGAAGACTGTCTGAAAATTAAGATTTGGCGTTGTAGGCAAAATTCAGAAACACCAGGACTTATCTCAAATGGTTGTAAAAGAGTCAGTGAAGGAAGTCCATAAATGTGTTGGGTTCCTTTTTAATATCATTTTCCTAAAATTGTTGTGCAAGCTAGTCAGTCAGAGAAGGCTTTGCCTTCACAGGTGTTGGTTCCTCTGACCTAAATTCAGTGTTTTCCAAATGAAAGGAAGTGCACATATATTGAGGTAGTATTGTAATACCTTTGTTCAGAGAAATAATGTCTTCCTTTCCCGTGGATTACTTCTTTTCTTCTGGGAAGCCTTGTTGCAGAGCAGATGACTAAAGACCTACATGTCTGTTGATTTTTATACACAATACTTAAAACACTCATAAGCCTTTAGCTTGAGAAGAGAGGAAAGAAAAGTCTTGAGGGGAATTCTATTTCTTTTTTGCAGTTTTCAATTCATGTGCATTGAGCTACAACAAGCCATTGCATATTACATTGAAAAAACTATACCTGTGTAAGCATGTTGCTCACCAAAAGCAAAAATTTTTGTAAACACATTTTTGTTCCACAAAGTTCAGACCTTTCTTCTAGCCTTAAAAGTTCAGAATTTGTTGTATAACTTGCAGATTTTCCAGTCACTCCAAAAAAAAAAAGTACTGGATTCCAGCCTGCATTCATTCATTTAAACAACATTAAGTTAAGACCTGTTCAAATATTTTTCTTGCATTTTGGGTACAGAAAAACACTGATTTGTATTGGTTCTCAGAACAAGAGAACTGTGCTGTAGGGCAAGACTGAACTTGCTTTAATTAGTAAGCATTTTCCAGTTAGTAGGAAACTGTAGCAAAATCAGTCTACTACATGGACGTCTACATCATATTGCAGAGCAATACCTCATTAGTTCTATTATACCCTAAAGGGCTTTTTATAAAATAAAGTAGTGCACCTTTGTTGGCAGTCTTTAATTTCTATGTGTTTTCTATCATTTTTCTCTGTTATGAAAAATGAAAATATAGTAATAGTGTTACCTCAATTAATTTAAATATTATCTAGCTACATTGAAAGGTCAGATGATAAGGCAATTGCAGAATAATATAGGAAATTAGGAGGGGAGAGTAGCATAAATGTGTCTTGGTGAAATAATCACAGAGAAAAATTGTTTTATTATTTAATAGTGAGCATCAGATTTTTTAGGGTCACTTAGGTCCGTAAGCACTAATTTGAGATTTGCTTAAGACTTATGCTAGTTTCCTTTCCATCTCTATCCATGTGAGCATTGACCACGTAGATTGTGGAGTTAAATATGGCATCTCTTGTCACCCCTCACAAACCCTTGGATGTAGCTTTAGAAACCAGGGAAGATTTATTGTGCCATCCTGGTGAGACAGCGGGGCCCATTGAGCTTCTTGTCATTTCCTTATTGATTCCCAACTGTCAGATTTCTTTAGTATTGTTAAAAATGACCTTTCTTTCCTCTCTCTTCTAGCTTCTAAAACTAGAAAAATCATTAGTCATTTTCTCACAACAGAATAGGTTAATTGCTTAATGATCAGGAAACTTTTATTAAATAAAACTTATATATCAGAGAAGCTCAGCAGTTTTCACAGATACCCTTTAAATGTCAATTTTTTCTGTTAAACCTGTAGCTTGCAAATATAACACCATGCTGATGCCTAGTTTCCATGGTACTTCAAAGCAAATCTAAGTGATTGAAGAAACAGATATTTAGAGAAGGAATTGCCTTTTACCAGCTGATGAGAAACAGATTTTACTGTCTAAATAAACAATCCTTATTTATGGTAAACTGTATATAACAATAGTGCTTAAAATTTGTGAGCAGGTCTGGATAAGACCTGTGTCTCAGTTCGGTATTGCTGATATCTCAGAAAACTTTGGGACCAACTCAGGGAGCAGTTTCTCTGTCAAGCTATCAAAACATGTTTCAGAGGAGCGAGAGAAAGGGAGTGGAAATAAACTCTACCTGAATAATGGCCATGACTGAGGAAAGGCCAGCAAGTAACTTAAGGTCAGTTTCAGCTATCAAGACACCACTTTAAACTACTGTCAAAATTCTTGCTATGTCTCAGTTTTTGTCATGGTCCCACTCTGTGGTTACGTGGAAATATCAGTTTTTCTTTAAAGATCCTAGCCTTTATACTTCTTGGAAAAAAACTAAAGGAAATAATCCCTGGAGGGTAAAAAAAAAAGAAATAAAAGGAGCCTTCTTGGTAAGGTTTGTTAAATATATGATATCTCTTTTTTTTTTTAACAGTTATAGCATTGGTGTTTACAACACCACGTGGTAATCTTATAAATTACTTTTCCACAGCAGTGACAACACAATTTGTTCATTGCATTTCTTTTCTTTTTACTTTTTTTGTCACCCAAGCAGAAAGAAAATTGGCAGAGAAAAGATGAAAGCATTTCAATTTAATTTGTGAATATTTAAGCTGTTGTAGAAGACCAAGCTGTGCTAATTTCCAAAGAACATCAAATTTACCAGTTAGTCTGGGAATGGTCCATTCTTAGGAAGGAACATTCATCTTTATGTGTAAATGCAGAGCTATTCACAACAAAGTAAGAATCAATTCCACAGCAACACGTTAGAACACCTTTGCTCCAAGTTTGATAGAATTGCCATACAGAATAAGATACCACAGTGTCCCTGGAATACCTGTGGCCATCTAAACTGTGCTTTACAGAGGAAAACTGTTAAATCTGTGCATGTGGAACACAGGGCCAAATTCTTCTTAGTGACATCCATGTGAATTTGAACAGCTTTGTAGATACCAGTTAAGTAACCCTGGATTTAAATAGTTATAGCTGTAAATAATTTTTGTCCAAGAATCATTTTGAAAATGTAGACTTAAAACTTTCACTGACAATAATAGGAAGTATTGTTTCTGGAAGAGGTTTCTATAAGTGATTCCTTTACTGGGTTTGAGAGGAAAGGAGAATGAATTGAGGTAATTTTCTTACAATATTCAGATATCCTTCACTGGTGTGTTTCATAGAAATACTCTGTATATACATTTAAATACATATTTTAAATGGGAATTGGATACGTGGTGTTTCTTCACTATTTTATGCTTTGAGGGACATATATTGAGTTTGCCTCTTGGGTAATGTGTGGTATTTTTTTCCTGCATCCTTGAAGTTAGAAGAGTTCCCTGGAAGAATATACACTTGCATAATTTTTCTTTGTGATGCCATTTCTCTTAAAATGGATTTAACTGCCAGAGGCTTGAGGACAGTATAGGAAATGCTGTTAACCAGGTGTCAAGTCAGCATCTGAGCCTGGAATAACACATGACCTTGTCTGCCATTTACCTTTTCTCCTCTCTTTAGAACTTGGGAAATTTTGATAGTAAGATAGTGGAGTTGTGCCTCTCCTGCTATAAATATAGCACCTGTTACAGTGAGGGCTGATTTCAGCTGTGCTCTCCCGGTGTTAATATTGTTCAGATTTATAACATGTACAAACCTGAATTTCCAAAAAATGTTCACTGTCCTGCACTAAAATCTTGCTTCAGTTTATGACAAAAAGTTCGTTGATCCCCAAAGTTCCACAAATGTCAGTCATTAAAATTTTCATATTTGGACCCAAATCTGACATTTTTTGTTTTCATAAGGTGATGTTGTATAGACTCTATCAACCCTGACTGACATGCTGCTGCTGACTTAGAATGATTTATATATCACTCACAAGAATATTTATTTACACTTTCACTTACTGTGAGAATTATGTTCCCCAGAATTTTTTAATAAAACCTAGTGTACTTCCTTTACAGGAGATTGATCATATCTGGAATTAAAGTGTACAGTCGTACACCTATAAATAAAAGGAACATCTTCTTGTGTTCCTGATGCACTGAACTTTGAGCTATTCCTTGGTAATGGTGTAGAATATCTAAAAAAATTTGTTGAAATATACCTGAAAAACAAATTCCCTGTCACTTGCTGCTTCTTGCTATGTAATATGAAACAGGAAAGCTGAGCAAAATAAGACACAGCTTTATCATCTGCAAGTGTCTCCCACTGGTACCAGTGTTTGAGCTTATAACATCCACACCCACACATCCAGGCACTTTCATGCTACTGATTAAACTATCATTAAATCCAAATATAAAAGTTTAAAGTTTTTGGAGACCATAAAGCCATATGTTTTTCCTATTTAGGGAATTGCTATTATAGTGGCAATCTACAGTAATTATGTATGTGAAATCACAAAAACAAGCAGGCCATGACATTGATATTCATAAAAATTTCCTTCACTTATTTAGAAATGCATGTTGTCATAGGGAAAAATCAGAGGTCTAAGATGATAATATGATCAAGTCCAGAAACCACTACAGCCTTTTTCAGTCTTCATTTTGCAGTTAATATAAGTCAAAGATGTCATGAGGAAAGACTTTTGCAAGGCGTATGCAGTAAAATGGAAATATGAATCTGCAGCTGGGCAGGGTGGCATATGACAACTGCCATAGGAGTGAATGATGTGGAAATAGAGAGCAGAGAGAAATAAATGGTCTTTTATAAGGGCTGACATTCTGAGAAGCTTTTCATTTACCTAATGGTTGTTGCTGCTGTCTGGCAGGGGTTGAAGGTATTCTATGCCATCCGAGAACTTCACCCAAAGGGAGGAAATTAAGCCACAGGTGTCACTGCTGAAAATCCAACCATGTTGTTGATTTAATCTTTTTAAATTATTTTTTTTATCCATAGCTTTTCTTGTTCTACTTCTTTGGGGTTTTGTGCTTTGTTGTTTTGGGGTTTTTTTTTAATCAAGAAGATTTTTAGATACCTTAGATAACGTGTTTTTTTGATAAAAACTTTTTTTGCCTTTGACATAAATTAATAACAGAGAGCATCAGCTCATACACAGTGTTTTGTTTCCCAGGTAATGAATGTTATCATTTATCATAACTAGCTTTCGTTTAAATAGGCCTGTACCTATAGATTTCTTTATATAGGATGGCTTTTGGCCCGGGTACCAGTCTAATGAGAAGGCTGCCTACTAGGAAAGAAACACTTATGCAAGCAAACGGCAAAGGTGATGAGCACTTTGTTGTTTTCTGACAAAATGTGAGATACTAATTTGCAGGCTACATGCCGTCTTATGAAGAATTGGAATAATTAAAAAAAAAAAAAAAAGAACCAGCAACTGGAACTGGCATCCTTCTGCATGATAGCTGTAATCCTTAGGTATTATTACCTGAAAATGCAAAAAAGGAGACATCATCATCAATAAACTGGTGAGCAATATCCAATTCAGATAGCTCTTTAATTCCCCAAAATTTGCACTGTTATGTGCCTGTCCTCTAGGTATGCTCTTTTGTTGAAGATTCCCATTTAGTTTGATTTTTTCTTTCCGAAAAATTTTTTCTTTTCTTTTCTTTCTCTTCCTTGATCCTACAGCTCCACACCCTGTCATTCTCACCTGTGAGACTTGGTTATCTGTCTGTGACCTCCCACTCCCGGCTGGCAGAGGGGAGCAGGTTGATGCCAACCAGTGGCTCCTCAGGCACGGACATGGGACGTCATTGGGACACTGGGGGAGCCACTCTTTGGTTCCTGAGCTGGCCGTGGCTGCAACGCAGGAGCTGTAATGACTGGACAGAAAACAGACAAATTCCACTACTCCTGGGCATAAATTGATTGTTTACCTAACAGAATCTGCCCAACTTCTGCTAGAAAGTGTGGAAGAGTGTGGTGGCTGTGTCGGCTGCTTTGCTTTTGAATCCTTTGTATCATTAGAGTCCCTAGGAATTTCTTCACACAGAGAGATATCTTTGGTAAACTCTTTTTAAACCCAGAGTTTAGCCCTGCTCATCTGAGTTTACGGTCAAGGTTTGTGTACTCCTCTGCACCATTGCATTGGGCACAATGTGCTTTGTAATTCTGATTCTTTCACTCTGTCCATTCCTTCCCTTCAAAACTGAATTTTTAAAATAATTTTTCTTACTTTCTGGTAGTTAATGTGAGTGAGCATCAGCGTCCATCACCATTAGCAGTTCTTTCTTCAATTGAATTTAAACGTGGTCTACAGGATGCCTCAGCTCTTGGGATAGGAGAAGGTATTACTGTTCCCAAAGTATAATTTTTCACATTCATATACTCCTTCACTTTCAGAACAGTGTTGATCTTTTTCCATTTTCCCAAAGGTGTCTTTGCCAATGGTGTTCTTCACAGCTTGACATTGGTGTCAGTCTTTCCACTTATCTTAAGTAACTTTTGTTCTGGATCCCAAAACAAGACAATGGTGCATCTTGAGAGGAAAATTTAAGGTGAAATCAGTAATTCTGACGCAACTTGCTTAGCATTGTGAATTCTGAAATACAAAGAAGGAATGCCTTTCTCTTCTGAGCCTGTGTGTATAGTCTTATGCTAATTTAATTCTGTCCAGTGTCCCTGTGCAGTATAAGCTCATAATGGACTTTGAAAATAATTTAAGTAACTCTGTTTGTTAAATGCAATTACATTTATAGAGTGAATGCTGCTTCTGAGTTACAGTTTACCTTTGTATTTGCTGTCCCACTGTCTTTCTTTTCTCTAGGCTTTCCCACTGCCCTCAGAATAAGCTTTTCTACTTCAAAAGTGGATACATTTAGAGACTGTTCCTTATTAGCAGCCACACTCGGTGTGTGTTGCACCACTTAGATCTGTAGCAGTCATATTGACTCCAATATATGGAGTGGAAACTCTTAGTTGTCATTCTAGGAAATTCTTAATCATGAAAACTCGTTTAAATACCAGTGTTTTTGTTATTAGATAGCCTAAGGCTTAGTCGAGGAAGTCAGTGTCCTGGATGTAGCTTTGAAATTGAAAAGAATTACATGCAGGCAAATAGAGAAATACATGAAAAGTCATCCTTCTCCTGTTGGTTTTTCAGGCAATGACTGAATAATAATATGGATATGGATGTCCTTATTCTGAGCTTCTCTTGAGGTAGCCTCTAAATTTTTCTGTATCTAGTTTCTTTGGCGTCTGTGGATAAATTCAAGAATGTTCCATCTAAGTAAATTTTTGAGCTGCCAGTGTTGCTAAAAAAAAAAAAAAAAGGAAATATCTCTTATTTTAGTGGAAAGGATCAACCAATATGTTTCATAATGTTACATTTGTTTCAGTGTTCCAAGGTTATAGTTTACAGAATTGCATTATAAATGTAGACAGCAGTGAATACATTTTCTTTATTTTGAGCTTCAGTCTTAGGAAAAGGAAAGAGACTCTTTTCTTGTTCAGCAAATCACAAATGCACTGCTGCCATGGTTCATGGTCCAGTAAATGAGAGAGGCATTAGAAAGACAGACTGGAAAAGGAAAGGTGTAGCTACCCCAAACACAAAGAGGGAGTCTGGGTCAAATATCAGGTCTTCCTTTTTCTCAGAAGACTGTGGCTTCAGAAGCCACTGTGTGTTAGTTACACCTGAGAGCTTAGTGAGCTGTACCAGTGGGGAAGGGACCTTGGTGATGCCCTACAAGGACACTGCAAGCCTGTTAAACATGGTGCTTAAGCAAGGGAGGAAACGTAATTACTGGAAACAAGTGCATTTGTGACATGAACAGCAAATATTGGCCAGCTTTCTTCTAAAAGGATTAACCTGACTTTCCCTGTGCACTGCATTTTTACTTAGAAATGGAAGTGGCAGTTCTGCAGTGATTTGTCATGCAGAATTTTTTACTGAACTTCAGCAAGAAGAGAAAATTTATGAGGAGTTTGTACTCTCTACATCATAGGTAATGCTAGGAAGAAATGAATTTCAAAGTTGGTTACCTTGATATTTATAGAAAGGAAATGTTTAAAAACAATTGCACATTATTTTAAAGAAATATTTTGTAAACATTTAGAGTAGGAACAATTTTCCTCATATTTTGAACTATGGTCCTTTAGGGAGAAGAAGGAAAAAGTAGACAAAGGGATTAAAAATATGGTTACAAACTCTTTTTAGTGGAGTCATTTCTGATAATTAAGGAAACGATTCTCAAACTCAAGTCTCATCAGTCAGAAAAACCGAGACCCCCATTATTCTTGCTGATTTTTTCTAGCAGCGGAGCCATTGTTTAACTCCCTAAGCAGATACAGGACTCTGTTTGCACAGTGTGTGGCATCCTAAACTTTGCTATAAACTATCAGAGAAAACACCATTCCTGTCCCATGGGAAAACAAAGATGCTCAGCACTCTCAGGAGTGACTAATACTGCTAATAGTGACAGTCGTGCTGTGAGCACTTGGGAAATAAAAACTGGGGAAGGTTAATTGAATTTGATGCCCTTATACCTTGTAATATACGCTTGAATCTTATCTGGAGAATATCATCATCTTCTGGTAGGGAAGAATATTGACATTCTTCTAATTTCCTCCTTTTTCCTGTAGTCTGCAGTCTAAAAAGCTACAAAACTTGTCTGATTTCTATCGATCTGGATGTTTTGATAACATACTGAACTTGATGACAAATTCCATGTATTAGGTGACAGGTTGAGTTGTAGGTTTTCTAGCTAAATACAAACAAACCAAAAATAATTTTCAGGCTTTAACCTTATTTCCATCTAAAATCCTGCAGTATGTGGCATTGTTCTTGATCTTGTGTTTGCTGTTCTTGATTTCACTACAGAGTTATTTGAGTATTGAAAGGAAATAATACTTTCCCCTTGTCCTACACAATGAATTTTTCTGTTTATTTCACTGAAATCAGCTGAGTTTGGGCACTGCTCAGAAGACACAGTGCACCACTTGCCATGGTGAGTGTGTGAACTACATGAAATGGGGATGGAGGGAAAAAAATATCAATGGTTTCTTCTACATGTGGTCAGATGGCACTTTTATTAAGAAATATGCTAAACATGTAAGGATGTTATCTGTATGAAGTACTTTTTTTTTTTTTTTTTTTTGAGATAATACAACTTTGTTCTTGATTCCCAACCATTTAGGAAGACAAGCAGAGTTCTTTCCTAGAATTTGTCCTTGCAATCTCAGAACTGGTTTTACAGAGCAATTTAAAACCCAGATTGCAATGCACAGAGTCAGATTATAACTTGTTAAATTAGCCAGTACTTATAGCAGTGCAGCCATGGCAACCAAGAGTAGAGAGGACACCAGATCCCTGAACTTGGGCAGGGTTTGTGGCCTGCATTGACTCTGCTGCTGCCATAGCAACACTCCCACCTGCAGCAAAGACAGATGATTTAAAGCCAACACCAGTAAGTCTACATAAATTATAATTTTTCCTTTGAATTTCATAATAGATGCACTCCTAAAGACACCCAGAGTTCAACAGCCATGAGAAGGAGACAGATCTTTCTGGTGGACTACAGCATTTAGGAGATGTTGATTGTTGTGGTAAAGAAAGGAAATTTAGCTGGTGCAAGTGTGCATGGAGATGGTTTTGTTCAGACTAAACACACATTCTATTTTTTATAATGAATACTAGTTTTTACTTGGTGAAAAACACTGCTCAGGTTGGCTGTTGAATAGATTGTAATGAATATACTGACTCACTTGACAGAATTATCCTGTGATGAGATAAATATACAACAAATTCTCGGGCTACAGTTCTGCACTTGTAAATTCAGATGTTAATATATAGTTTGAAGAATAATAGGTTAAAATACAATTTAAGGAAAGTAAGAAAATTTTGTTCTGTAAATAAAAATCCCAAGGCATAAGACTGGCTTATATGTCCTGGAGTTCATGAACCAACACAATTTTATCTGAAATAGACCTGGATTTCCTAGTAACCTGTGTGCTGCTCAAAATCTTATAACCATTTCAAGAAAAAATGATGTGATTGCCACAGAAAATAGCTGCAAATGAAAAGATTTAATCACAGTTTTTGAGTTCATGGGTTATAGAAATTGAAACCTGCGGTTTTCTTAGCCTCAACTGATATATGATTTCATTCATAAGGAGGTGGGGATGTGTCAGCAGCAGCTACCCCTTCTCCTTCCGTACCAGTAGGGTTGCACTGTAGCCCACCTGGAAGGGATTCTTGTGGCCTCTCAAAACTGAAGTTCAGAGTTTGTCACGATTTTCTTTTCCAGCACCACTCCTACATCACAGTAGACCTTACATTCTCTGCTAATGCATTCCTGGGGACATTCCAAAGCATTCAACATTCTGAATACAATACAGCCTTGAGTACCTTATGCTAAATTTATTTTTTTAGCATATCTGCTAAATTGAAGGCTGGCTTGAAGGTTGGCCCTCACCCTGAGGATTCTAGGACAGAAAATTTTTTATGATTATCATGTTTTGAGTCTTGAGTTCTGGAGAGGGAATGTTGGGTATTTTTCAGACATGATGATATCTACTGAACTCTGAGAGGTGCATCAGCCAACGGGAATGTGTACCCATACAGAGAAAAGGACTTCCATGCAAAGATCCAAAAACCATACCTGTCCATGAGCAGCTGGAGTATTGCCCTCTGTTATGTAGTTTGCAATGAAATACAGACTCATTACATGATGTTAAATCTATCTTACCTAGTTGATAACTGACCTTCAGCTCTTGGAAAGAAACTCAGTTCATAAATTCCCCAGAAATTTTAACTTTGCCTATGAGGTCATTCTTTTCTCCCAGGATAGGGAACAAAAGAAAATGAGTAAAGACACTACTGCTGAGACAGCCTATCCAGAGATTTTTGAAGATGCAGAATACATTCAGTATGTGCAATTACTTTTCTCTTTGAGGAGCTTTCCTTCTCTTTGCACGTGCAGGTAGTCACAGGAAGTATCTTCAGCAGGAAAAAAAATCGACATCAATATTTTTTCCTTCTCTTTGCACGTGCAGGTAGTCACAGGAAGTATCTTCAGCAGGAAAAAAAATCGACATCAATATTTTGTGCAAGTGGAATTAAAATACAGCAACTGTAATTTTGAAAAGCATTTTAATTATTGAAGAAAAGATTAAAATAATAAAAGTTAACAAAAATATATCACACATGACAGTTTTTCATTATTAAAGTGTGAATGTCCAGCAAGGAATGTAAGTGGCGTTAAGAAAGAAAAGTTATGTTCTGAGAAGTTAATTAAAATGCTGTTGAATTTAATTGAAGGAAAAAAGTAATATGAGACTGTGTGTTAAAAACTATTATGAGATTTAGAGTAACATGTGATCCTGGAGGCCTGAGAGGCAAATTGACAATTAAAAAATAAGACAAAATAAAATAATTAGGTTTTTATTATGGCAAATAATATGGCAGAGTTACAAATTATGGTCTGCTACACCGTGCCAAGGAGAGATGTTTGAACAGGATCAAAACCAGGTGGGAAATGGTTAAAAAAATATCAAGGAATATTAAAGGATTTTTTTCTGGCAGCTTTCCTTTCTTCCCTAAGTAAACTGTTTGTCTACATGATGTTTATACTGCACATCTCATTGTTACTTATAGCTCCAGCAGCATCCTTGTGCTGCTTTTAACCCTGCTCCTCTGTACTGTGGAGTTTTGTCATTTGTACAGAACAGAAGATGTGGAATCTTTTCATTTGTGCTCTTTTAGAAATGTTTTCAGAAGGGTTGATTCTACATATCAAGTATTTGATTTTAAGTGGCGGCAAGAATATGCTGTTTTGTAGAGACTAAGGGAGAAAAATTAAACCTATATGTTGCAGATGACCTCTGTTATTTTGTAGAAATATGGTTTTAAAGATGTTTCTATTTCTTGTCTTCATTCAGATATCCCACCATGCCATGTAAATATGGATGGATTTCCTCAATATATGGGGAACGAAGGTGCTAAAATACATCTCTTTATGCATTGTATATTTTTATTGCACATCTTTATTTCTACAATATTTCTACTCTGGTTGGTCTGTACAAATTGCCAACTTAATAGGTGCTGTAAACACTGATGTGGGTTCATTTCCAACTATTTAATACTGTACTTTGTCCAAAATATTTTAGTTTTCAGGAGTTTCATATGAAAGCTTCCTGGGAGGTTAAAAGCTAAAAATGGCAGGAAAAATGCCATACTAAGGCTTAATAGTTTCCCCTTCATATTTCTCTATGAAAAATGTTACTGACAACCTAAGAAAGTATATTGCAAAGCAAAGTGTTTAAGAGATTGTGGCCAGCCACAAAGGTTAATGTCCAAGTTAAATAGTTGCTGAAAAGAGAAAAGTAGGGCAGCTTAATGGATTGGAAACTGGTTGAAGAGGAAAAAAAAAAAGTCTTAAATGCAGCCTTGGAGAGAACTTGGTATGGTGTTCAGTGAAAATCTTATTTCAGTAAAGTATGTGTGTACTTGGAAAATTCAGTTTAGAATGGGTAGAGATGTACAGAAGACATTAGAAAACATTTATGGGGTTGAGTGGTCATTTTAATTCAGAAGATGTTGCAAACACCAGATAAATATATTCAGAGGGGAGCTTTCAGAGGAACTCCTGTGCAGTTATGAGACTGGGAACTGTCGTGATTCACAGAGTTCTTGGGGGAGGTGTATAGACACATGCAGCTTCATAACATGTAAGCTTGGAATTGATAAGGAAAAATCCTATTAATGTGCAGAGTCAGAGTAATCCTATTAATTATATAAGCACTAATCCAATTAGTTCAAAGTCCTCAAGACATTCCACCACCATTTTCACCAACCTCCACAGCATTGCCATTAGAGACCACTGGTGCTCTCTTTTTGCTTCCCAAGAGTGAGACAATTAGTACAGTTAAAATAGTGTTCTAAATGCTATAACTCACGAGACTTAGAATGTATCTTTTAATTTTAGTTTGTGGTCCATTACCACTAGTTTACTACCCATCCTGGCATGTTTTATCTTGTTAGTTTACATGCCACGGTGCTAATGAGTCAGAAGATACCATGACAACCCACAGGTTCTTTTGAAGCTTCCTTCAGACTTAATAACAATTAGACAGGGCAATAATTAGAATTGTATGGCACCGCTTCTAAGTGGGATTGCCAAACAAAGGCACAGTACTGGAGAAGAAGAAACACACAGGATTGATCCTCTGAGCTGACTTTTATTGCCAGATCTTTCAGCCACTTATTAAGGTGGAGAGGAGAAACAAGCCTCACACACACAACGTTTTCATATTGAGACTTATGGAGCTTTAGAGTTCAACACAGTGTTGCAATGCCTGTGGATGTAATGCAGCAGGGGTTCATTAGTGATTCATTACGGTGTTATGGAGGTGTTTTCATGTAAGTCAGAACACACGTATGCATCTGCCAGCAATTTAATTTTCAACTTGTTGCTTTCGCAGACTACACCACATAGTGAAACATTTCTTGCTCTCCAGCATGCTATATACTTGTGGGTGTCTCTTGTGTTTGATGTGACAAATGGTATCCTTATCATGTCCGTGTGAATGTATTTCTGCTTCCTGAAGTTCTGTCTGGTTTTGAGATGGTTTGTCTAAAATAAAGCTTTGAAATTACATTAAGAGGAAGGTGATAATTGCTTTGTTGCATGATAGAGCAGAGCACAGTTTCTCTAATGATTCCTAGGCTTTCTCAAATTAAGGGATGCATTTAAGTAATGGTTCACATTCCAAGATTGCTGTTGCTTGTTTGGCCATCTCTGTTTCTTCTTCTATGAGCTGTAACAGATGAAACTATTATTTATGTGCCTCTCAGGTGCTGCTTCCTCAGGGTGACTCTTCTGTGACTGACCTGTGATTGTGTCTGAGAATTATGTCATTTTTTGAAAAGTTGAACATGTCCAGTGAGTGTAGCTATTCCTGCCTGTACAAGGGGCTTCACTCTCCTGTTTCCAAACACTGTGATATTTCCTATTGCATTCTCTTTGAGGTTATTATTTATGCTTTAATAGTCACTGGTACTCCTGAGCCCTGCAAGAAATGTTTTAACTGCTGTACCTTTAATCTCAATTGCTTTGATACGGACATCTTTTATAGTGTCAATGACTTAGAGGATTTTGCAGCTGCCCAGTGTCAATTTAACAGCTTCTTTTCCCTTGTCTCTTTCTCCTTGGACAGGCACATAATGTAAAAGCAACTCACAGGGTACAAATTGTGGTTCTTGGCCTGATATATCAGTATACAAATGAAATCAAGCAGATGTTTACATTAACATTTAATTGAATTTATAACTGGCTACCACATGTTACATACATTAGTAATAAGCATTAGCCAAAATAAAAGAAAACATTCTGCATGTGCTCTAAGTAGCAGCATGACATGAGGAAAAGATCCCTCAGCTGTTGGAATTGTTGCTATCAATGGGATGAGAGGTGCAAACCAGCTGCAGCTGTTGGTGCTTTTTCTTCCTACTCTTCCCAATGGAAAGGGGATTTGGCCAATTAAAGTTAACTTTGAGGCCTTCTGAGCCCATTATAGAGAAACTGAAGCCTTGGCAAAATAGAGAATAATCACAATGGGTCTCAGTGTATTTTGGAAGACTCTACAGACAGGGCTGAATCTGAAGCTTTCTGAAGCTAAGTGGAAATTTTCTGCTGGCATCATAGGCTTGTGGATGGGGCCTCATTACAGAAAAGTTTTCTGTCTTTAAAGAGACACACAGGCTACCTTGGGTGAGGATCCCTTGCTGATAACAGCAATAGGGAGAGCTGGTTTTAGTGTTGCCTTTCAGCATACTGGGGATGGTTTCCAGGCCATGATTTCCCTCTTAGCTGTGGTTCCAATATATCTCATCTAAAATTCCTGCCTGTATGAAGCAAGTCCTCATCTAGTGACTCTTGATTTACCACTATGCTCAAAAATTTCCAGCACATCTCTATAGGATGATGTTATGCTTTTCTTGTTTCCTTTTTCTGTGTTGGAATGCTATCTTTATCCTCACTGACTCTGTACTTTTTTGGGTTAGATCAACGTTAGGCTTAACATCTAACAGATCGAGGCAATTGGTATATCTGACATCCCAAAGTTTGTTCAATATCAATTCAAATCCTACATTTTCCCCTTCAGCTGTGTAGATTACCCTGCTCATTCTCGAGAATAGGACTGTTTTCAAATAAGATTCTGAATGACTGTAAGCAAGTCCTAATGTCAGTCCATGAAATACAATTTTAAATGAAAATATCAGAACCCTGCAACTTCCTGTCTGTACTTATGAATGTTCTGGATGCTCACAGTGCTCTCAGGATGGTATTGCTATTTAAAGTAACAAAGTGTATCATATCAATAATAGCAGTGCTCTTATTTTAGAGAATACATTAATTTACCTTTATTATCATGTTAATTTCTGTGAGTTGTCAATAGAAACTTTCCTCTCTGTCACTTCTGAAGACTGAAATTGAATGTTAGTGATCCAGGTGGTGTGAATGCAAGGAGCAACTTGTAATAAGAAAATTATTAGAGTTATTGGGCTGTCCACAACAGCCATAAGATCCATTTAGAAGAATTATAGCTGCTTCTGAGGACACTCAGTAATATTTCATGCTTTTGTCAGCTGAGTATTATCTATCTACAGGAAGACATAAATACCTCTCATGTTGGTAGCAAATCTTAAGAAGAGATTATGTTCAGAAATAAGTGGGGTGGTGGTGTTTTATAATGGAGGTAACTCTAGGAACTGTGAATTGCCCTTTTATCTCAGTGAATTCTTAAATCTCATATTTCAGTATCACATGCTGAGCACCCAACCTGTAACTCAAGCATGCTGGAAATGGATGAAATTTTTTCCCCCATCATAACTATTTATGTGTTCTAGTTGTTTGGTTTTCTTCCTGCATTTTCTTTGAGTTATGTTTATGTCAGAACTGCCAAATTCACAAGTTTCCTAAAGAAATCTTTGCTATAACTATGAATTAACAAGATACATTAATTACAATAAATGTAAATATTTCACCACCAGCAAATTTAAAACGCATAACCTTTAACATCAGATATGCTCACCAGTACCTCATGGATACCATGATTATTGATGTATTGATATGCGACTGTTCAGTTTCACAACATCTTTTTGTCACTGAGAAACTGAAGCACTCCATGAATATTTTAGTCTGTCATATATTTTCATCATTATGAAGAATCCTATAAAATAGAACCTCAAAATCAAACATTTTGTTCCATGCCTGGTGTTTGATAATGCTAATTTTAAATATATACTTTTCTGTTTGCTTTTTACCATTATTCCTAGTTCCCTAATACGAAGTATGTGATGTCCACGAGACCCCTTAATTTCAATTTGTCATTTAGATTTTACATAGACAATATTTTGTTTTCCAATTTTTTTCCAATACACCCTTTATTTGCTATAAAATAATTTCTTTTCTTAAAAAATTGAATTTCGTATTTGTTTATTTTGGATATATTTAATAATTATAAAACTCCCTGTAACTAGAGAGGTTTGCAAAATGCAAAATATTTATTTCTCTTTGTTTCCATTTTAAGCTATGTAGAATATATTTTAACTCATTTGTTTGCAACCTATGTAAGGATTCCCTATATTTCCTATTACTTGTACTATCCATATCTAATTATTTTTGGTGAAGTTCTTGCATAAAACTATGTAGGATCTTTTAGAAGTCTTACTTTATCAAGTTCCATGAAAGTGAAAATATTTAGTGTGTTGTCCGAATTTTAAAAAACTAGTAGAACTACTGATTTACTTACAATCTTCTGACACACTGCAAAAAACCAAGTTGTAATGAAAATCTGCCCAGTGAGTCCATTCAACAAAGTATGAGTTTTAGAAGTGAAAGGGAGTATGTTTGCGTATAAAATTGCAAAGGCACCGAAATTGCAACACAGCTAATCTTGTTTATTCAATTAACAGAAATCTGAATTTGAAACATATTCTAAGACTTAGAAAATGAACATTTTTTGGACTTTGAATTGGGCATCTGGAGAAATTATACTGTATAATGAGATACTTTGGGTAATTTTCTGGTTCTTGGTCTTATACCATACAACTATTTGCTTAATAATCATATATAGATACAATGTAATCATATTGCTTATCTTTTCCTAGAGATGAAGTAATTCAGCTGCATTTCTGTGACTTCCAATTATGCCACAAATATTAAAATTTAGATATGAGAACTGATGGCTGGAAAGAGTAACTCTGCAACAGTAGTAGAAAAAACAGTAGGAAAAATTAAATTACTTATATTTTTCAATCCTACACTGCCTCCCAAGCTTCTTATTTTTAATTAAAAAAGATAAATCAGCATCATTATATTTCACAATTTGTCTTTTCAAGCAAAACAAATAAAATGGCTGCAGATGTTATTTATATAATTAATTGAAGGCTGAAAATAACCACTAGTTTCAGAGAATGAAATAAGTTGCTAAGCATCAGAGAGAGTGAGAGTAGTCAGGAAAAAGTCTGATGTTAGTATTAGAAAGAAGAGTTCCTGGGTGTAAAAGGGAACAAAAGTGAAATGTACTCTCCATATGTAGAAACTTCAATGAATTCAGGAGAGTTTAGAAAACAGAGAGAACTGCTGAATCAGTAAAAGCAATTTGTTGCAGTTCATTTTATTGATTCTTTCCGAATTATTTTCTTTCTGATGATAATTTGGTTTGAGGTAATTCCTGCTTGCTCTCTATAAGAAAAGGCAGTTTGAGGTTCTAGGAACTCCTTCCTTTTTGTGGTGATGTAGATGCCTTGACTCACCACCAAGGACAGAGCAGCTGCCAGCTCTTGTCATCCTGCCAAGTGTAGATTCCTGGGTGAGGAGTAAAAGGGAACATTGTTCCTAGAATTCCCATTTTTTTCCCTTCTCTTCAATGAAATAAGTCAGGAAATCTTGATGGATCCGAAAGCAGAGGTCTGAGCTCCGTTTCCATGTGAACAATGAGCTGAGACACACACACAGTGTAGGATCTGCCTAAGTAGCTGGGCAAATTTACCTGAACTAGATTATTTCAGAGCACTCCCCTGGGAGCTGTCTAAGATGTACATGTAGACGCCTATGTTCTGCTGCATGTTATATTATGTAGGTGACTAAGAAAGCAAAACTTCCTTTAGAAATAGGGTGATTCTAGGATATATTGCAGAGAGAAACAGGCGTGCACCCAGTGATAAGAAAAACAGAAGCATATTATTGCAATGATTGATTTAATATCCTAGTAAAATGATATTGCCAAAAAAACCCAACAACAAAAAAACCCACAAAATACTAAAATAAAACTAACAGCCAGACTACAAGGGAGCAAATTATAGACTCCCTCAAGACCTAGAAATTGGCATGTCAGTCATTGATGTGAAAGGGACGGGTTTGCTTGAAAGATTGATGCCGTGTTCCCATTCCACCTGAGTTCCTATTGCAAAAAGCAGCTGCGTTTCTTCACTCAGGAGACTTCCCTGAATTGGTCTTTCCCCTGAAATATGCTGCCAAAGTCAATCTTGTCAAGGAAATTACATACTTATTTTTAACACAATTTAGAAGCAAGTTTGTCCTGCATAATAGACACATATTTCCTTCATACACTTAGCAGGGTTAGTTTAACTAATAGATGAAATGAAAGACTGTTTGACCAATTTGAATTTTTCAAATTTGGATGTTGAAATCGTCTTTGTCCAGATCAATTGCTTGGGTTAAAATTACTGTGAAGTACTCATTTTCTGTGTCACATACTCCTATCTGTTGCTTTCAAGACAAATTTAAACATTTTATACTTATTATAAATGCCGATCTTCTATTTCATTATAGTTCCATTAACCCACCATGTTTGATGATTTAGCAATAGAGAGGTAATTTATTGCTTTCAGTGCTGAGCAATGATTTTTGAGAAGTGTTGAAGGATTTGCTAAATGACCATTGAGTGTATATGTTGTTCACATCTGCATTTGCTGTGCAATTTCACAGTCCATTAGCTGCATTCCTCAGGAATGCCATCCATCCATCCATCCATCCACTACATGTGCAATCTGCATTGGCACTGAAGGCTGAACTCGAGACTTGTGGAACTTATCACCATGTATTGAATCAATGCATTTACATAAAAGGGTTTGAAATTTTGTTTTTGATTATAGAGTTCAGTACAGAAGAGAAAAGTAGTTGCCAAGGAAGCTCGAGCAAATCTGTATTGTCTGTTTTCTGAGAAGGGTGGACAGGCAGAAGGGTCCATGTATCTCTTGTTTTAAATTGGGTATACTTAGGGCTTATCTTATTTATGGCAGCATTGGACAGCAATAACCTAATTCCCATGGTATTATGTGCAATAAGGGTATTTTATAGATTTTTCTTGGCAGTGCATTGTTCAGTTCAGTCCATTGCCCCAGTGCTGTACTCTGGATTAGACAGGTCATGACAATAGAAAATAACTCTTGTGTTTTTGAAATACCACACATTTTTAATTGTCAGGGAAAGTCCAATAACAATGTTTCTTGCATTGGTGAAATCTCTTTCAGTTGAGTTTTCTGGTGTGAATAGCTTTAGTGATAGAGAGAAGTTTTGCATTATCAGTGCATTTGCATCTCAGAAGAGATTGATATTCCAGCACTGCTTTATTATACTCACCAATTTAAAACACCTATGATTTAGTTTTTATTTGTGTTGTTATATATGTGTGGTTCTCAGAATGATGCTATTTTCTTGAGTCTGAAACTGCAGCTTGTAAACAAGACATATTTTAATATCTGCTACTATTAAATGCCTAATGAAAGTAGCCCAATATTCATTAAAAAATTAATATCATATGTCTTTTTAAAATGACATGGTAATGTTCCATGATGTATGACACAGGAATTTCTTTATTCAGATCTATTTCTGAGAGCTGCTTGATAGACAATACTTATAATAAATAATCATATGTTTAAAAATTTACTTTCTGTAGTTGAAGAATTGTTAGACTTTGCTGTGCAGTTAGGCCAATTTTTTTTAATTAAAATTATTGTCTAGTTATCTGTTATTTTCTGACTTGACAATTATTAACCTTTGTGCGGATATACTGATGGTCCATAACAATAATTTTGCACTTTAAAAAATAGATCTGTACAGCTGAACAGTAGTTTTGATGGGTTTCTTTCCCCTGTGTAAAAACAAAAGCCAAAGAAAGACTAGGATGATGGATTAGGTTATAGTCTCCTTATCTGCAAAGGAAGGATTTTCTAAATCCCTCGCAGAGTACTGTTTTATGAGATCTGCTGTCCCAAGTCCAGCCTTGGACTTCAGGGATCCAATAACAGTGTTATTGGATTTGGAGCATTCTGTGTCTGCAGATTGCTGAGGACAGAGCCCTGTGCAGTCAGGGGAGCCAAGCTCTGCAGAGGTGCCAGAGCTGGGGCCGTTGCTGGGGCCACTGGTGGGCCTGGTTGCACTGTGGCTGCTCTCCCCTGCTCTTGCAGCAGCAGGACGTGGTGCTGCTTGGAAAAGTGGCACTGCTGGCTCTGGAAGAGGGACGTGACTCCGGGTGTTCTGTTACTGAAAAGGGTCATCTCACATGTCTCTAGCACTGGCAGGACAGACCCAGCAGCATCCCAGGGAACCTGAGGAGCAGCACTGGGGTGTTTCCAACAAAGCCACGTGCAGAAGGTGGGGAAGCCACAGGTGCCCTCACTGGGACATTGGGGGATAGGGACAAAGGAGTCCAAAAAGCAGGACAAGTTTGTTTCACTGTCCCCGTGCTGTGGGCGCAAGGGTGGGCAGGGTTGTGACTAAGGCAGTTAGCTTCCCAAAAACTCTGCTCTCAGACAGGATTTTCTGAGTTCATGGCTGTAACAAGTACAATGCACACGTTAAATTTGCCAGCTTCAATTTCCCTCTGCTTTTCCTTCTTGTGACCAAAGCAGCACTACATCCTGGCATCATTATCTCCCAGAAACTGCTAAGAATTTTATTTCACTCTTTCTATGTGGTCTGATTTTGGCTGAACACCATAGCTCAATTCACTGCATTTATTGAGTAGTCTGATAACTACTTTTCAAGGGTTTATTTTCCTTCCAAAGAGAAAAGTTGTTCATTTGATCATGACACTGAAACTGGTGAAAATTGCTGGATTCACTACTGTTTGTACCAGCTGAAGCTATGACTCAGTACTTGCACTTTTAAATATTATTTAGAAATACAGCTTATTTATAGCATTGACACGGAATGTCCGTAAAGGATAATTATCAAAATGTAGTCTTTTATCCTTCAGCTATATTACTGATATAAAATGTGTGGAGAATATTATCAGTTTAAATTGTATTTTACATAGGGAGTTATCTGATTGCCACCAAAAGGCTTTGCAGCACTTTTTAATTTAGCCTTATGTATTTTTAACGTGGCAGCTGGAGCACAGCATGCATATGGCATATTAATAGAGGCGGCTACAAGTCAGTCCTGTCTATCTGTTCTTGCAAAGAAAAGAAACTAGAAATAAGCAAAAATGTTTAAATTGCATGCTCTAGATAAAAGCAACAGACACTGCCTGGCAAACTAGGGCAGTGTGCAGAGATTACTTCATTATTCAATCTCTGATCTGTTTTTCAGAGGCTAGCTGACTTTTTGTTTGTTTTCAATTAACCTACTGTAGTGTACATTGAGAGATCCATCATTTATCTTTCAAACAGAAAGTTGTTCTTGAAAAGCAGTCTCATTGTAAACTCCATTTCCAGTTGTTCCTCACTTTGCAAAGAAGTGCTTTTGACTTGAATTGTCCTGCATTTGATCATAACATTTTGGTCCTTGTTTGTTTCTGCAAAACTGGGTCTTTTTGAGCCTTTTTGAAGGTAGTGTTTAAAAGCAAGCATGCACTAACTGATTAAGAACATGAAAATAAACGTTTCATTTTGTTATTCTTTCATACTGAAAAAAAAGAAGAGAAACAATGTAGAGAGATCACTATTTTTAGAGCAAATAAGCTCACAAGCTTTAAAATAATATGTATTCAGTTCTCCCACTCTCTCATGATACTCTCAGTGGGGTTTTTCTGGTAGACTTCATTTTTCAAACTGAATTTTAAAATGTACGGGGTTTATAGGTTATCTGGTATATGGTATAAGTTTTTTGCAGCTATTTTGATGAATAGAGTGGATGCAAAATGAGCCATTAAAACTGAATTTCATCCAATATTATTGAACTTCAAGTAAGTGTTAAAGACAACATTAAAACCATTCTAAAACTATGGGGAAAATAGCATTGTTTTTCATTGTTCTTCTCTTTATAAAGGGAAAAAGGAATCCTAATGGAAAATGCGAACAAAAACCTTGGTCAACAAATTATTAAAATTTGGGGAAAGCATTTTAATGAATATGTTTCAATTATGGTCTAAATTTAGCATTAATTTTCCTCTTAATTTTTCTGATCTCAAATAATGAAAAGAATGATTTGCAGAATGATTTGCAGAAACTTTTTATTCAAAAAATGGTTACAACTGTAAGAATCAGAAATGCTTGTTTTGTGATTTCCTCACAAATTCACTCCTTTTCTACCACATTGCAGATACGCATTTGTGACTTTTTTGGCCTGTATTAGTCTGCTCTTGGGCAGCTGAGTCTGTTTAACTCCGTGCACAGGACCTGCATTATAGTCCTGGCTCGGTACTTGCACACTGACTAGCTTTCCACAAGTTTTTCCTTTTACTAGAATTAATGAACCTAAACTGTTTCTGTAAAGTGCCTTTGAAATTCACATATGAAAAAAATGTTCTGTAGCACAAGATATGATTTATTTTGACTTGTAATACAGTTCCTTAGCAGGACTTTGGTAAATCACAGAAAGTCTGATTAAATGGATCTGTAGCACAACATCCTCTTTTTTTAAGCAAGCCAACCTTCCAAAATGTAAATACATTAAATGTCACTGTCATTAAATGCACATCATGGAACTGTTAAGGAGGATTAAAGAAGAGCAATAGTCTTCATCTTACTCTAAATAACTTCTGATGGTCAATGTGACCTGGGCTCAAATTTTTATTGAAGAAGGTAAGTAAAGAGAAAATTTTCCCTTTATGGGCTCAAGTTGCCTACCTTAAAGTTAATGACCTCTGAATCAACACTTGATGGTTTAGCACATAAGAAATTCAGGCTGAGATGGAATACTTTAAACACCTATTGACATTCTGAAGCTGTTTACTTTCTGACCTTTCATGACAGAATGAGTTCAGCCAGCACACTTGAGAATGTCAGAATCCACAGCAGAAACTGACTGCAATTATGAGACTAGAAAAGGAAACAAAAGCCTTAGGCAATATTTTCAGATTGCAGAATGGAGGGCAGATTATGGATACAGTACTTAATAGTGAGGTGACATGCAGGTACACTTTTAACAGGTCATACCTGCCTGAGCTGGGAGTGGCTTGGTTGTAATGATGGCAGAGCCTCTTATGGAAGCAGTCTCCTTATGGGATAGCAGGTGTTGCCTGTGTAATATGCCTGGAATGGAGATCCAAGAAATAAGATTTCTGGAAGTTGGATTGCTGTTTGGCATACTTGATGAGGTGTTAAATAGGGTTCGTAAAATTATGGTAATTTCCAATCTGATTTCTTGACTCTATGTCAAGGTTTCAAACTTGATCATCAGCTGGTGCCAGTTGTTTGTTAATGTAAACCCATTCAAGCTGAATCATCTTGTTTATACTTTGCAATGTGTCATTATATATAGATATTGCAATATCTTCTGGTGTATTTGTGCTCATTGTAATTGAAAGAGTTTCTTCAAAAAACGTAATGAGGATTTGCTGAAAACAATTGCTCAAATACACAGATTCTCTCTTTGATTTCTCTTCTCCATACTGGGCCATCTGTAAGTCCTGGAGAAATTCAGTGAATGTGAATCAGACATTTTCATTGCCCTGTTTCAAAGAGGGTGATGCAGCCACTTTGCTTGTCAATTGCTGTTCTTAGGAAATCAGAAAAGCAAGTGAATGTTCTCTAACTTCAGTGTCCCTTTCATTTGATTTGTGATCTGAGGGGGAAAAGAAACCTTATAAGAACTGTAAGAAATACATCAGATGATTATTGCACTCTTCACAATTTTTCAAGTGCTTTTGATCTTGGTGGTGGTTTAGCAATGTAATAGAAAATGATGGGGCTCTGACAGCAATTATGTAGGAATTTTTGTAACAGGCATTGAGAAATGCAACCTCTTTGATTTACCTGATACTTGCACAATGAGTTTGATTAGAAGCTAAATTGTTTCTCTGCCAAGTCTTGGTACTCTAGGAGAGCTGGGGTTACTCCTGACTGGGAGCTGCCCTGAAGGAGCATTCCATCATGTGTGCAGCTGCAGTGCCACACAAGTTCAGTTAAGCAGAATTTTTCACTGTGGTAACTTGGGCACGGAGAGGGGATCTTGCAAGGGCAAGATTCACACACAGAGAATGATCCCTCGGTTCCTTAACTTGCACCTCCCTCATTTCCTTAACTTTCATGCTTTGCACAGTATCCCTCAAGGATGTGAAAGTCTGGCCGTGGCACAGCATCTTCAGTTTCCAGACAGAACTCTCAATTTCTGCAGCCATTCACTGTTGTGGCTGCAAACTTCTTCAAATAGGCTGTGGGCACATGCAGGCTTTTATAGTCTTTTGAATTTTTAAACAACACTGATTTAATATAATCAGCTAAAACAAATCCACAGTGCTGCCCTAGTGATATGAATAATACCTGAAATCCAGAAATAGAATATGTTCAGAAGAGCTGAAATATTTTATGTTTCTTATTGGCTTTGAATTATGTTATATTTATAGAACTAATCCCTGAAAAAGTTAGGCTTCTGGATTTTTTCTCTTTTTTTTTTTTCCCCTTAATAATTTCTGTTTTAGAATAATAAGAAGTCTCTGCAGGCAAGGTACTTCTAGAGGATTATTTCACTGCTCAGGTGGCTGTATGTTCTTGACCTTCAGTCCCATGTGACACATACCTGAAGAATAGATTTAATCCTCTAAAAATGCACTATTTGTTGTGTCTAATGCTTTGAATATCATCTGCCTTCCTGCTTTTCACATCTTGAGGAAGGCATTTAACTCTTATTTTGCAGAAGGACAATATAGTCACTATGCCTGCTGGAATTATGGCTTGATTCAGCAAATAGTGGGGATAGTCATTTTACGGCCAACAGAATGAAGGTAGGATAAGGCAAGGAACAAAGTTCTTCAGGTCAGAAGGAGAATCTCCTCTTCAGCTGCTTTATGATGCCAGAGGAATCCGTGGCACCTCAAGGCAGCTCCCTTTCCTGCCCCACTAATTTTATGCAGACCAATCTGCCTCCTGGGCTAGAGCTTTGAGAGCATGTTCAGCCACAATGGGAAATCATGGAGTAATGTTTGGGTTGGAAGGCAAATGGCAGTGGAGTTTTTCTAACTCGAAAGTTTGAATAGCAGATTTTTATTCACAAAGTCTTTTTTTTTCTGCCTCTGTGTGACCCAAGTGCTGTATCAAGCCAGCTCAGGGGAGAGTAGATGTCACAGTTAAAGCTGAATTTCAGAGCCTGGAACACTCAGGCAGTGTATAATATTTGCTGAGGGACACTGGTGCTTTGATTATACGTCACAGGAGGGTTGTGCACGCTGGCAGCCTTGAGGGTTGTGCCACACATCTTCTCCAAACGGGATCTATGTGCAAAGACTCTGTAAAGGGAAGGATGGCTCCCCAGCTGCCTATGGACATTAGCTGATAGTTTTAAAGCATTCCTCCAAATCCAGAGAGCAGCAGTGCATAACCCCCTACCAAATCCTCCAGCACAGAAGAATCGCTTTCTCTTTGGAGGGAAATGAGTACAGGAATGTGAAACCAAGTGAGCAGAAAGAACAGCTGAGCATTCCCTGCTACTGCGTAATATCGAAGTGTGCAGGTTTTTTCCCCTGTGTGTTTCTCCTGAGAAGAGTATCTGATGCAGAACAAGAATATTGGTTTTTTTGAAAAATCAAATGCCAAATTGCTGCAGTGAACAGCTAAGTTGCACCACTTGTTAATGTCTGGAACAGGCACCAAAGAAGTTTTCAGGATATTCATCACACTTGTATTGCTGTCATTGATCTGCTGGTGCTGTAATCAACAGGCTCACTGTGTCCCATTAGCCTGCACGAGACTGAACCAACTGCACTGAAGTATGACAATGCCAAATGATAACAGGGTAGCAAAAGGTAGTGTGTTTTTAAGTTTGAAAGGAAAGAAGATTTTCTCGTGGGCTGAATGGCTGCAGTGAACCACTTAGAAGCAAAGTGAAAAAAGGTTTTTCTCTCAGTTTGTCTTTGGAATGAGATGTTTAGAAGCACAACTGCCTTTGAAGCCAGCTAAAAGGAGTTACAAGTCAAAATGCTGCTGAAGTTGTTTGCTGTACACCTTTGCACTTAAATTACTGGACCCCGTTTGTCTCACTGTGCACCAGAGTTCTTTTGTTGGGGGTGGCCTTTTCTCACCTTAGCCCACTAGCTAAACATCCTTGCTCACATGTCGAACAGCAACATATTAATTAAGAGTGGAAATAAAACTGAAGGATTATAAAAGGGAAGTTTAAACTGGAATTCTAACTTTATAAAATATTGCCTACATATTCAGAACTTCACAGGTAACTGAGTTCAGATTCCTGCCCTTTGGTGCAGGGGAATCCTATAAGATGAGGAGTTTGCTGCTAGTTGCTCTAAATCTTCCCAGATTTTATCTAGCATTATTCATTATCTTTACAACTGAAAAATATTTTATGCAATACATGATTTTACAAAAAAAGAAAAAAAAGCAGAGAGATGCAGGGTTGCAGCATTCTTACACCTATTACTGCAACTTTATTAATGCATTTATAAGGAAACAGATTAAATATTTATAGGTTTGACTTGGTGTGCTGATATTAATCACACTGTCATGTGATAAGGTTGGAGCAGAAAACACGTGTATCTATATACATGCTGCTCTACACAATTCTAATTTACTCCACCCAATAACTTAATAAATATAATATATTGCATGTGAAAAACTGAAGTACAAAAGTACGGTGATTGGAAAAATAAAAAAGCAGCAGTTTTACCACCAAAGTTGTGGGGACAATGCTGGTATACTTCTGTTTCTACAGAGGTTGTTACTCACATTTATACCTTCTTGTAATCACCTCTGTATTTTTACAATAAAAATAATTTTACATATGCTGGATACCACTTTTTTCTCTTTGTTATGCCCCAATACGAGTTCTAGCCAGCTCTCAAGGTTGCATTCCTGTAGTAATTGACTGCTTGTATTGAGATGCTGGAGGCCTTTGTCTTCATCCTGTGCCTTGTATTTTCAAGGTCTCTGATATCCTCTTGTGCTTGTACTCTCGGGATCCTTACTGGGAAGTGTGGAGGGCATGTCATCAGTTTTACTGAAATGCTGGTGGCTCTCTGCAAAGATCCAGTGTGCTGTTTTAGATGAGATTCCAGACTGCTGCTCAGCTGGTATAAGTCAGTGCAGCTGCACTGAATCAGTCAGGACTCCACTACCTTGAACCAGCTGAATACGTGGTCCTTTTTTCAAATATTACTCTCTCCATCAGATGTGCAATTTGGTTAATTTTTTTCTCTAAGAAATGGTACAATTTTGCACACTGGTACTCACTGAATTTAGCACACTTGTTAGAGCAAGCAACCTCCATTCCTTCATAATACAGAATTGTTATCGATTTCTTCTGGGTTCCCTACTGCACACCAAGTGAGAGATGCACAGTTTTGTATCTTGCCAATGCCTTTGTCATACCTCTATGGTAATTTTTCATTTTCAGGAAATTATTCCAGATTCTATTTTGGTGAATGTGAATAGTGAAAACAGTGATGGTTTAAAGAGCTCTTTTTTTTTTTGGACAAACAATTGATGTCAGACTGTTTTATGCCCTAGAGTGCCTAGACAAAACTGCTGTTCTTATTCAAGCTAGAAAGGTATGGAACATATTACTGATAATCTCTTATCATTATGACTTTGAAAAGGTTGGTTTATGTCTTCCTTTGATCAGAGACATTAAATTATATTAGAAATTCAATTCACCTGTAGTTAGTTGATGTCAAAATGTTGACTTTTCTAAATGGTCTAAAATCTGCACATTAATTCTTAAATCACCCTGTAAATTACTGTGCCAGAGAGAGGAACAGAGTTAAAGTTTGAGTTTAGTAGAACAAGGAGCTCCTTAAACACATTCCCTTCAAATCAGTATTTTTCTAACATTCTTTCAAATTTATTTGTACATCTCTAGGGATCAATTCATTTTGTCATCCTATCTTCCACCCAATTCATTTCTCTTGCTTGATTTCAGTGCCAACTTTCCTTATATATTGGGCTGTTGTCATGATATCCCCTGGCTGAAGCCAGGCAAGGTGGAGTTTTTGCGTATTGAGTTAGAAGAAATTAACCTCAATTAGCTTAACAAGCATTTGTGCTTGAGGATCAGCTGTGGTGCAGCTGTCCCTGTTGCCGGTGGGTGGCTGCTGAACCAGGGCAGAGCCCAGCTCTGAGCGGTGCCGAGGGCCCCTACGAGTGAAAGGCAGCCGGTGGCAGGACAGTGTACCCAATAAAGGGATCCCTTCCCGTGTGCATTTGAACAGTAAATTATGCCCATCACTCATTTGGAAAGCCAGGCAAGTTTTAAAGTGCTTTTCATCACAGTTGCGATGGGGTTTAACAACTAATCTACCTCAAACCAATCCTGTTGTGTAAGTAGAGTCTTTTGAGATTTTCTCCTCAGTTTTTAACCTTCCCCCTTTAATATGCTTGTCAGAGATTCAGGATAGCTTATTGCACTGTAACACAGGGCCTGCCCCAGGTCTGCAGGGTAACCCTCAGCTGGTCTCTTGCACACCAGCAAGCTGCCTGTTCCTTCTGTTAATGACAGTACCAAAGCTGACACTGCTGGAAGGTCTCCTGGAGAAAACTGAAGTTTTATTTAACTGTTGAATGTTACACATCTCCTCAAATCCATCTGTATTGTTTCTTTCCTTCTACACTCTGCTTTTGTTTTTCTGTATGCGTGAGGCTGGATCTGAGAGGATGGCAAGAAGCTGTGAGTAGCTCCTGACAGGCAGCCACCAGTGCTGATCTGGAGTCCTGACATGTCATAAGTCAATGGACTTAAGCAAACCCCTCCAAAATAGAAGATCACATACCAAAAGTGTATTTATTTTTGCCCTGAGATCTTCTTAAATGGTTTATCAAACCGACATCTTCATATCATTTATCTCCAGGAAAATCTGCAATTTGTGTAATGCCTGACTGACAAAACTCAGGGCTAAGGATATGCTCAAATGCCATGTTGGTTCAATTCCCAAGTCCTCTTGTTAGTCTTGGACTCAAGGTCGGTACAGAGGGTTAATATTTGTTCCTCAGTCTCTTGTTTATCTGTTTGTTCTTCATTACAGTAAATATACCTAGTAACTCTGCTTTCTGATTAAATAATATTTGCTTTATGATTGTCTGAGAATAGCAAATGTGTTATGTATAATCACATTTGGGAGAACATAATTTGAGTTTAAGCAAGTTATTTTTTTCCCACAGCAGATGTATAATTCAATTAACATTAAGTTAAATCTAGATATCACTTTACCTCTGCTGTACCACACAGGTAATTACTTTCTGGTTAGTTTAAATTTCTTTGTAGTTGCAAGGATGAAATTATTTTTAATTCAGCTGGAGTACTAAATCTTGTTTGTAGGACTAGTGAATCTTGTGTCTGATTCTGTACATTCTAGTATTGAGCTGCTTATGAAATTGATGTGATTCCTTCTACTGTAAATGCTCTGTTTGAAACCAATGTAAAAATGTATGGATTGAAACATTCAGAGTTAAGGAATTCTAACTCAAAATTGGAATCTATGAACATTTTTGCCCGTTCCTAAGCAGGATGTGTATAACCCTAAGCTCTAGGAATCTCACAGCAGTTTTGAGGTGTTCCTCACACTGAGCTAGGGACAGGGGTACACGTCTGTGTGAGTGGGTTGTTGAGCATCATAACCCCCAGATATCAGTTAAAATCCAGCACTTGATCTTTATGGTATGTGCTGATTTTGACTGGGATACAGTTCATTCGCTGTAGCTGGTATGGAGCTGTGTTTTAGATTTTTGTTGAAAACAGTGTTGGTAGTGCAGAGATGTTTCAATTGCTTCTGAGCAGCACTTACCCTGAGCCGAGGCCTTTCCTGCTGCTCACCCCACACACCAGCGAGAGGCTGGGGGTGCACAAGGAGCTGGGAGGGGACACAGCCAGGACAGCTGACCCCAACTGACCCAAGGGATATCCCAGACCATGTGGCACCATGCTCAGCGTGTAAAAACAGGGAGAAGGAGAAATGGGGGACGTTTGGAGTGATGGTGTTTGCCTTCCCAAGTCACTGTTACCTGTGACAGAGCCCTGCTGTCCTGGGGAGGGCTGAGCACCTGCCTGCCACGGGAAGAGACGAATGAATTTCCTGGTTTGTATGTTCCACCACCTCTGACAGAGGTGGAAGAGGTTTTGTACCTTTGTTATTAATGCCCTAACTTTACATGAATTGGCATGTCCTTGCATACTGGTTTAAACAAGTTTTTCTTGGGCCCCTTCTTTGCTGAAACAACTTGCTAGTCACATCTAATTCTGTTTGTTATTTCAACATAGTTCTTCTCAAAAGTTGGTCTTTTAACTGACAACATTTATTGGAATGATATATTGACAAAAAGTCACAGACTCTGTCTGAGTTATTTTTAATTTTTTTTTTCTGGTATTCTCAGAAGAGCTTTCAGAATGGAGGGCTTCTTTTAAAATACCAATTGATATGTAAAAGTCACAAAATATACACTTCAAGGTACAAACTCAGTTTATTCTGTGATAAATGGCCCTTTGGGGAAAATCAATTGCAGTGCCAGGAGATAGAGTTTAATCATGTCTTTTGAAAGGTCAAATGAAAATGAAAGGTCATACTCAAATTTATCCCTTCCCAGAGGATGAATATTTTGTGTCGAAAACTGACTTTGGCCATACCTCTGTGTATGTGTACACCTACACCTATATAGATACATATATTTATGTGTGTGTATATATACACACTACCACCCCCAAAAAATGCCCAGGTCGTTACTTTTTGTCAGAGCAGTCTGATCTTCAGCTACTCAGATTTATGATTAGTGACATATTGAAGGATATATAGATGTGTTCCTGTGGGGGCATAACAGGATGACAGATCTGTCAGGAGCTCCTATTTTTGCCTTAAATGTACCTAAAAATCTCTTTGAGGAAGAGAAACAAGAAGAGGAGGGAAAGTAATCCTGGGGCAGCTTTTTCATAGCAATTAGAAATAATGCAAAATAAGTCCATTACCTAAATCTAAAAGACCTAGATTTATCTAAAATTGATTCTGAGAATCCTTATTTGCAAAAACCCCACACTGTATTTTGCTGTAGAGTGAAATTCTAATATCTCTGTCTTTTACCTTGTAATAGAACATAAGGTTGTTCTTAATTGTTGCTCTAGGGGTAGGTTTGCAGATTTTCCTCTCAAATTTAATCTGTTCCTACATGAAAAATGAAACAAAATGCTGAAAAATGTGGAATGTTCACATTTGATGGTATAAAATTCTCAACATGAGAGGCTTGGGTTTAGCTTTTAAGGTCTGCAGTTTCAACTTCATGTTGCAGAGAATTTTCTTCAGTGCAGGGATGGCTAGGTGATATTAAATGATCTGTTAAGTAAGAAGTCAAATACTAACAATGGTAGTCCCCTGTGGCCTTGAATTTATGAGTTCCTTAAAATCTGTAGCACTGTGTAGTCTCTGATGAATGTTTACCATGCTCACTGCCCTGGAAGATAAACCATTGACAAATTTGTGCAGAATTGAGGGGAAAGTTGTGCAACAGATGGTATGCCAGCTCTTGCAAATCTTCAGTCAAAACCCACTTGGTTTCTTCTAGACAGCCAATTTCTTGAATGGAAGTAGCTTCTGAGAGTTTATACATTTCATTACTAAAATTCTGTGTACTTTATTGGTAGGACTTGCCGCTTGCTCAGTTGCTCATGTTTGATAGTGGTTGTCTCATCAGTTATGGACTTGTGCTAATTAAATTTATGCAAACTTTGCTCTCAGTGCCAGTGGGATTGACTGGATTGAAGTCTTAAGAGTTTGTGCATGGATTTCTTTACAGAGTTACTGCTTTTACTTGTGAAGAGCAGTATTTTGAAAATGGTGTGTCGTCCGTAAGCAGGGCGTGCCACTTGTGAATGTTGGGGTTACAAGTTCATTTCTCCTTGTGTGCATCTTTGTTGTTATTTGTCTACACTGATTCTTAGACAGGAATGCATAATTATTTAGATCCTGTTTTCTGGTGGTTTTCCTCCCCTCGTGTGCCATTGTGCACTGAGATAGACTGGTCTGGGAAGACCCCATGGAGCTGCCTGTCAAAATGCATCTCCCTGAGAAGAGGGAACGATGCTGTGATACATTTGGGATGTGAAAGAGATCTGTCCAGTGAAATCTCTGACCAGAATGCTAAATCAGTGTCCAGATGTTTAAATTCTGATAGCTTCGGTAGTAACTCCACTCTTAATCTTTGGAACGGGAAACCCTTTCACATTTTAGAAGAATCAGCAGACCCTCTCTGTGTCCCCTGACTCTGAAAATGGAAGCAAAGCTAGCGTGATGGCAAGTCGAGATTCTGAGGGGAATGCAAGGCTGCTCTTTTATTGCTAGATTATTTTATTTAACATAAATATTCCCTGACTAATCAGGAGATGATTAAGGCATCCCAGATCACTGAAAAGTTTTGTCATCATTATCATTTGTAGAATCTAACTGGATATAATTTTACAGAGAATTTTTTCCATCACGTAAGAAAGAAGCAATGAAGAACGCATCAACTAATCCAGCTAACACTTCATATTTCACTCTTAGACTGTTCTAGTAATCACTTATCATGGCATGCTTCATTCTCATGTAATCTAACCCCTGGGCAAAGAGAAATAATATATTTCAGTTTTAAAAACCTCCTGAAAGTAAGTGAACTTGATCCAAAGAATAGTGAAATAATTTAAAAGGCTTCCCTTAGCCTTGATGTGGGTTTTGGATTAAACCCTTTTTGGAGAAATAAAGTATTTAATCTGATGAATAGCATATTCTTTTTATTAGCATAAAATATAAGAACTGAAATAACTTAATAGTGATTCCTAAGGGTCATCAAAGGTCAGGGTATTCAGAGGCTTTGCTGGGCCAGATTTTCCCTGGACAATTTTTAACACTTTTACAAATACTTGTAAGTGGACTATGCAGTGTCACTTTTTTGTGTTCTCCCAGGTGGAGTCACTTACTGCCTTTGCTCTCTTGCAGCAGCAATTGGAAAAGCTAAGTGAAAGGTAAGGGTAGATATTAAAAAGTCGGCTGATGGACAAACTGAAACAATATAGCTCTTTTGGGAAATAGTGCACATTGGACACTTTAGACATGTGTTAACCACACAGGAGGAAACAGCTACAGATGTGGAGTGGTTAATTACTGTGAGTGAGACCAAACAGCAAAGGTGTTGTCAAATTAGCCCACCTGACCATGTGTCATGAGCAACTGAAACACTGATATGGATTGTGGAAAGTAGTTAAGTTTATAATCAGTCATGGTAAATAATGTGCTAATTATTTTAATTATTACATTTAACTCAATGGTATTATGTAAATACATTGAAAATTATTTTTTTTTTTCATTCACTATCATCAAAAGTCACAGTATTCTGAATAAAAATGTAAGTCTCTTCCACGTCAGTACCAGTATGGCAATCTGTATCCTATTTCATGAAAGAGGGATCCAGAAGCCAAGCCTGACCCTGCAGACATCTTCCCATTAGGCTTTTAATACATCTACAGTCACACAAGGCGTTCACTTTTCTTGGGGATGATTAGATGCAAATTCAGTCAGTGCCCTGCTTAAATCCCTGTGGAGGTTTCCTGGTGGAGGTTCTCAGGGTGCACCTAGCAAAGGATCACAGACGAGTTCCAGCTGCTCATTCTTTAATTTGCACCCTAAGGAAGAACTACCACCCTCCTTCCATACTCTAACATAGTGGCCAGAGGATTTGTGCAGGAAATGGGAGATCTGAACTTGTTTTCCTTGTCTGCCAGAAGGATTTAAATCCATAGTTTCTCAGGACAGAGCTACATTAAATACAGTTTGTGTGGTATTTTCAAAGAAAAATGTGTGCTCCTGTCCATAGGGCAGGAAAGGAAGAGCTCCCTAGGAGAAGGTGTAATTTCTCACAGCATTGAGTAAGGCTTCCCTCTCCTGTTTTCAACCTCTGTGCAACCACTTCTGTCAAAAGCCTTTATTTATTTGCTAGAATCCTGCAGTTTCCAAATTTTGGATTTTGGATGTTGTTCAAGGAGTTTAACTTCTACATAAAAGATACCTCAGTGCCTAACAGGATGTACTACACCTTAGCCTAAGCACCTACCACAGACATAAAACCGTGTCTAGCTCAGGTGACTTGAATCCATTACCAGATCTGCTGTTAGTAGATTTGCAGCAATTAGTAAAGGAGGGGACTTCTTAGCAAAGGTGTCACATTGCTGTGTACGTGATGCACACCCTAGTGACCACAAGGAGCTAAGGCGACTCCTGCTAGACCACTTTTGGTTTTAGCCCCAGCTCCCTCCCGTTGATTTTGCAACATATGTGCTGGGAATTGTAGAACAAAGCCCTGCTCTTGCTCTGTTCCTACCCCTTCTGTGAGCCCTAAGAGGTAGCTGACCTCTCCCACTCATGGGTGGCAGGCACCCAGCTGTCCATCCCTGATGCATAGTTTGCCTTCTGTGACAAGGGTAAACGCACACCGAGAGAATCTTTATCTCGGGGGATGAGTCTTTACTTACTGTTGTCTCAACAAGGGTTTAGCAAGGGCTACAGATTTTATAACTGGGCTGCACTGCTGACTTCATCAGAAAAGATGCATGAACCTCTTGCAAGCTGTAATCTGTGTGCAGTAAAAGCAGGGCGCCAGGAATTCCTTGGCTACCTGGCAGAGCTTCAGAGTATCATGAGCATGGAAGTCTCTTTGAGAGATTCAGTGTGCCTCAGACATTCATGAAAAATAAAGCAGATCAGGAAACTACTTTTGAGATTCCAATAGCAAAATGGATGTGCAACAAGGAGTCAGATGTTTCTTTGCCTAAATTGTAACTCCTCTGATAAATGCTTGGATTTTTATATGCAGGTCCTTAACCCCAGGCAACACATACTCTCTCAGTGTTGGGTTAATGGAACTATGGGCTTTTTGAAACATGAATAGTATTTGCTGTGGTTATCTGGCTGAGGTATACTGTCCAGACAGATTTTTCTTGTGGCTAGCCATTCTCCACTAAATAAAAAGCCTTTTGGCATGTCTACAAACTATTTTATAACTATGTAATCACTTTGTTGAAAATAATTGTAACACTCCCTTCAAAGTCCTGTTTCCTGTCAGCCAGTGAAATCATCTAATTTTCTGATAATTTGAGATATTCTACTACATATATTTCCTCTTCATCAAGGTTTAATTCTGTTAGGCTTCATTTACATGTATCTAATCTGACTAATTAGACAGGATGTCCTAATAGTCAAACTTCTGCAGAACTCAGGGGATAATTTAGGTCTGGAAAAAGGCTCTTATATCTCAATTTGTGATTCGTTAAAACACAGGAATTTCAAAATCCTGCTTAATAGCCCCTTTCTATCTTTGCATCACATACAACAAAATTAATCAGAGGATGGGTTTTTCTTTTTCGTATTGTTAATAGTTATATTCTCTGTATTGACTCTTCTGTGACTTCAAGTCTTGCATCTTGTACATCCAATTGCACTGCCAAGATTCTGACACAGAGGTGTCTTGGGCTTTTCATGCTGAAGTGGAAAGAAATTAAGAATTACTGGAAACCTGTGAAAGAAAAGGCAACACAACTGAAAAACTTTGCAAGGTCAGGTTGCAGAAGTGTGATCCCACATGTGGGCGGAGGCAAGGGAAAATGGCTGTTAAATTTGCTCTCATATTTTCGCCTGAACCAGTCAAAGCAGCCTGTCTCTTCGAAGCAAGGTAGTCAGCACTGCAAAACCTGATGGAACATTTTCCACTGCAGGATGAGGTCACCATGATGTTGGTGGAGGAAGGCGTGAAAAGGTTGAAAGTCCTTTATCCCAGGCTTGGAAAGGCACAGAGATGGCTGCTCTCGTTAACGTCACTGGCACCTGTGCTCGGTGCCCTTTGTGTCCTGCGGATCCCACACTGCCAGAGGGACTCTTGGGTTCCCAGTGCTGTGAGCTGGCCTGAGCAGCCATACAGGTACAACTCATGGGTTTGTGACAATTTGAAAACAAGAGCTGGCAGAATAAAAGGACCATGTAGGAGAGATATTTCACTTGAGCAGATAAGGATATGGCATTGCAGCGTTTCACTGCTCAGCATGTAAAACATCTGTTAAATTCCTTTGTTCTCCTGTGTCCTTGTTGACATTCACAGTCTTCTATTAGACAAGTGTATGCTGGTAAAATATTCCTTTTTGGTACTTTACACTGTAATTCAATGTTTCCATTTGTTTTAGCAGCTGACATAAGAGAATAATTGTACTGTGATGTCCTCCAGTTGTCCTCTGCTGGAAACTAAGCTATTGTGCTGAGGGGCTGAATACAAAAGGTAATTTTCAGATAGATACATCTCAGGAAGCCCTAGACAAAACTTCTTTGCGTGTAGAATAGATGTTATCAGACTTATAACCTCAAAACTTAGTTGTACTTCAAAATGGATGTCAGTTATTCCTACTTTTTATATATTGCTGCATGTAACTATGTGAAAAGTAATTTTTTTGGAATATTGTTCTCTTTCTAAGTAGAATGGAGACATCACTTCAACTTTCAGTATGCTGTGGATGTATATCTGCCTTGGTGTGTGTGCTTGTACATACACGTGCACCCTCTCTGCCTCTCTCCTCCCACATAAACACACACGATTGTTCAGCCTGTAAAGAAAGAAATGCAGATCTGCCATTTGGACTTTGTGCATTGGTTTAATTTATTTGCAACTGTCATTTGGTGCTCTGGGGTAATTTTGAAAATTAAAGTGAAAAGTTCATGACATTTTGTAAAAGAATAAGGGAATTTTAAATTATTATTTCAGGAACAGAGCAAGACTGAAAAGATTGCTACTAGTCTTATTACAAAAGGAAGGCCAAGTCATTAAAAGATGTTGAATAGATATCCTAGGAAATAGGGAGCCTTTTGTTTTCTAGAGCTGAGGTTATACCTGCTACATGGCAGTCATTTCACATTGCTGAAATCTGTTCCATCACCACAGATCACATCAATAGAACAACTTCCATTTAACAGGATTCTTGAAAGCAAGAAAATGATTGTTTGACAAAGATACCTGTTTTCTAATTATTTGCACAACATATTTGTGTTTGTGTGTCTGGTTTGATTTTTTTTTTTTACCATTTGAAGGATCCATGTTGAAAGAGATATTGTTTTTCGAAAGGAGCAGAATCTAAGCAGAGTAGATATCTTCACCTCTTTTAGAAAAAGAAATAGCTTAGAAAGCTCAGAATTTAAGTGGCACTCTGACTCTGCAAGATCACATGCAGCTTCTGAAGGTACCAAGATAAAAGACAGAGCTGGGACACTCCCTGTGGTGGAAAAGAAGGGAACTACTCTTGTATCTGATGTGCAGAAAGTACCTCAAGTATCCAGCCTCAGAGCCTGGCTCTCTTAAGAAAAGTCGCAGCCAAAAGTAGTTTATGTTGTACTTTGAATATTCTAATGGCTTTCATAGATATAGAGTGGGTGAAAAAGAGGTGAGGAGAGAATTCAAAGACTTCCTTTTATTTGTTCCTTGTGTAGTACCTTCCTGCTTTGACTTTTCACGAGTATTAATGTAACTAAACATCATCATTTTACCACTTGGCTCTCCACATGATTTTGTGTATGATGAGCCAAAGCTTTTTTTTTCTTCTTTTTGGTCTTTTATGATCAAAATTAGAAAGGATAGATAAGTGCATGGAACATGCATTACACACAGGATCAGAAGTATATGAAATTGGGAATAAACCTTCAGCCAGGGACTGCTTCAAACAAATTGTGCATAACAGGTAAAGCTGAGTAAAAAGAGGTTGCTTGTAAAGGGGAACACATGTGACCCCATTTTGGGTCCAAACCTTCACAAAGTCATTCTGGAAGAAATGCTGCCAGCCAGCCATGGAAATTGATACTCACAGAAAGGACAAATGCCAGATAGTTGGAGGAAAAATGTCTCCTGGACACAAATAGAAACAGAAAATATAAACTGTAAAAGATGCATTGAATGAAGCATTCACTGTGGAGTAGCTGTCCAGTGCTACTGTGACTGCTGCTTGTCTTTGTTACTTCAGACTCTTTCTGTTAAGCCTAATGACAGCTATAGACAGTATCTACGGGGTTGGTAAGCTTGCTATCACATAAGATTTTCTCTGATGTAGACTAAATGTCAACAAGATAAGCATATTCAGTTTATTTTCAGGTTCAATGCTCGACAAAGGCAATCAAATCAAGAAAGCAGCCAACAGAGATGTAGTCACAAGTTTTTTGTCTTTGCTCAAAAAAAGTATGAAGAACAACATTCAGAAGGGCGAAATATTTATGAATGTTTATGAAATGGTGAAGTCATGCTTTTACTTCCTTGATTTCACAGTATGTGCTTTGCATGTCTCCATAAATTTGAGTCTGCCCTTACAGAACAGATGACTAAAAGAGATTTGCACCAAAAGCTCTTGATTTATGCTTACCAATTGCTGAACCCAGAAGCACTGAAAGATTTGCTGCTGTAGTTTGACTTGAATGGTTATGCTGGCTCCCATCAATACAACGAATGTTTGTGCAATGTGAGCTTGAACATGAACAAGAACGAAGAACATTGTTTATTGGAGCTCTCTGAAAGCCATTATTATGGAGCAGGCGGAAAAGAACAGCTGTTACCTCTTAGAGAGAACTTCTGTTACTGTGCTTCCATGTGATGGAACTGGGAATTTGTCTGAATTTTCTTCCTTGAGCATAAGCAGTGGAACAGAGGCATAGGGAAACAGTGCAGGAATGCAGGAATGAATGGGCAAACACTTCAGTCCTGTCTCTGCCAGACCACTGACAATGAGAGATGAGAAAGTCACCACTTTCTCAGCTGTTCTTCCCTTTCCCTAGGAGTACTTTATGGGTTTGCATGAAGACATGGAAAAGCAGAGGCATTCATCAAGTGTATGGGAGCTCTGTTCTTTGGAAAAGGATACCTGAAAGTGTTGGATGGTTGTTTTCTGCTGACGTGTACATCTGCATGAGATCCTTGTTTGCATCCCAGTGCACACAGAGCAGATTGAAGTTGAAACCTAACCAATTTGGAAAGAGTACTAAATAGAATCAGAGAATGGCTTGGGTCGGAAATGACCTTAAAGACCATCTAGTTCCAATTCTCCTGCCATGGACAGGGACACCTTCCAAAAGACCAGGTTGCTCCAAACCCTGTCAAATCTGGCCTTGAACATTTCCAGGGATGGGGTAGCCACAATTTCTCTGCGAAAGTTGTTCCAGTGCCTCACCACACTCACAGCAAAGAATTTTTTCCTAACCTAAACCTGTCCTCTGAGAGTTTTAAACCTTTCCACCTTGCCCTGTCACTACATACTTTTGTAAATAGTCTCTCTCCATTTTTCTTGTGGGTTCCCTACAGGTATTGAAGGCACAATTAAGTCACTCCTGATCACCTTCATGGCCTCCTCTGGCCTCACTCCAACAGATCCGTGTCCTTCCTGTGCTGGGACCCCAGAGCTGGAGGCAGCACTGCAGTGGGGTCTCACCAGAGTGGAGCAGAGGGGCAGAATCCCCTCCCTCGACCTGCTGCTCATGGGGCTTTTGCTGCAGCCCAGGGCAAGGCTGGGGCTTTTTGCCTGTGAGGGCACATGGCCAGCTCATGGCCAGCCCCTCATCCACCAGCACCTCCGAGTCTTTCTCTGCAGGGCTGCTCTTGATGTGTTCATCACCCAGCCCAGCTTTTACTCTGCTAATCTGAGTTTAGTTTACTGCTCTGTTGTATTTCCCCAGCCTCTGGCAATTTAGGGTTTATTTTAGATTTTGGATATTCAGTATCCTTAAAAGCCATGCAGTGATTTTCTCTAGTTACCTGTTATGAGCCATACAACAGGGATGAAAGAGTGGCTCTAGCAAGCTGTCCTTGGACAGCAGCTCAGGTGAGACTGGTGTACCTCTATATGTCTGATCACCAGACCTAGACCCAGTAAAAGGCTCCTCAACTACAGCAGGAACTGAGAGTATTTCAGAGGATTAAGACCTCTGTGAATTAATATTAAGATATCATTTACTGCTTTGCTATTCATTACTGAGTAAAATGAAAAATCTAGCAGTGAATTTTAACCGATTTCAAAAAGGCACAGATCCAGTTTTCATCTGAAGTACTTTACTGACTCTATACCAGAATAATCTTACTGATTCTTTACTGGCATTCACCCAATTGATATGCAGAAATTAACACTAATTACAGAGCTACAGGAGACTGATCTTGCTGTTGTTCACAGAGCAATCTCTATTCCATTTAAGCAAAGCTACAAGGGGCTCATGTGGAGCTCGAACAGTGTCTCCCAGCTGCAGTGATGTGGAAGTCAAAGGTAGCTCTGCTCTGTGTACAATAGCTAGTTTTGTGAAACATGCTTTTTACTGGACAAGCACACTGATGAATCTCCAGGAACTGATGCAATATTTGTAATGGGCAGTGAATAATGTAACTTTGTGGGAAGAACACTGAATTGGATGATGGGACGAACCTGGATAGAGTCCAAAGTTCTGTCTCCAAAATTCGTGGTGAACTCTAGGCAAGAGATCATGTGCCCCATATGTCTTAGTTTGCACATGCCAACTTTTGCTCTTGAAGAGCTTAGAGAAGCATTTAACTACATGAGTATTGTGTATACTGGATTATGGCAAACACATGATGCTTTATGCAATATGAACTACACACCATTTTTTCTCTGTTTTCAGGGATTTTGGGTTTGGTTGTTGGTTGGTGTTTTCTTCTGTTTGGGTTTGGTTGGTTTTTTTTTTTTTGGTAGTTTTTTGTTATTTTGTTGGTTTGGGGTTTTTTTTGATTGTGATGGCTAACATATAAAAATATATATTGTTTTCAAACTTCAACTTAGTATCATCTTAACAGAGGTCTTTTTTTCTTCATTATCTATAGGTCACTTAGAGAATTTTTTATTTTTCTCTCTATAGGGAAGAATGATCTACTTTGATTAGAGACAAAGCTTAGAGAGAAGTTTTAGAGAGCATGCTTAGAGCTGAGTGATTAAATTATTTGGATTCCTCAGATGTGTTCTGCCCTTTTGAAGGAGTGTGTACTGTATTAATAAAGACCATAATGCCAGAACATACTATGAAGACCTTTTCCTCCCCACAGACAAAGTCCTGCATGCATGTCTGAACCCAATATACAGCCAGGAATTATGGTTTAGGTGTAATTATTTCAAGCTTCGTTGCTTTGTCAGAAAAAAAAATTATGGCCCTTGCCTTTAGAACATGTAGTACCTTAATGCATTTACAACTGCTTAAGAACATTGTGTTCCCCAGTGATGCCAGTATGTACCTACGGCTGCAGCCCACCTGAGCAACAATAAATCAGTCATGTGAAATGTCACCAGTGGGAGGATTAGTAGGTGTTAAAGAAGAGTTCATGTCCTTGCAGGTGTGAGAACTACAAAGGAAATTTCTTCACTGAAAGAGCGGTTCAGCTTTGGAAGAGCCTGTCCAGGGAAGTGGTGGAGTCACCAACCCTGGAAGTGTTCAAAAACTGAGCAGGTGTGGCACGTTCAGGTATGGTTTAGTTGGAGTGGCTGTTTGGTCAAAGGGTGGACTTGGTGATCCTGAAGATCTTTTCCAGCCTAAGGATTCCATGACTGATTCCACATGCGTGCCCCATTCCTGTCCTCTTTCCTTGCATTCTCAGAGGGCCACTGTTGGAGTCAAGGGTCTGAGCAGCTTACCCAGTGCAGCTCCTCTCAGTGAGGTTGTTGTGTTCCAGGTGTGAGTGCAGAGGTGGCTACAGACAGCCCTGTGCTCCTGCCGCTGTTAACGCGGATTTGGGAGCCCACCAGCTGCTGTGCACGGCTGCACACTCCTGTGACTGAACTAACAAGCCCAGCTAAGTTCAGTGGGCAGGGAGCCACACTGACGTGGCTGTGCAGCTCCCAGACTGAGGCTGGGTTATGATCCACCAGACTGAGCCCTGGCAGAGCTCACGTTGGATTGTCTGCACCCATTCGTCTGCACTGCTTGTCTTTTGGCAAGCTGAGGAGGACAGTAATGGTTCAGCAATGCTTGGTGTACATTTGGAATCTGCTTTTTCATGACATGGTGCATTGGAAATGTTTATTTCCTCCATCTCCGCCCTTTCAAAATAAAAAAAAAAAAAGAAAGAATGAGGTTCTGCATAATCCTGGAAACTCATGTAAATACATGACGTCATTTTCTGTTTATCCATAAGATGTCTGAGAAGTCAGATTTATATATATTAATTATTATAACAAAAGAGTTGTTTATGATGATCTAAGGGAATAAATGGTGTTAAAAATAAAGGTACAAATTAATATATAATGTGATTGAAGAATTTTGGGCATCTTTTGGCACTAAAGCCCTTTGTCAGTTTGGGTAGCTGCTTCTTTTTCAGATTTGGCAATAATTTATGTGCCTGAAAATGTGTCTGTGTTTCTGTAATAATATCAGCTGGTCCAATATGAAACCACAGTGCAAGAATATTCAAAACTTTTTGTACACAATAGGCCTGTCTTCAGGCTACACAATGACAGTTTGTTTCACCTGAGATACACCTGGCTGGGGTATTAGACTTGATTATCTGTAAGAAAATACTGTGGACATTTTTTTTGTCAAGGAATATTCACCTTTACACATGAAGAATGAATTATTGTGGTCACACTGGCAGAAGTTTGACTGTTACAGATTTTTCATGTGGATCGTGAAACTGTCAAATATAGGAGCAAGAGGCCTATAATTTTAGTCTTACATGGAATATCTGGTGACTTCTGTGATGAAGTAGAAGGATTGGATTCATGGTATGGCTGTATTGTAGAGAGGCTTTTATTGAATCAAGGGCATGGTGACCTTCACAAATCTACCAGTAAGGGCTACCATGCAGCTCATGGAACTAACATGTTAAGGAAAAATTAATAAACTGTCTCACAGAAAAGAGCATGTGGTGTAATTACCCCAAGGGACCTAAAAATAGTGTTCCACCAGATGGACTACAGCAGAAACATCATGTGATCAGAACAATGTAGGCTTTTCTGTACAACTGCAAATGCATGTGAACTTGTCTGTCCTGGAATTTTTTTACATATTTCCCAGTATCGTGTTTAGGAAAATCCTTCCTGATGTATTGCTGTATCTGCACTTTCTTTTTTCAAAGCTCACTGCTTTGAAAAGCTTAGGGAGTATTTCATTAAGAGAGCACTTGCAACAGAGGGGAAAATAAAATTAACTACTGAAGTAGGTTGGCTTGTTTTTTTTGTTGTGTTTTGTTATTTCTCTGTGACTAATGTCACTGTCGATTAAAATTGAATTTCTCAGATATAAACGTTGATACCCTTCAGACTTTCCTTTCCAAAGCTCTCTGGACAAACAGTAGAGACTGACCATTGTCTTCTTCAAGGTAATCTGAGGCCTTTCTTCATAGGAGACAAATCTCTGTCCACAAGCACAATATAAAAACTACCCTCACTTCTTCTTGAGGTGGAGTTATAACAAATTTGGTTTAATTGAAGTGTTTAAACTTGCAACTGGCTAATCTTTACATGTATTCAACACTACCCAGAACAAGTGCAGAAAATTGCATACCTATTCTTATGATTAAATTTGACTCTAAATTATTGGACTAAATGAGCTGAATTTAGTGTAATCTTTTCAAGCTCCTGGAACTTATGCTCAAAACATGGGGGTGTTTATCATGTATAATTGTTTCTCCTTTGTAGTGCTCTTCATTACCTCTCTTTGCGTTCTGCTTTTTACACGGTCTAAAGTCCCTTATAAGTATCAAAATTCCTTTCAACACAGAGGAGAAGCAGCAGTAAGAAATATGTGTTTGTTTTGTGATATGTGCTTATACAAGTCTTACTTCTTTATAAAAATCTGTCAATGAAACAAAGAGAAAACCCCAGTGTGCAGAAAATTAGGCAACACAAATCCTTGTTTTTTTCTGAAGCCTTTTGTTTTTGAAGGACTAAACTTTTGTTGCTTCTACTCCTGGACACTGGAAGCTCTCCTGTACTGTCTGGTCCAGCAGTCACCCACCTCTGAGCCTCCAGCTGACTGCGTCTGGCTTCAAGCAGAGCAGTCCCTGGAGCGCTCCCCGGGAAGCTCCAGGTTGGTGGTGGTTCCTGTCCTGGGACAGCCCAGCCAGGTGCTGGCTCCTGCAGAGCTCCTGGGGCTGCTGCAGGCGCTGGGGTTTGCAGGAACCACGGGCTGCAGCCCCTGCCAGTGGGGATCATGGATCTGCTTTGATGCTTTGGGTGTACTTTGTCTTTAAATGCTTGAATGTTCAAGGAGACCTTGAACTTAACTAAACCAGATGCAGGGCAGTGATTTATTTCTTCTAGATCATGAGATTATTGCTTGAAATTTGAAATGTTTCTGTTGATTTTTAAATCCTCTTGACCTGTGTAAAATCCCAATCAGTCACGTAGAGGGAAAAGTTCCTTTCCTAGTTAGAACTGCATGTTGACATCAATTAAGAGCTATGAGGACTGTTAACCAGACCACTATGAAGGTGACTGTGGTGAATATTCATGACTACCAATACAATCTAACCTTGCAAAACATGAGTGGGAAGACCCTTGAAGAAGTTGCAGTCAGCCGTATCATCCATCATTTTTTAGATCAACATTGCATGGATCACAGTTAAATTCATTGCTATTGTCTGTCCTATCTCTCAAAGTCTCCGGTTACAGATACCTACAGGTAGATTGGACTCCTCCAGCAATAATTAGTTTTTCTTTTAAGGACCATGTATTACCCTTCAGGTTTAAACTGCATGAGGATGGCTGCAATCCCTCCAATGATTGGTATCAAGCTCCTCACAGTTGCAGTGGGTTAATAAAGAGTAACATGAGCAAATATAAGCCACGGTTATGGACAGCGAGTATATTACAAGCTCACCTTCAAGCAATCAACAGGGTACTAAGGAGAAAATACTCACTAGACTGTGCCCTAAACTGATCTAGAAAGCCTTTTCCTTATTTTACAGCTGTAATTTATTCTGCAAATTATGTTCTTTGACTAACAAAAAGCAGTGTGAGAGAGGACAGGAAGTGTCTGCCACAATTCCCTTGTGATCCCTTCTTGGATGCGTTTGTCAGAGTGGCAAAGTGCAGATAGAGAACAGGCTCTTCTGCAAATGGAGAGATAAACTAAGCATCTGCAGGGTTTCCACTGAAATAGATGTCACAAGTTGCCTGGCAGAATTTAATCTGCTTTATAACTGATAATTGTAGCTGTGAGACAATTGGTGAGCTCCTGTGATTGCAGATAAGAAAGAGTTAATGGGCTTACCACTTTTCCCACGGAATGACCATTTTTTCCCTCTACCTTCATTGCTTCCCTCACTGTGATTACAGAGCTAATTAGTGGCAGCTTTCCTAAAAGGCCGCAGTTCAGCCACAAAGGAACAGCCTGGCACTTGGCCAGAGAAATATTTCAGGAGGGAGAAGAATAGAGCCACATATTGACATATTTTCCTGAGAGATATGGTGGGAGGCAGAGAAATTAAGAGCAGCATTTGGCTGCCTGTCCCAGACCTGTTAGTCTTGCCCCTGCTGAGAAGCCTAGGTTTGGATTCTCTCTTTCTCCCCCAGGGATGGAGGGAACAATCCTAAGACAAAAGAATTAAACATCACATGGGAGAAAACCTGAAAACTGCTCATGGAATTAGAGGCTTCTGTGATTGATTTATTTTTTTTTACCCCAGAATGAGGGAGATGGTGTTGCTTTTTGGACGTGCAGGTGCTGCTGCGGACACCAGGGGGCGCGCCGGCCCCTGGCTGCGGCTCCGGGCACGCCGGGATGCAATTCCAGCCTTTCCATGGAATTTCAGCAGCGCACGGGCATCCCGCGAGGTGTCTCGTAACGAAACATTGTGTTGGCAACAATGCACTTAAAAAACTTAATTTTTTACTGTACAACTTGAAGCACCCTCTCCTGAGTATTTTCACCACCTGAGTAGGACTAAAAGCTCGGAGATCTGATCTGAAACATCCGTGAGTTCTTACACCTAAAGCTGTTTTGCAGCGTTGCCTCCCTGGTTGTTCATGGAAGAACTGAGCTGTGCAGTGGAACTGTTGGAAACGTGCATGATGACAGAATAAATTAACTTTAAAAGTTTCTTAAATATATGTTAATAATAAATATTGCAGGGTTATTCAGTCTTGTGGTATATTTGCTGAAGTGAGAAATCCTTTCACATTACTGTCAGGAAGCAGCTTTCCATGCAAAATCAATTCTGATGATAACACTAGCATTTAGCTGATCTCAGAAGGCTGTTCCATTGTGTTTGTGAAGTCAACCACTTATTACTTCTTTGTAGAAATTCATATATAATATGCTGAAACGTTTGCAGATAAATATCTCAGTGTACATCATTGCATCTCTTATTATGGAAATTGCTGTGATCATTTAGATGCAATAGATTTGGGACGTTCCAGTTAGCAACAGTTTCTGTGGAATAAATGAAAGAAAAATATTGACAGGTAATCTTGGTTCAGCAAAATAAGAATAATAGTGTAAAACATAATAAAGCCAGACTGTTCAATTAAAAAGGTAATGGCAAAGGACATACCTATTTGTAGGAAAAAAAAACTCCACAAAATAAATTGAAGAGAATTTCAACAGTAAATGTTGACATACAAATTAACTAATAAATGGGTTGAAAGAATTTTTGTTACTTATCTTGGTCTAAAGAAACAAGTACCTAATTGTAATTGACCACAGTTTAACCCATTTCCAGTTAACTGTTCAGTGAACATTTTAAAGATAAGCCAATTGAGTTGTAAAAGCAAAATGAGATAAATGTGACACGGTTTGCCTTAGTGATATCTGAAGCATAAAATGTCTATCTTCAACCTATAACCTCTTAAAAATAAAGCTAATGTAAGTGAGCATGATGCCATTCATTAGCATGTCAATGGTGATTCTCTAACACGGTGCCATTAAATTACTGTGGTGATAATTGAGACATTAAAAAAAGACAGATGTTAGGTCTGTTTCTAGGCTCTTATAACCCTTTAGCAATTAAATTTCAATGAGCCAACATAACACAGCTAGAGCAAAAATTAACAATTGGGAATATTTTTCTGTAATATTGCCTTTCTCTGACTGAATTATTATTTTTAAAGGGCCAAATTTTCAGTACTTGTTTGATGTGATTTCAGTGTTGTTAGATGGGCCAAAGGCTGCCCTGAATGAGCTGTTCAGGATTCTCATAATGGGACAAGGATGGGTGAAGTTGTTAGATGCTGTAGATTCAGTGCATCACAGACAGATGTGAATCCCATTGACCCTCTGGAATCTGAATTTTTATCTGAGCAATTTCATAAACTCTTATTTTCATCATACATTTAGAGGATTGTTTTTCTTTCCGACTTCTGGCCTTCCACACTGTGACATAACAGTAAAATTTTTCTATATTTATTAACATCAAGGACAGGGGCCACCAAGTACCAACTGGAACACCTTGTTTTCTCAGCTACTAATTGCCTTGTAATGAAGCAGTTTGATACATTGACACAGAGCCACTGAATGCTGTGGTGCAAATATGGCATCGTTAGAAGCACTGGCTGGAGCTAAAATCTCCTGCTGTAGATGCTGCTGGCCCCAGGCATCTCTATTGGCTTTCAAATTCTTTCCCAAATGGAAATCTAAATGCTGGGTATTTTGTTCAGAGAGCTTAAAACCAAGCAGCACAGTGTGCAGTGCAGCACATCCCTGTGTTCCTGAGACAGCTCCTCATGTAAATCCTTCTGTCAGACCTTGCGACTGTCGAAACTTGTGGCATAAATTGCAGTTTACAGCAAACTTGCCTGGGCCTGAATGGCAAAGAAAATTATAGTGAATGTCCTATTTCCTTCTCAGTCCTGTTGGTTTGGGGAGCACCAGCTGCACTTGCTGAGGTCTAAACTAAACACAGATACACTTTTTGCTTCCCTACGACCTTGCAGATTCTTGGGACTGGTAAATTCCAAACTTTCCAGGGAAATGGACAGAGAAGGACTGAAGGAAAAGGCAGGAAGTTCTCTTCCTCAATCCCCTTTCATTCCAGGTAATCTTGTAAATGCTGGAGTTTGCTTATTAGAGGCTCCTAATGCCACTGTGTGTGAGGGTTAGTCACAATTCATACACTGGGAAAAGCGAGGAGTTCTTTCCCTTCACTGGAATGTTGGTGTTACCACACAAGGCACACGGGATAAAGCTGGTGTTTCCTGGGTCACTCGGAAGCTGCAGGGCTCTGTTGGGTGCTGTGCAATGTGTTGTGGTGCCTTCCAGTGTATCCAGCACTGCAGACTGCTCACAGCAGATTTTATAGAGTCTTCTAACAGCTGGGGGCGTCTGGGGGCATCTCTCTTGTAGTCAAATGAAATCTCAGGACATAAGAGCGGCCACGTCCACAGGTTAGTAATTTTCAATTCATCAGGAATAAATTGCAGTGTAAAAGATCTACCTGCAGAGCATGGTTCATATTAATGCAAATCATTCTATTGGTTTCCTTTGAGGTTATGTCTATTTAGACCGACCCTTTTGAATAGTTGGCATTATCTATAGAACAGTGATAGCATATGGGTTTTAAAAAATTCATGTTGCTGTACTTTAAATCAGAACGAGCATTAGCATCTCAAAAAGCATTGTAGCATGGATTGAATTATCTGTAATAGCTTCAATATGGCAACACCTGGCTCTACAAGTGTCTGAAGTCAGAGCAGGCCATCTGTTACTGGTCCAGTTGGATGTTTTCTAAGTACATCCTGCAAGAAAACAAAGACACCGGGGAATAAAGTTGGAGAGAGGGAATCCAGCAACCTGCACTTGGTTCCCGGTAGGGAAGCAAAGGAGGGATGCATATTGCAAGCCAGAGCTTTCATTCTGTGCTTCAGTCTGCTGGGAAGGTTGGAGGCACTGTGAAGTTTGTAAATAAAAGCTAGATATAAACTTGGAGACAATCACCAGCTGTTCATTTCTCTTCTGGAGCATGTGGAGGAACAAAGGCACATTATAGACCAACAAAAGGATTGAAACAGCACAGAGCAGCATCTGTGTGGCATGATTCCCACAACCACAGGGACCTCTGTCTTTGCAGATGAATTTCATAATGGTGATAAGAGACAACCGAGTAATGTCATTGCCCAGCGTTAAAGATCTGTCCTTGTGCATGTCTGTACTGAGTCATGCACTGCTCTGAACATGTGTGGCTGTGTCCAGGGGGAGGTCTGACAGAACTGTGCTGTGAGGAATGAGCCTTTGCTCTGGCAACGCTGGCTGCAGATCATCTAATGCATAAAAGCTGCTGCTTGTGGTGTTAAAACTGAACTCTAATGTCTTTGCCACGTTCTTGGGGTTGGCAGCGTGGCCCTGGCACGCAGGCGTGTGTCGATTAAACTCACTGTGCTGGCAAAAGAAAAGCCCAGACAAGAATACAGGGCACCAAAAGACTCAAGGTCCTGGCTGAGCATTAGTATTGATGTGAGGGCTCTGGCGGACAGTGCCCATTCTGTTTGTTTCTAGCACGAGGGTTCCCTGTGTTTGTTCATGTGTGTGTTGGTTTGCTCTTAAGGCAGAGCAGAGCAGAGGAAGGACTGTCTGTGTGTCCCACCGGGGCTGACCAGCACTCTTGTTCAGGCCGTGTCTCCAAGATGATATCTTCCCCAACCATGCATTCCACGTGGGAAATACTCCGGTGCATTAACACAGCTTGTGTGAGACAGATTCACTCAGCACGGACCCCGGGCAGAAGAGAAAGCCAGGATTCTGCTGAGAGAGTCAGAAGCAGACGCTGTCAGACCCCTGAGCACAGGAAGGAAAGAGGCTTTTTACAGAGAGGCTGTGAGATGGCACAAAGCTGTTGTCTCCAGAGGTGGTACTGAGAGCTGCTGGGTCCAAGGGCAGGCCTGGGGAAGCTCTGCCCAGGGAGGACATGAACAGAGGGACTGGTTCATTGTTTTCTCTTTGAGCTGTCAGGTCAGAGCTTTTGCTGCATTGGAAGTTTGTTTAAATCATGTTCTAATTAAATATTAGAGCAGAGATGCAGAGCTTTCTTTGTCAGCTTCTACCCCACCTGGAATCAGCAGGTGATTCAGCTCCTGTGTGTCACTTAGTGAGTAGCCTTCCCTTTTCTAGCAAGTTCAGCTCTGGAGAGCACTGATTTGTTTTCACAGAGAGCAGAACAAAAGTGTTATCTATCTCCCTGCCTCTAAGAGAGCAGGCTTGGAGGGATAAGGCTGCAGCCCTCCCTGTCCTTGCAGCATTCCTGCTGGTTTCAGTTCCTCAAGCAATGTCACTGTGGCACCTTGGCTGGGAAGTTTTGCTCTTTGCTACTTTTGGCTCCACCATGATTTAAGGGAATCAATCACTGCCACTAAGTTTTAAGAACCTCTTTCTCTATCATGAAATGCCAGAGGGAGTGGATATTACTGATTCAGAAAACAGTTTTTTATTCATGTTCTCAAACGCCTTTAATACTATAGACAAAGGAAAGCCGTGCTGAACATGCTGTTTTCATATATGTTCTCTTCACATAAAATGATTAATTAACACCAACTTTATTATCCTTAGGAAAGGCTAAATTGTGGGTTCTCTACCCATTAATGTCTGTGTTCTATATGTAAAAACTCCCTCCTACTAGTGTTTGAAAGGAGTTTCAGTCCTGCTTCTCTGTGTGTGAACACACATTTTGCCCAATTTTCCCATGTGTACATTGTCCAGGGTAGGACAGTGAAACAGGAACATAAATGTTCTCAGCACATGAATCCAGTTCGTTTTGTCCAACTATAATTTGGATAAAAACCAGTAGAAATACTACCTAATGTACTAAATAACAGAAAGAACATTCTTGTACATGAACTTTCCAATTGCCTTGTTGAGGAGCACGTGGCCTCATCACCAGCACAGCTTGAAGAGGACAATCTGATCTGCTCAGGCTTTTCTGTCAAAAGTGCAACCAGCCAGACTTGGTGGAACTGAGAGCCTTTACACTGACAAATTTGCTTAGTGTGTGCAGTGTTGGATAATGATGGTTAACTTAGTGCTTGGCTCAGACATCAAAGCAAAAGGTAAGAGCTAAACATGTATCTCATATTCAAAGGAGAAAAGGCCTTTTTTCCCTTGTATTTTTGTTGGCATCCATGCTGGTGTAATCCAAGCTTTTGAGCTTTACCTCTGCATTCAGTAAAAGCTCCCAGGCCACATCCTCTGGTCTGAAATGTATCAGTGAGAAGATATGTCCTGATGACACCCCCTCCTCTGGAACACAGGAAGGACTGAATGGCAGCTGTCTCTGCAGACAGAGCTCATCCTTGTGCTGTAGAAGGTGCCAAACACTGATTATAGAGGTTTGGACTTGGCAGTCCCCCTTCCTGTGATAAGTATTCCTGAACAGGATGTGTTCATGAGGAGAGACTTGTCATTCCTTTCAATAATTTCCCTTATTTGTTGCAGAGGTCCTAACATTGATATGTGTTTATCAAATGTATAAAATTACAGTTATGATTATGCATTGGAAAGCATTTCCTTCTGTGAGGAAGAAAATGGAAATTACATGAGAAAAAAATGGCAGGACATCTTAGAATTTATCTCTCCTATATTAACAGGGTTTAATCAGGATTTTCATTTTTGTTCTAAGATATTTCTTGTGTCAGTCTTGTGATTTGAATGCTAATCTTGCTGACTAGAAGATCATGTTATGCTGCCTTGGTGTGGGATACAGCAAGCATGTGCCTCTACCGTTTTTAATGAATATGAAAAATACCAGAGCTTCAAAGCTTTAGTTTTCACTGCCTTCATTATCTGCTCTCTATGGAATGTGCAGATCTTTTTTGTGGTATTTTGGTGTCTTATATGAGAATTTACTGACTTTCAGAATCTAATCAAAACATTTAAGTCATAGGTGATAGATTAATGCTTTTCTTCATGGTAGAGAATTAACAAGAAAGAAATATTCAGTATGGGGAATTGAAAATGTAAGTGAAACTTGTGGATTCAGTTTTGGCCAAGAGCTTGTAAAAAACGTTTTCATGCAGGCTAGGTTGATCTACTTGTCTCCACAAAACACATGAAAGCCATTTTTTGATTAGAATATGCTTGGGACTTCACATCAAGTGTGTATCAGACCTGAGAGTACTTTTCTTATTCCTTGTGTAAGGAAGCAGAGGATTGATGACAGGTTTAAGTTGTCCATCTACAGGAGATCTGTGCAGTCTGTCTTACCCAGCAATGTCAGCCTCTATATTCAAAGCAGTCACCTTGCCATGAAAAATTAAAATTGCTTAGTGGACTGTGAGCAAATGGCACACAAGTCTTTCCAGCTGACAAATGTGAAGGAGAACAGTTCCATGGAATGGGTCTCCTGGGCTGGTACAGCCCAACAATGTCTTTACTCAAGCTTCATTTGTATGGAAAGCTGTCACGGTACCATGATAACCAACTCATCTTTTGTGAAAACACTGCTACTTTGGCTGCTGTTTGACAAAGATTTGTTACAGAAGCAAGTGAAAAGTGTTCGTAAGATGTCAAATGTGTGTATAGTCATCCTGTCAGATCCTGTGTGTGAAAATCATAAGGAAGTAAAACTGTTATTCACACGTGTCTTCTGTTTGACCTGCCTCTGGATGGTGTAAGGGAAAAAACTCCTCTCCATTCAAGGCTATACGTTGTTTTAAGGAAGAAAATATGGGATTTCCCTTCTTGGTTTTTATATTTTGAAATCAAAGTACAAATTTTAGATTATGTTTAAGACTCACTATCTTTTAAAGCTGTGTTTTGTTTTGTCCTGCATTTTGTGTTCTCATTTATGCTCTATTGAACATGTGAATGCTGTTATCATTCCAGTCTAAGTGCAGTTCCAGATCCTTAATGAAGCATTAATGTAGGAGGCAGAAAAAGATGCTTCCACTACTTGCTTAATTAGCTTTTTCTCTACCACCGCTTCCCTGCTACTTAAGGCAGCTGTAACTTAGGAAATAGATCTATTGGCATTTTCATTACAATATTGCTGATAACTTGAGAAGAGCATCCCAATTCACTACCTAGATGCACCCATACTCCACAGTAGGAGTGGGAGGATTGTCATTGCTCCCCCAACACAGACAGGGACTGTGGTAACTTCATTTCATTCCCCAGGAGTGCCAAGGTCATTGATTTGGGAGCTGCTCTTATTGCAATGAATGCCTAAGTGAGAATGAAGTTGGATATCCAAACTTGTCCCCTTTGATTTCAGTAATTCAGGTAAAAATGAACCCAGATCCAAACCACTTTGCTTTCTGGGGAGGACGGGGTGAAATCCAGCAGCTGACTGACATGAGTTTGCAGTGACTACAGATTTAGTTATTTCATCATGGAGATGAGAAGTCAGCTGCAGCCAGAGGCAGGAAGGAGCAGGAGTAGCAGGTTAATCTGTTGTGCTGAGAAACACTGCTGCTGGCTTTGCCAGGGTCAGGAGAGCAGCAGCGAGGCTGTTCTGCCCCCCAGATCACTGGAATGACAGGAGTCGTGAGCCACAGACTGCAACCGTTTGAGTGACAGCTGGAGATAAGGGATCTGATCTCTGGCTGAGAGGAAGAGCCTGTTTTCCTGATAAAGCAAGGATAGCATGGCTTTGGGTGCAGTGAGAGAAGTCTGAAAACGCTGGAATACAAGGAGTTGTATTATTTGGAATCAGATTAAACATGCATCCCTGTAAAACTCAGAGCAGTATAGAGAAAAGGAAAATTTGAATATTTGGGGTTCCATGATGTTTGGTGAGTGCTCATACTGTCTTAGCTTGTGGGTGGTTGCTTGTTCAAATGAATGGGACAATGCTAGTGGGAAAAGCTGAAAAAAACAAACAAAACCCCCAAACTCTGTCACAAAATCTTGTTATTTTTGTTCTTCCTGGAGAGATACTGAGTATCTTCTTCTCCTATTCTGACTTGACCTTAAATATGCATGTCAAATGTCAAACGGGCAAGTGACAGACTGGAAGGAAAATTAGGGAGTGAATGTAAAGTAAGACATTTCAAGGTACTCAAATTTTTGTAGGTATTGTGACAGAACAATTTCTTTTTACCCTGTTTTGGTAAGACAGAAAAAGTCCATCATGAGTCTGCTGAAACAAATGCACTCTACAGGATTTTTCCTATAGGATATTTTTTAAAATGAAAGAGCACAAGGAAGTAAGTATACTGTAAGAAAATTACAATTTCTTGCTATATCTTTCCCTCTAGTCTATTAAAATCCATTGTGTTCTGTGCAAAGAGAAATGCACTGAAGTGTGTTCCAACTGGGAAGAACACTGGCATAAATATATGCTGTAATTAATAGCTGTTCATTCAGTATCTGCTGGACAGAGCAAACACCAGGGCCTCAAACCCACCATTGTTGGCTCTGAATGGGCAGCTGCTTTTTTATCAACCTCGGCACAGATTATACCAAGTTAGGGGCTTCTTAATCAGTGTTAATATCTCACAATATCCTGAGAGGCAAATGCTATCTGAAGCTTGCTGGAATATTGTGCTGCCTTTTAATGACAGGCAAGAGACCCCTGAACAGGAAGTATGATTTTTGCTGCTTCTGCTCTGGGTAAGGTTGAAATTGGAAGGTAACTTTAATGTTTATTTGTTTTGTGGTTTGTTGTTGGTTTTGTTGTTATTTTTTTGCTTATGGTCCCTGTAGCATTGCTAAGATGTAAGGAAAGGTTCTTCTGTAGGTGCTCAGTCTAAAATAACAATGTAGGCACAGGTTTTTAATAAGAAGTAGGGGATTTATGCATATCCCTGTGTGTGTACTCACCTTGAAGGTTCAGTATTAAATATTTTATGTTTTCTATTCTTGTCTCTGGTGTATTCAAGTATATACTAGAGGCATGGTAATTATAGAAAACAGAACAAGGAACATATGCCAACAAGGAAAAGAACTTCAATAGGCTTCTGTAGTTGGTCTGCATCAATATAAAGGATAATTCTTAAATTTTCTGCAGAACAAAGTCAAGGACATTACCAATATCTCATTATATAGGACCACTAATGGCTACAGTGATAATTAAAGAATATTCTTTATTACAGAATTTCAGCAAGGCTGTACATGCATTGGGCACTGTTCAGTTAAAACAAGTACCTTCCTAAAATTCAAGTGCATGATGTTTATCCAGCCTCAACATTTTTAGTGAGATATGCCATCCCACTCACACACACTCACTCATGCTGACAGACAGTTGATAATGTATAGTAATTAGGAGTATATTCAAATAACTGCAAGTTACTGGCTATAAATTAAAATGTAATTTAATAAATACGTGTTTTGATTGTCCTTATGTATTATCTAGTGCTGTGGACACAGAGGATACTGTGTCTAAACCTGCTGCAGCCCTGTGCTACTGTCTGTGCAAAGTGTTACCATAATTCCTTCACTTGACTCTTTTAGTATGAAATTTGTGGAACATGGGTACTTATTAACCTTGTTGGTGAAAGGAGACTCTTTTAGTGATCCTTAAAATGTAGGGAGTAATAATCCCCACTCTGAGGGGATGATGACAGTGTTCTCATCCACATGTTTCTATGTAAATCTAATACTGAAACAAGATGAAACGTCAGGAATCCTAAACTACTGGATAATCCACTACACTCTCAACAGGAAATCAGGCTATCCTTTACCAAAGCCTACTGAAGCCAGTAGGAGACTTTTTACCTGTTATAAGTAGCTTTTGAAACCAATACATACTGTATGTTCTCTGTGAAATCAAACAGGCAGTCTCCTCACTTTGTTTAATTTCACAAACAGGTCAAGAGCCCACGTCTGGCTGTAGGGGTGTAGTCACCTAAAAGTTCTGTGTTTCTGGGCCATACATATCAAGGATTTTATCTTGCCTCTCTCTCCTCAGTAAAGCAATACAAGAGAACAGATAAAGCCAAGATTGCCAACGTGCTTTGGGACTGCATGATTCACTCCACACATTCCTTTTTTCTGTAATGAAAAAATACTTGGCTTGAGGACCTGAGTGCTCACATCACCTAATTTGATGCTATTACAGCTTGACACTAATAGGCTGCTCTTATAAGAGCATGTGAAGCACAACCTGAAAAAAACACTTTGTTAAGAATTGCAACATGTAAGTGAATGAATAGCCTGGGTGAAATTTAGGTCCCACTCTTTTACCTTGTCTTCAAGACAGGCATAATTCCACCTGCCTTTTTCTTGTAGTTTCCCATCAAGCTTATCAAAGGCAAGAAATTAGTAAACTGCATAAAATACCCTTCCATTATCCACATTCCTGAGAGAGACCTGAGATCAAGAAAACAACAACAAACTCTTAAGGGCAAAACCATATTTCTCATTTTATTATGCAGGTTTCTCAGGTTTTGATGGTAGAGGAGGAAGTGTCTGCTCTTTTGTTGTCATTTGTTTTATTCTCTGCCCTGAGGAAAATAAGGAAAATCTGGAAACCTGGTGAATTGCAAAGGGACTAAAAGTGATGTTTTGTGAAATACCTTGAATGAGTAATGAAAGAATCCTCAGTGTTGAATATTATATTACTGCTACACTTCAGTTCTTTCCGATGCAGTCTAAAATTAATTAGGATTTCAAATTATGTTATTTTTATTTCAAATTTATATCAGTATACAGGTCCAATGCCTATATTCTCTGTATGTCTATATTCCCTGGAGCTGTGTTTCAATGAATATGTAGGAATGTTGCATTCATTTTCCAGTTTTTGCCTCTACAAAACATACTTTTCTTCTGCATCTGCATTAAAGTGCTGTGGTTTTTGTAGGTCTTTGTAGGTTTTTGTAGGCCTCAGAAGCTGTATGTAAATACCTTTCTGGTAAAAATTCAATAATATTGATGTTTTGTAATTCTACTGTTTTAGTTTTTCCTACTTTAGAAATGTCTACAGGCAAACAGTAAATGTAAATACCTTAATATGCAGAACAGCTCTGTCTCAAATATTGCCTATATTTGTCATTATTCTAATATAAACAACATACAGGTATTTATTACACAGACCTGCCCAGTCGTATTTCCTGTTTCATAAATAAATTATGCATAATGCATTTTTCACTCTTGAAAATGTAATTAAATACTACTTTCAAAGGGAAAAATAACTAACGTAGATATAATTATAATTCAGTTTCCCTTTCTCTCAAATAGGATTGGAACTGTTGCATTTTTCTTTGTGGGTTTTTTTTCCTAGACATCCAAACTTTCCTTAAATGTAACACCTCTCCAGATAAATACCTTATTGCATCTATGTGAGGGATACCAAATCTACATGTAACTGACAGCAGTACAAGAATTTCTTAAACAATTTATTTGAATGATCTGCTTTCAGCTTATGGTAACATCTTTCTGTGAGGCTGAGAATTTTGCTGTAGACTTCAGGACCAAATTTTCTGTTTTTCACCTTTAGTTTTCTTAATAGATCACTCTTGGCAAAGCAATTATTGTGGAACTTGTTTTTTCACTGCTCCCTATTCTATATATTCCAATATTCCATATTTACTGGAGTGAAATATCTGTACATTAATTTCCCTTTCTCTCTCCCACCTTTTTTGTCTTATTGTGTTTCTCTTACTGATGCCTTTTATTTTTCCATTGAGACTCCAAGCTTACGAATAAGTCCCTAGAATGTCTCTTTTCAGTCTTCTCCAACCACAAGAAACAAAGGCAAGAGTCTAAATTTTATGTATGCTCTTACCCAATGCTTTTACTTACCAGGGGACTTAAATTGGTGACAGAACCAGTAGCTCCCCCAATCTCCATCTCAAACATTCAGGCTGAAAATTAGCATTTCTTTTCTTGCTTTTTAATAACCTCACTTGCCTGAACACAAATCTTCTGCATCTGGATGTGTCCCCCTGTCTTTGTGTCAAATAACTTATTGCCAATGAAATAAATTATGGGCTGAGCTAGACACCAGCAAAGAATACCCTTTTGTGGCTGCATTTTACTGCAAGAGATTTCCAGGCCTGAACGTGCTCCTGTCTCATGCAGTCGTGAGTTCAAGTTGACGCAGTTAATTTTGCGTTGAAGTTGACTTAATCCACATAGAGATTAGTGAAAGGAAAAGTGATCAAAAGGCAAGCAGTGAAAATTATGGTTCAGATCCATGAGAAAAGCCACCAGATTTTATTGATTTCATCCCTTCTCTGCTAAAACCAGCTAGATTCTGGCACACCAATGGTAGGCTCAGGTTAAGTTAGGAGGCCTTAGCCTCCTAAACAGTACCTGTCTAGTCAAAGCTGGCCACCAACCTACCTCTTGTGGTGGGGGATGGAGATAAAGAAGGGTTGTTGGTTTGCAGATATATTCCAAGTGATTTAGGATAAATTAGATGAATTTCCTCTAGCAAAGTCGTCATGAGAAATGTCCTGGAGCTCTGGAACTCTGAGTTTGGCAATGTTTGCAGAATTACCACCTATTGAGCAGTACCTTCCTTGGAGTGGAAATGGTAGGACACGGCTGTATCTCTTTTCACATGCCAGTATTTTATGTAAACAACTTTCAGACCGAGATTAACTAAATATTTTTGTGATGCACCATTGACAAACAAGGCGTTGTTTCCAGTGTAGAAACTTTACTCCATGCTTTAGAGAAGATACCTGGGATCACTCAGATTTTGACTAATCTTAGTGCTTAGTTATCTGTAAAAGTCCTTGCACTTTGTGTAACCTCATAGAAAATACTGAAACTAATTCCAGATTAAAGCACTGCTCAGTAGGAAATCATATGAGAGAAATGAGACACTTTGAAAATTCATTCATATTAAAAAAATTTTATTGAAAAGAAAAATAATTCAACTGAGACCCAAGGGACACTTTCCCTATCTCACTAACCAATGTAGAAAAAAACCCCACAACATTCTTCACTCAGCTGGAGACTGATTCTTGTTGCAACTGTGTTTCATCACTGTTGCTTGTGTAGTGTATATGTACTGAATGAAGCTCCACGACAGCAATGTGAGGAATAGTAAAGACATGTATATTTTTAGGGCTACATAAACACTACTTGAAACAGTATGGGCCTGGTTTAATTTTCAGCTCTATTCTTGTTTTGGAAGAATAAGGAGAAAGTAGAGGAGAGAAATATTTTTTTGTGAGACATAATTGCCAGAGGAGCAGATAGTGCTTCTTTCATAATCTGACCTTTTGGACATCACTCAAAGCCTGCAACACCCATTGCAAATATTCCCACAGCCTGCCCCGAGCTGCAGGCTGGATCAGGTCTGAGCTGGCAAGGAGATGCTCAGAGCTGTGGACTAACCTGGCTCTCCATAGTCCCCGGTCCTCCATCTGTAAATAAATTAAAGGATGAGGAAGTCCAACAGAGTCACAGGAGGCTGCTTGGGAAGACAGTGCTTGGCTGCTTTTGTACAAGCATTTGCTACTTAAGGGCTTGCACTATGGAACGTGGGGAAAGGAACCGGGAGTTTGATTTGTTTGACAGCATTTCCAGTGCGTCCATCTTTATAACCTGATGTTTCAATCAGAACACGTTTTTTTATTGTTGGTGCTTGGGAGTGAGCTGTCACCCGAAGTGCCTGCTAGGAATTTCCTAATTAACATGCTAATCAAGATTTGCCTTAAGGTGTTGTTTAGAGTCATTAGTAACACAAAGAAGTAGCTAACAGACATGTGTGGCAGGGCTTGAAGAAAAGAATGTATCCAGAGAATACTGTCTGCATGTACCAAAAGCATCAAGGAAGTGAAAATAACAGATTAATTAAAGTGGGTTACAGAGAGTCACGAGGCCACATGAAGTGTCCGGTTTTAATTAGTAAATATTGGATTGTGCTTTGAGACGAGAGAGCGGTAAGGCTCTAGCGAGATCCCTAGGAGGATGCCTTAGATAGGAGAGAAGTTTTGGAAATTTTGTCTTGTGACAAAGGAAAACAGCCTTGGGTACAGGAACTCTGCAAGGCTCTTGGTTTGTGCTGCCTGCAGAGAGAGCTGGCTCTGAGAGCTTCAGCTCAGCGTTCCCTGCGGGCACTTGAAGCCAGATCGTCCAAGGTCAATATCCCCATATCTCCCTGTAGCATAATGGGGATAAATAAACCGGCATTTTTCACTCATTTTTCACTAGAGACTAGTCCTTATTGCGGGTGTGTTTCATCAGTGTCGCAGTCAGGTCCCTCCAGGCTTTTCACACTGGGTGTAAGTTCTGTGTTCAAACACAGCGCTGGCAAGGTGGTGTAGAGGAAAGAGAATTTTCTGTGGAGGAGGCCATAGGACCCATAGCTCAAAATTCAGGATCCTCTACTGTGTCACGAGATATTCCCTAAACAACAGGGCTCTCACATGAGCCAGCTCCACAGATGTAAACACGCAGGCAACCAGAAGCACTGGCACTTCCTTCCGTGGAGTTACAAAATGTTTGTGATGTCTGCCACATGTTGGCATAAGAGGCACCTTAGAAACATGAGTGATAAATAGCAGCACCAGAAATTATTTCCATTATAAGGAAGAGCCTTTGCAGGCAATAATTCTGGCACCTGTATCTGTTAGCAAGAGATTAGTGGGAAGCTTGAAAACAAGGCAGCGTGGCATAATAAGGTTAATGATCTCACCATGCACCTAAATACATTCATCTGGGTGGAATTTATATTGCTAATTGACTTGGTAAGAAATCCTTCAGTCGGTCACTGTGGACTTATGGGGAGTATAGCTTTCTTCTTTGCTACCTGGAAAAGATTTAGGGATTAATCTGGCATCTAACTTGATTTGAGTTATGAAAACAGGATTCAGAAGGCTGTAGGGAGTTTTTTAGAGAAGGCAGTCAGCTGACACTTAGGGTTTAAGGCTAAATTTACTCTCCATTTTGTATATTGCAATTAAGTAATCTGACAACATTGTAAAATATTGAAGCCTTTCTTGTGGTAATATGCTGGACTACAAGGGTTTGTTATAAGAGTTTGTGTTTAAAAAAAAATGGTTTGGAATGAAAATATTTTTAAGCATGAAGAAGTCTCTTAGGATGTTTGACCTGTACTATTTAAGTTATAAAATCTGATTTGGTAGTCAACCATTATTGTGTGGTTTTCTGAGGTCCTGATGCATGCTAAGTCACCAGTAACATGTGTGGACGTTAACAGATGTTTATGTGTTCTCAATGTCAGGGCCTTTTCCAGTTTAAACAGAACATCACAATGTTTTAGATAAAACCCGGTGTATTAGAGCCGGTTTGGGTGGTTTTCTTTGCTGTGCCGCTTGCTTCTCTCACCAGGAGCTGACAGGCTGCAGCAATCAGCGCACAAGGGGACTGTGCACAGCCTTGGAAGCACAGTTGCTTTGTTCTGGCCTATACTTAACTGTTCTTCAGTGTAACAGCAGGGGCTCATATTCTGCTGATTTGCCTAAGAAATGTTAAAAGGAACTTACAGACTCGATGACTCAATATGCGGCCGTTAAAGGTTTTCTGGCAAATTATGACTATTTGTTTGGAAAGAAGTAGTACTGACATAAACTCATTTTACTAGCCTATGTTCGAGCAGCAGTGGGTCACCAAGGTCATGGATATTTTGGCCTATGAGACTGTTTTTTGGGGGAAATAAACAATAATGGCTGTAAATAGCATGTGTGGAGATACGGGGAGGAGAAGGTGGGCTGTTATGGAAGAAATGATTTTGTATCCTGTGGCCTGTCTTTGCTTCTGTAAATAGGTACATGATGATAGATAATCAGCATACATTTACCTTGCTATGTCAAATTATGTAAATGGAATGAAATTGTGCTTAAAACTAAATACTGAAAAAATTGAAGCCATACCTTTGAATGAGAGGACTTCATAAACCTGTATTTTTAATCTAAACTCAGGGGACTAGAATATGGACTAGAATATGGAAGGATTTACAGATTTACGCTTTCTTTAGCTTGCCTTGTGCAGGGAAAGATATAATCTTGATATTTTTAACTGTGATCTTACTGAATATGAGTTAAAAGCGACACCTGATTGGGCAACACAGCCCATGAGAGTGTTACACTAGAAAGTAAATATTATAATTGCAGTTAGGGACACAACAGACTTCACTGAAGATGTCAGGCATGCTAACCAGGTGCCTTGTATGGCTGTTTACAAGTCCAAGTCATTCCTCTAATTCTTCAGTGTCCTGGAATGCTATTGAATGGCCAGTGAGATGTGGCCAGGAGGGCGAATGACTTCCAGATCACTGAGACTTTGATCTCAGTCTTACAGGTTATCTGTTCTTTCTTTGACCAGGACCTCTCATCACACCGGAGAGCCCTGCAATTCACTTAAAGAAGAACCAAAAAGTGCAGTAACAACATTTCCCAGGTGTTCTGGCTGAGCTTCGGATAGGGGACATTTGGTGTTGAACAGTGTTGCTTCCACTGTCCTTGCACCATTTCACCTTCTGCAACAGAATGTTTGTGCTCCTGGATTTCTGGTTCTGATTACAGGTAAAAACAAGTCTAAACAATTTGTTCATTTGCTCAGTCAGAGAAGTTATTGTGTTCTTGGCTAAATCTAATGTGGGGAAAGTGAAGAAAGCTAAAACTGAATGTCCTTTAATGTTGAAGCTGAAGTGCAGTAAGGAAAGAGGTTTATGGAATCAGGTTGTAAGGCTTAGTTCCACAGCAATTTTTTTACTGAGTATCATGTTGAAAGATTTCACCCTTGTTCCTCTTAATTATGGGCCAGTTTTAGAATCTATATTTTAATTCTTAGATGGGTGTTACACGGCAGCTTCACTGCAGACCACAGCTGAAAAGTTTTCTTTATCACATTTGAAGGAAAGAAAACAGAATTATGCTAAGAGCTCCTGAACTGATTGAATCTCAGCCTTGCTTTCTAGTGCAGACTTTTGATGTTCCATTTACCCTTGCTTAATGTTTTCAGCAGATTTATTTCATTAAGTTCTTTTCCTCCAACTTTCTCTTTGAGAATAAAACCGTTCACATGGTGGCTACGCCCTTAATGTCTCCTGCTTGAGGCACTTGTTCCATTATGGGACAGAGAGCACTTCATAAGTAGTATTTTCAGGTTGACTTTTGAGCCCTTAATCCTAATTTCCTGTCTCTTCCTCTTCTTTATTTCATGTGCTGCTTGGGTCGTTAAGGTATTTGGGTTAGAATAGTCATCTTCCCAGTCAGATGTTGCAGATAGTAAAATGCCATTTTCTACAAGAAACTGAAAAACCTAAAGTTTCTTCTGTATTCTAACAATCACTTGTCAGCCTTGGCAAATCTTTAGTCAAAATTTCATCATCCATGGAAGACCAGCAGCTTTAGCACTTTTGATTCAGTCGTCCTTGTTGCATCTGGGAATAGGTCTGAAGGTAAGGATAGCAGAAATAAGGATCAACTACAGTTCTATACCCACACAAAACAGTAAAAGGAATTTGATGTGATTGAAGTGGGATCACAGAATATGGAAATCTCATTTGATTAAGAGCAGGAATAAGTAGTTTGAAATTCTTTTTATCTTTAATATTTTAAATACAAACACAAAAATCACTTGCAGCAAACTGTGTTGTAAAGTAAATAATTTATCAATTGGCAGACTACTGGTCTTATAAATTTAGTGTCCTAGCTTCATCATGAGGTGTTTTATTACGTGTTTTGCTATAAATGCTATTATATGTGCCAGAACTTGACAGCTGCTTGTTACTGAATTTAAAACTACTTTCAGAATTATTTTGATATTTGGAAATTCTTTTGTTTCTACTTGAGATATTTGGGATACTTTACAAATCCCAAATACTTTGGATGAATGAGTATTTTTCCTTTTAGTCTTGCTTTCTCTATATGATCTTTATAAAACTTTAGGTAACTTTACTAGAGAATGTAGTATTTTAATACATTCTCTGATTAGGAAATTATAATTATTTTAATACAGGATATTTGAATATAGTTTATAATTTAAATGTTGCTGTTTGGGGGAATCTCATTTTTATTCAAGATCTTTGACATTTTCCAGACATGATTCAGCCAAATATATTTTGTCATATTCTTCCAGTGTCTGCCTAGCTTCATTGCTTTGCAAAGCAGTTATTGCAGAATAGCTCTTCTTTTCAGCAGAAGCAATCTGTGAATTGTTTGTAAGCAGGAAAGAACTTTCTCAAAACTACTCCAGTATTTAAGATTATATCTCTTGCTGTTCACAGAGAAAGAAATATAGTTCCATAAAATCAGGACTATTGCAGGAATCTCCATACTAAGCAGGGAAAGGAAAAGTATGGATTCTTTGTAGGTGTTATTTCAACTTTAGTGCATCTAACTGAAGAACAATCTTCCCTAAATTACAGCCAAACAGTTTGTCCAGCACCATTGAGTGGAATTACTTATGTCTACTAAGGTCATTACCTTTTCCTGTTATCTTAGGTGACATTGTGAGCCATGTGTTAGTTCTGCCCTTATTTATTGAGTTGTCACCTTGTAAAAAATGCCAACTTGCTTGCTCTGACTGAATACATTTATATGTATGTATTTTTATGCTCCAGGTGACTAGGACAGCTAAAGCATTATTGCTCTAGTAAATCTTGAAAACCCAAATTGAGGCGAGTGTATTACTACTTTGCAATCTCTATCGTTGTTAGGATTGCCTTGTTGGATGAAACTGCTCAGACCTGCATTATTTTGTATCTCTATTTTAGCACCACTTGGATTAAAAGAGGACTGGAAGATCACTAGCAGTGCATTTCTTATTTGCTTGCCAAAATAGTCCTGGCCCCCTCTGTTTTACACTGGCATACTTGGTTACAACAGTTTGTGAACTGCAAAAGACTGCATAATATCTCAAGTGCATAAATTAAAACCCCAACACACGGTACAAGCCTTATCTACAATTGTTCAAATTTCATCAGTGTTGTATTGTGTAAGCTCTGAAATTTTAAGCTCACTTGCTGCCAGTTTATCTCCCAGATATGATGCATTGAATATTGTACCTTCTGCATTTAAGTGAAAGATCCAAAATCACATGCACAGAGTGGGAGTAGACGATCAGCATTTCTGTATTTTGCAATCTTGATTGATACCAAAGATTCATTACACTTTATAAAAATTTTTAAAAGTTCATCATACTTTGCCTATTTACATGACTCACTGTCTTGCTTCAATTTGCAGTTCTAGCAAGTGCCAAGTAAGGGTATTGCATCTGTAGTTAATATGAATAATCACTGAACTGCCAAGAGTGATCTTGGAATCTCTGAATGAGCTACAACAGTTGATAATCCTGTTCTGTTTTAATTAATTACAAGAAAATAACCTGCTAGTCTCTTCAATACTTTTCACAGTCAAAAAAAACCAACAGGGTCTAATTTCATGTAAATCTTAAAATGACCAAAAAAACCAAACCAAAAACAACCCAAAAACCCCTCTTGATACAAGTATTTGCAGTCTTTAATATTTGCCTGCAAACCAGAAGTTTAATTTAAATAAACTATGTGACCTTAAAACAAAATTTGCATCTTAATTGCTTAGTGGCTGAGTTCCTTTGGGAAATCTATTGTGTTTTAGGGTGACTGCTGAGAGACTTGTGTTGCAAGGTGCTCCTCTCTCCCTCCCTTCTCCCAGGGCCATCAGCTGATAGAGCTCTTTGTTGTTGTTTCCTGTTCATCTTGGAAGTGCTCTGTTGAAGCTGCTGCATTGTTAATGAAAACTCGCTGTGTAGTGCCCAAGATACTCTCCTTTGAAAAAGGAAATTAAATTTTAAAAGCTTAATTAAGATAATGCTGAAGATCTGGTTTACCTACAAACGAATGGTATCAGAGTTAAGGGAATGAATTGTGTTATACCAAAGAGATTCCAAGACAGACATCTTTCAGCTGATCTGGTGCTGGTTTATTTGTAAGCAATTGTGTAGCTTTCTTAATTATTCCTCATCACTAGTGAGGTAGCAGCTAATTTAATTTGTGATATTGCTGACAGAGTCTTCCTCATTACCATCAAGTTAATTTGTGCTATTAAATGTGTCTGTTACCTTCCCACTCAAATTATGAGCCATTGTGAGATGTGTCCTGTTGCAGAGCAGCTCATTCCATGAACACTTGCTAATTAGAGAACTGCAGTGCAGCCTGTGATTAAGGCATTTAAATTTCAGTGTGTTCTGAGGACCTGGTATGAATTATGAAACTGCTGAGTGAACTTCACTTATGGGATTTTTGATTAGTAACCCCAGTTCCACTAGGACTTCTGTGGGGATGTGGTCTGGCCTGTACATCCTGATATGATATTAGTGGTTTGTTTATGAAGTGAGTGATGCCTAGTGTCATATCAGGAGACATTTCAGTTTAGATTTATAAAGAGAAATCCAGGCCTTGCTCCAGGCATTCATCTTTAACTTCCCAACAGATGAATGTCTTAGTCCAGGAAGTCAATTAAGCTTCATGATAGTTCCACTGGTTCTTCACCTGTTGATTACAGAATTAGGGCTCTCTGACAGCTACCTGATAAATCTCCTGTATTCCGAAGGACTGAAGAGCCCAAACTTCTTTTGCTCATTAAATTAGCATATTAAGTATATAGATTATTTATTTTTGAGAAAGTGTTCAAATACAAACTCTTTACTGAATCTTTAAAATATTTGGGTTTACAGTAAAAGTATTGTTGGCTCTGTTCTCACAGGAGAGCCAAGTGCTTGTAAATAGCATTAAAAAGTGGAACAGAAGAAATTCTGGGTATTTGATACCACTTACCAAAGTCTAGAAATAAAAGGAGAATGCACATTATTATAAACAAAGGGTATGTAGTTTGTGTGAATGGATATTCAGGTTTTGTTAACTGACAGGCTGGAACAGGATTCATAATTGTGATCTCTCTTTTGCTATCCAGAAGATTTTCAAGTGTAATTTTATAGAACAGAAGAAAACACAAGTGCATTGGGGAAGAAGGAGTATAGCAAGAAGAAGAAGCACTTTTTGCCTTTCATCCCTGTACTCTGTATTGAATTTAAGCACAGAAATGTTTAGGGCTTCATTCTCTGCTTGCCAAGGCTTGTGGTCCTTGTCTTTAAGTCAGTTACCATCTGATCTCTATTTCAGCACACTCTTTAAGAAGAGTTAGTCATAAAACAACTCCCTGAAATAGAAGTAGTGGTGGGTGGGGATAGTTGAGCCTACTACGGCAAGAAAGGAGAAACTTATGTTAAAAATATGAGAGATGCAAGCCATTTTTGTGACACCTCTGAGATCTATGAAAAGACCTGTCTTTGTGGAAGCAGATGCAGAACAGGGAAGCTGAGGGGGAAAGCCTCCATAGGGCTCCTGAGCACATTGTTGCACATTACACATCTCATCTGTGCCTGTGTCAGTCAGACAGTGAGGTTTCTTCAGGGAATATGTCAGAGTGACATTCAGTGACAACACCTGGAAATACAGCGTGTTATTAATGGTAGGCAATTCTCACAGGGCTGCCTTCTTTCCCTGCCTTTCCTCAGCCAAATGATACAGGAATCCTCTCCGAAAGTGGTCACAGATAGGAGCCTAAGTCTTCTTACATTGAAAAATGTTCCATGTCAATGTGTCTTAGCCAGATAAACAGTATCAACCGGAATTAAATTTAACATGAGGGAATACTGCAGTCTCTTGTAGAAAATCAGTGCAGGCTCTGAAGTTTCTGCTCACATAGGCCCCACGTTCACTGAACACAACTCTGCTCCATTGGACACATTCCCTTCTGTGGGGAAAGCCAAGGTTCCAGACCCTTTTAAGCCTTAAGTCTCTAGTGAAATGAGATTTCCCCTAAAAATAAACATTTTTCCCTTGCTTGCTTTTTTTTCTTCAGGCTAAATTTAAAGTCACAATTCATTTCCCTGTCTCTCAATCACTCTTCTGGAGTCAAAACAATCTCTCAATTGTAAGTGTTTGGCTCTAACAGACTACAGCAGATGTGTTTCCTGATTAAAATATCTCAAAATTTGTCCCTTTAGGTGCAGGAGCACACAGAGCAACAAGAAAAACCAATGCTAGGACTCAAGGGCAAAAAAAAGTGAGATATGAGTTACCATTTATGATTGTCTGTGGGTATAGCTAGGTGGCAGTCAGTAGATATGTGAATAAAAGAATTTGCCTGTACCAGCAATGGCTCAAGCAGGAAGCTTATTTCCATGTGCACGAGCACTTGCAGGCACACACAGAATTTCCTGCAGGTTCACTGTGCAACCTTGGTTTCCAGTGGTGTTCCCTTCCAGCACGGCCTTTAATTCAAGGATGCCCAAGATCAGAGCTCTATCAGGCTCTCTGAGACCCCTCCTTCCAGCAGCTGCTGTGCAGATGTGCCCCCGTCCCTGGACAGCTGCGGGGGTCCCACCCGGGCACTCCGCAGCCTCACTCTTGTTCTCCCTCGCTGTAGCTTTGGCCTGGAGAGGCTTTCAGTGGAAATCACCTCCCTTCTTGTCCTTGGCATGGGATTGAAGCACAAAGGAGTCAGGTTTTTGCTTGCCTAGGCTTTTGAGTGACGGGTGTTGATAACTCTCTGTGCACCCTCTGTAGGGAAATCTCTTGTGGTAAGCAGGGATCATGTTTTTGAAGTAATGAAACAGGAGACCCTCTGGAATCTGTGCTTATGAAATACTATTGGTATTCTCTTTTTTGCAAGTTTTGGAGGCTAGGGGAGAATTTCTCATGCAAGTTAGACTGACAAGAGGCTCTGTAGACTACTTCACTTTAGGTTAATTAATTGGGGACTCCGGGTAGGGTTAAAGCACACTCTGCCTGGCTGTGATTTATTTCTAGCTCTTGATTGGTATTGCCATCCAGCTGAGGGTCAGAAAAAGACCACTTTCACAAGTAAGTCCTTTATCCTATTTAGCACCCTAAATAGGAAAAGGAAACTGAGGCTCTCACACCCACAGCCTTCAGGACAAACATATGCCACTTTTCACAAAAGTGAAAGAAAGGTTTCAATGGGCAAGGGCAGCCAGCCTAGACAGTCTGGTAGTTGATAAACATCATGCAAAATAAAGGAAGCAAGCTTTAAGCAGTCTCACTCAAAAAGTTGTACTTTTCATTTTGAAGTATATCCATTTGTCTAATTCTCTTCATTCCACTCTTTGCTTTATACATTACTCAATTATTTGTAGACATTCCAATTTATCTTTAAAAGTCAGTAATTCTCAATCATTCAGAAATGCTCAATTATGAATTTTCATTTAAAGAATGGATGTGGCAACTTTCCTACCATCTTTTCAAATGACTTACAACTAAAAGCAAAGTGAACCCCGTATCTGAGTGTACCATTCCTCATTTCCGGTTGGAGCAAACCATATTAAATCTTTGCAAAGACTAGTGCTTAGGAAAGCTTTTTCACTGGATTATTTGGGAAATGCAAACAAAAAGGAATATGAACAAAGCAAATTGATATTCACATGACATTTTAAAATGTATTCTGCAGGCTCTCTGAGGGATTCATTTTTTTAATGTTTCATCAATTGTATATAAAAGAAACTGAAGTAATGCCTGACACTAGATCAGATTTTTTTTATCCTTAGCTACTCTTGCAGGTCTTGTAGGCAGATTTTTCTACTTTTTCTAGTTTTGACTAAGGATTCCCCTAAACTTCAGGTGACCAGAAGTAGGAGAGATTGTTCTTTAAATCTTTTGTCCTGGAGTTCCTGGTAAAATTAATGCCCAAGGAGATTGCAGCTGATACAATTTAGAGTACCCAAATGCACTTCCAGCTTGGCCTGGAACTGAAGGGAAGGAGAAAGGGGCTTTTCATGTGGATTTCTGACAGGCTGGTTCAACTCTGCACATTGGAATAGTGTGGAGACTTAATTTTTTTATTAGTGTTCAACAAAGTCACATCCTCCAAAGAACATAGTACTATTTTAAATTCCAGGTACATTACAGGAAGAATATTGAAAGGAAATAGTGAAAAGACACAATATTTGGCTTTTTGCAAGCAGAAAATATATTTTTTTTAAATATTATATGCAGAGATTAATAACAGCGTTGAATCACAAGGACACATCAGATTTACTTTAATAACGAAAAAAAACCCTTGGATTAGTTGTGGAAAAGTTAACCAAATCTTATAACTCAGAACATTTAATTAATATTTCAGGTAATAAACGTTAAGTTTATTAAGAAAATTGGAATGTAACCTTTCCAGTAATTTCTAAAGGGAGATATGGAAATCTGTATGATCAGTCAAGGAAAACTAGGAATCTGCTTCAAAAGTCAGATGGAAAAGTGCAGTGGGAGTTATGCTTGCAGCTCCATGTGTTGCTGACTGGATATGAGAAACTCTATCACTGTGAGGACAATGAATGATTTACCAAATGCATTCTGAAAATCTGCATATGCTGAGATTTTAATGACCAGACTGGATAAATCCCTGGGTAATCTGATCTGACCTCGTAGTCCACTTGCTTTAGCAGGAGGCTGGATGAGAGAGCAGATGAGGGTCCATATAACCTGAATTATCCTGTGACCACGTCCTGCAATGCAATACATCGAGAAAGCCAGGGGAGGGAGTGACAGAGAGGGTGGCAAAGGTAAACGATACAGTGACAAACAGAGTAGCTCACCTAAGATGGAAAAGCCAGACCTCACCCTGTGAGCATTCAGGTTGCAGCTATGGGGAACCTGACTGAGCATGGGAAGAATGGGAACCAATAATATCAAAGTCTTTTCTCTCCCTTGAGTTGAGCTGTCGGAGATTCAGGTTTAAATTAAATTTCACTCATTTACATCTTGATCCTGCTTTGTACTTAAGCAGTTTGAGGTGAGTATTGAGGGAGACAGTAAGAAGCCATGGCTCAGCAGACCACTGATATATACACAGACACCGTCATGGACCACTATGACAGAACTGAACTATTTAGTAGCTCTCTTCTCTTTCACTCTGTCTGCAGCCCTGACATCTGATGACAGATGTCTCACAGGTTGAAATTAACTCCCTTGAACTAGAAGGATATAGGAACATTTTTGATCTGTGGGATTATCAGTTATACAGTTACAATTATCAGGGTGTTTTATATAAACAAATCTGTTTCATGAGATGTTGGCCATGCATGTTTATATTTGGCTGATGGGAAAAACATGTAACGTTACTGATCCTTTAATGAATGTCATCTGCAACACCTAGAAACAGGTTTAATTTCCTCAGCCTTTATCCCTTTCCTAAGTTTAAAATCAAATATGAAATATCTGTTGATGTTTGCTAAAAGTATGAGCAGAGCCAGTTTGCTCTCTGAGCTTGACTTTCCCTGTCTATAGCTCTGCAAGTGTCCCCTTCAATCAGGCAGAAACACCACTGTGGGGGAATCCAAGATACCACTCATGACAGAAGTGTTGATGTACTTTTAGCTCCTGCTGTCAAGTGAAAACAAATTACCTTGATTTTTTTTTAAATTTTTTTAATGGCAATTCCACCTACCCAGAGGTAGGTGAGAGGAGAAATGACATGTTATTTTTGCTTGTGTGTTGTTGTTTGTCATTTTAAAATCCACAGCCAGATGACAGCTGAGACCCCACGAGGCAAGTGCTTGCACCATTTTTGTAGTGTTTTTCCATTGCTTTCTTCTTGCAGCTTTTTAATAAAAGATAAATTTAAGGCAAAAAGAAAAGCCACATGTAAACCTTTAATGCCCTTACCTGAAAAGAAAATGTTTCTGTAGAGCCTTAGTAAACCCTGGCTTAACAGAAAACTCTGGAGGAAGCTATCTAGCTCTGTCTAGAGGAAAAGAAACTAAACCAAGAATATAAATACATTGATGATGAAGATGATGATTATTCCACTTGCTCTAATAAGTAGTAAGGTTTAGCTGGATAACTTGAGGTGTCTTGGCAGAACTGTCTGATTGACATCACTCATGTTTAATTTGAGTTGCCATGTGTTTCACCAGTAGAATGTAAGGCACAAGGGAAATTATGCTTGAGCCATTTTATGATCACAACAGTCCTGTGGAGTACATAATCAAAGCCCTACTGGGAGTGAGCAAAGTAGATTCATAAAGGAATTTAACTTTTCATCAGTCAATTTTCAAGGCCCTACTGGCCTTAATGATAGAGTTCAGAGTCTATAGATGTCTCTGCAAGGAGAGTTAAGGGCTATGGATATAAGTAAGGCACCATGGAAAGCCTACTTAACCAGTAGGATGTGGAAGGGGAATGAAGACAGGGCAGGATCATTCAAGAGACTTTAGGAATACTTTGTGAATTTCTTTTTTTGGAGGCAAGACTTTCTAGTCAAAACAAAAAAGTTATCAAGCACAATAACCTGATCAGGATTTAGGACAGCCTCTGTTTTGTCTGAGAGCTTCATCCAGGTTAATCTTAAACTGGACCAGCTCTACCCTGTACCCAGACTGTTCAGAGAAAAGGCAGTTTTAATGCTTGAAACTCCCACACATCAGGGTTGAGCCCAATTTGCAGAGGTTTAAAACAAGCAGGGATTTAGCTGCAGGATTTTCTAGTTACAATGTAGTCTGTGACAGCTTAAAGAGATGTGGAAATCCAGATTCTCTTCAGGGGTTCTTAAAAAGAAGCTCTGCTGCAAAGAAAGGAGAGAGAGAACAGCTTCAGGAGATATATTATTCTTGTAGGAGTATGGAGTTGGCAGGGCCAGGGTGTGGGTTTGGTGGTATCAGCCTTGGCCTCATCATCAGTGATGGTTCTTTCAGTATCCTGAGCTCTGAGAGGTCTCCTACTGGGAGGGAGGTGCTGTGGCCCAGGAGAGCTCAAAGGGCCTCACTCAGGACCAATATTTATAAGGTCCCAAGATGATTGACTTTGGTCTTCAGTAAGTTTCCATCCTGGCCATAACCCCTGTCAGTAACTCCTGGGCTGCTACAGTTCCACTCAGGCTGGGATTCAGGTAAATGGTTTACCAAAGCTATGGAGGATAGTTGCTTAAGGTTGGCCTTGTTTGGGCAGCTGCTGTGTCTGGTTGTTCCCACCTCTACCACTCAAGAGCTCCTGGTATGATCCAGAAGTGCCTCATGGATTGATTGATGTGGTCAAGGAACACTTCACCTCTCAGTCAATGCTTATCAGGAGCTTCTGAGATTGCAATCAGGCCAAGGATGGCAGGGGGGGTGTGAAGAGGGGGTGCGCCACCACATTCATACAATGTTAGAATAAAATTACAGTTTCCCTGCTCTTGTATGACAATTAAGAAAAGTTATTCTGCTCTGTTACACTCTATTGCCTGGAAAGCCCAGCAAGCTACAGGAGTACAGCATTATTTATGTAGAAGTGAACTGCCAGTGTTGAAGAATGTTGAAGACCCTAATTCGAGGAATTAAAATGACAGCTAATGACCTATGAGTGAAAAGAATGTGGCATTATCCCCCAAGATATAATGCATAATGTTATGCATTGGTTTATTATTTATGATGCATCTGTCATGTGCACTTGAGAAATTACACATCAGGATCCATGCTAGTCTTACAGAATATTTCATAACCTGTGGCTACTAAATTGATAACTTTGCATTCTTTACTGACTCAGCTTTTCTTGCACACCCCATCCCATCGTTTTGCTCACCAATTCTTGTTTGGAAATAAGGAGATGTTTTGTCTCTTAAAATTACCTCTTTTGAAAGGCAGTGCACTCTCTAATTCATCTAATCAAAGCAAGGCACTTTTTTTCCCCTCCTGTGCCTCATTTAGGCATTCCTTGTCAAACACCAGATCCAAGCCTAAGTGACTGCTGGACTGGGAGCTCTGTTTCTTTTATGGATTCTGCCAAACTCTGGCATACAGCCCGGAAGGAGCTTAAAGCAAACTTATCTCATTTCCACTGAGGTCTAATAGGTGTGGGAATTCCCCTGAGGTAGTACAGAAGTAATTTTCTCATCAGCTGTCAATGGTCCCTATCCACATGGCACAGATAATTTAAACATCTCAAAAGGGTAGCTTTAATTTAACAGCAGCTCAGGCTGGGTCCATGACCTTGAACAGGAAAATTTGGGTTTTTTCTCTGGTCTGTGGATTTCTGCTGTATTTTATTGACCTCCTGTTCATCCTGTATTGTCTAATGAAAGTAGTCACTCTCACGGGAGATACATATGAGGTATTCTGTGAGTTCTTGCAATACTGTTCATGATGGAGGCCAGTTTTGCATGTTTAGGACAACTCTGTCACTGCACAGAGTTTGGCTGAGAGAACATTCTACAGAAACTTGTACCATCACTTAAGAAAAAAAAATTTAATTTTTGTCCTACCTTCAGCTTTTCCTGTCAAATAACAGTCAAACCCAGACATTAGAGACTACGGAGTGAAGAGCTTTTATAGGAAAATGTGTATGTTATGTTTGTAGGTGATATCCTTGGGATAATATTTAGAATCAGGTGACAAAAGTGCGCTGTACTTTGCCTCTGGCCGGGGTCAGTTGCAATATTCAGTTTAGTAACTGAGCAAAGGAACAGGGAAAACAAAACCAAAACAACCAAGTTGGCTGGAGCTGAGTTGTTCTTCATGTGTTGGCTTTTGGTTTTCTTGGGGAAGTGCTTTCTTGGGAAGGTAGGGGGAGAATATGGTCTTAAAATAACTTTTTGTTTTGAGACACTTTAAACTATTTTGTAAATTATGCATAGGAAGCAAAAGATTTTGAATGGGGCTTTTTTTAACAAAACAATGAAAGCATGGCTTCATAATTTGGGATTGGAAGAAAAGTTGCGAGCCTCAGTGGAAATTGCAACAGAAGAATAACTGGGGAACACTAAGCAAATGCACTTATTGGGAACTGGAATAGCACCACCTCCTTACTGACCCAATTCCTGTGTAAGACCACAGGTGTGTGGAAGGAATATCCTATGGTTGGATCAAGACCTCTTTTATTTTAAGAAAAGGAATGTTTGGGTAAGTAACACTTACATGCACAACACTGAAAGAACAGCACAATGTTTTCATTAAATCTCTTCTCATTCTATGTCCTATATATAGTCCTTATCATATTGTTTTCCTTCTGTATTTCACTTGTTAAAGCTGGAAGTATTTTGTTTTATAGGACAAAGGCAAAAAATAGTAGGTCTTTTAAAAACACTCTAAGGTGTTATTTTCTACAAGAGAAATTACATATAGAACACACAGCAACGTTGAAGGGTGTAAAGGATTTTATTGGAATTTAGGTCTCCTTCCCTGAGTAATACCACAATCCCAAACCTGTATAAAACCCTTCCTGCCTCTCAGCACTGCCATGAATCTTCCCTCTGTGAGGTCATCAATGCTGACTTTCATACCTTTATACTCTGGCAAATGTGTGCTGTCAAACTCACTTGTTTTGTAGGTTCTGCTCTAATTTTTGTATTTCAAGATTCATAGGAAAATATTTTCCAATAGGAGCACTTGACTGCCTTGAGGGACCGAGGAGGAAAAGAATAAATCAAACTGGTATTGAGATGGAGCTTGTCTGGTATCTAGTATGTGTCACAGTGTTATCTGTGAGACCAAACATCCAAAGTCTCTTCTGGGTAGGTGGTTGTAGCACCTGGACTGGATTTGTGTAGCATGGACTCACCATAGAGAAACCTATTTTTGCTGGAAGATGCAAGCATCCTTTCTTCAATTCAAGCTAGGAGTTCAGGTCTAATACATCTCAAGTATTTTTTTTGTTCAGGGTGTTATCTTTTTTATTGGTAAATTCAGATTTTCCAGAAATTATGCTCTTTATTAAAAGATTCAGGAAATAAAATTTGCTTTTCCTTACCTAATTCCTACCCCAATGCTGTGCATTGAAATAATTAAACCAATTTATTATTTTTATGTTTTGGAGTCTGTGTCACCAAAGTAGAATTTAACATTTTAAGGCCTTTTACTCACTTTCTAGACTCGGTCTGATTGCTGACTTCATAAATAAATCAACATCTGCAGAAGTGAAGAACTTGTTTTCAGTACAGAATCTTCCAAGAAAGAAGAACAACCACCTGGAAACAGTGTGTGGCATTCATTTCAGGACTTTTACTTGTGTTTTCTCAAGATTTTAAATTGTGTAGCCTTTGATTTGGAAACACTCTGTGTGAACTTTCAGTTTCTAAAACTCTCTTATCTGCCTCAATAATTTTTCTCGTGCTCATTTCAGAGTGAAGAAAACTTTTTGTAAACTATGGCACGTCATACAGGTAAAAGGTATTCTGAAAATTTCTTATTGTTTAAATTTCGAGGATGTTGTTTTGTTTTGTGGTTTGGTTTTTTTAAGTTGAATTTTAAAAAACAATTATTTCTAAACTTCCCTAAAAATAAATTGCAAGTAAATAAGTATCTATTTCATGGAACTCAGGACATGGCTCTGAATTTTGACTGATAACAGGGTTGAAGGTGTGTATGTGTGTGTGTCTGTTTAGAGCTAACAGTTCTCGGTAAGCATTCCCTAAAATTGTGATGATGGATCCCTCTCTTGTAGCAGCTCACAAGCAAGCCTGGCAGTTGCTGGGATGTGCAATCCTGCTCATCAGGGTTTGTTAGCTGCCAGAAGTAATGTCTTAAATCTGATTTTTGTGGCTCAAATCCTAAATATGTGTCCCACATTTGCCTGGATGCAGCAGAGCTCAAATATGAGTGAGGGAGGGGATAGGTAGATAGGATATGTAAAGGCACGTTTCTAATACTGACTGCTGTGGTTTGGATTGACTAAGGGTTAATAGAAGGAAGTCACTCCTCAACTATACTAAGAGTGATTATATGACAGAGTAATTCACTTAGATGCTTTAAGGCAATTTATTTATAAAGTATTTGCATGTTAAAGGCAATTGTTCTCCTTTAAACTAAGTTTGCATTAAGCTTTTAACTAAGTTTCAGGAATGATGTATTGAGTGAGCTAAGCTTCTGTAAGTTCCAGTATTCTGCTTCATGAATAAAACTGTCAGGGTAAAGCAACCAATAACTCTCTGTCTTGACATTATGTTCAGTATAACAAATAAATCTTTAGAATCTCAACAGACCTGGCAACTTCATTAACAGTTACGCCTGAAGCAGAGAATGAAAGAAAATCAATTCATGGAGTCTGATATTTTAGGGTTTACAGAAGAGAGGGGTTAGTGGACTGCTGATGAACCTCCTGTTCTTGAGCTCAATTTTCCTCTTGCAGAGGGGAGCAAAAATTGTCAGAGGAGATTTCCATCCGAGAAAGGAACAGTATTTGAAACAAGGGAAAGACTGTAAATTAATTATAAATGGAAATAGAAACCAAAGCCTGTGAATCCTAATTCCATTTTACAAAAAATACCTATTTCCAGTAAAATTTCTAAAGGAGGTTGACCCCAGTCTGCAAAAAATCTCTTACACCAGTCCAGGGTCTGATATTTGTAGCTGAACAGACTGATTCCACAGGGCTTATTTAATTTTTTTATAATTTCAAAAATATTTCTTAATTCTGCTTCCACTGAACATGTTACAGTTGACTTCAGATGAAACATAAGCTAGTATTATAATATTCTGATTCGATTCATTGGAAAGTCAATGAATGTGTCTGGCATGACAGAATATATCATCTGCAAAACAGTTGTTAAAGAGTGTGTGAATTTTAAAATTATTTCTACTTAAAGAGTCCAATATGTATGCCTGGGGCTATAAAATCAGTAAAAATCTTTGGGGATGGGGACTAATATGAAACATAAAAATTAAGTAAAAGATTAAGCTATTGACCATCTATGTTATGTGTGTAAATGTCTAATTCCACTATTTTAATTCCTCTAAATAATAAGGAATAGACAATTATGTTATCTTCATTATCAAAATAGTAAATTGGCTATAAATTAACTGACATATCTCACTTGGTTTCCTGTTATATAGGATGTAATTTACATAACAAAGAAGATTTTTTAGCCTTCTGAATATTGAACCAGATTTAGGAGGAGGGAATACTGCAAAATCTTCAACTTCTACATCAATTCTAAGCACTTTCTCTTTTACCTGGGCTCCCATGCTGGTTTTATTATGAAAATTTATCTTGGGGAAGTTCTTGCAGACTACAAGTTCATGCCGTATTTTCATGCAGTGGAATTATACACATTTATACTTAATGATATTTCCAAATTCAAAAAACTTATAGAGAAAAGGTCAGGGCATAGGAGATGAGCAAATTCATAAGTAGTCCAGGATGGCAGAGAGGAAAGGTAATGGAAGCAGTTGTTCAATTCATATGCAACCAGTAGCAGTGATCATTTTTCTCCATCTGACTGAAATTTTATTGCATACTAACCATTTTCTTTTCCAGCGGTGGCTTTGCACCAGACAGATGCACCTGCTTAAGCAATTTTCTGAAGAGATCATACCACAATGCTAAAGACTGATGCAGCTCATTATGCAATTTTCTGCAGTAAGGGGTCATACTCTAACGCCAATCTCTCTATACACACAAGTCTTGAAGGATCACTTTAAGCAAAGGATCTTTGTCACGTCAGTTGGAATGAACATTCAAGACAGATTTCCTGGTGAACTGAAGTGCACCTAGGGGAGGATGTGTAGCAGAAGACAGGAGAGAAGCTCTTTTCTTTCTTTGTTATAGGTCCAGTGACAACAGTCTGACTTCAGGTTTCCCTTGTGAACGCAAGAGTCAAAGATGTTTCCCTAGAAAAAGACCTTGGAAAACATTAAGCGTACTCTTGGATAACTTTCTTTCCCTCATAAAAGCAAGAAAAGCAGTGTGAAAAACTAAGAAATTTCTTTACTGTATTAAGTAATCAGTTCTATATTTTCCATTGATATGTGTAATCTGGCTAAAGTCTAGTAGGACAAGCTTTCTGACTCTGCTTTCCATACTTCTGACAGGATTAAGAGAAACTTAAAGGCTCTTCAATTATACAACATAGCTAGTTTATAACAGATAGTTGGTCCCAACCATTCCTTACTAATGTCGAGCACTGTGAGTTGCTTGCTTTTTAATTATCCACATGAAGTGTAAGATGTGGAGCATTTTTATGCTGTAGAATAGTTCACCTACCTCAGTCCATAGAGACACAAGTTAATGGCTTCTGACCAACGGTGAATTATTAGTGTGAAGATGCAGCTGATAATCATTATTTGTTTAATTGCTGCTTCATGGTACAAGTAACAGAAAAATATGGATAGTGGAAGACAGGACACCAGGAGCTGTGTGTGAGCTGACAAAGTGGCAGGATGTGCAGCAGCTGCTGAGCTCCAGAGCTCTGTGAGGGGTGATGGCCTCAGCAAGGGCAGCCTCTGGCAGTGGCACTGCCCCTGTTCCATCCCACAAAAACAGGGCCAGCAGGCTGGGGCCCTCAGAGCTCCAGCTAGTGCAACTCTCGCTCTCCTCTCCATTCCCCGCCCGTGTCTGGAATCAATGGCACTTCATGCTTGGAGCATCTGAGTTGAGCTGTTGTCCATCATACTGAGGGCACTTGAGCCAGCTCTGACGCTCAGAGGAAATGCAATGCAGTATTTTCCTGTGAAGAGTTACTCACTGCTGTTCAAATGCTTCTGCTCTCGCCCTGTCTTAACTGCTGCAATCCTTTTAGTTTAACATGTCCTTCCCTGTATAAATGGCACTTAGGAAATGATTTCTTTCTTCCCCACCTATAAACCATGTCGAGATTTCTTCGTTTTGCTGCCACATAAATGAGAAAAAGTTGTGTGTATGCCAGGAAATAAAAAATACCAATCTATTGTCTCTTCCTTTTTATATGGCTACTTTCATCTGAAGATATTAAATCACCTTAGAACTAACGGTTAGCTGAAAACAGATTTTACTGCACCTCTGAAGTTAAAAGCTAGTAAAACAAAAAGGCATTTCAGATTTTAATCCCTATTTTTGGTGCCTTTTTTTGTTCTTCTGCCTTGCCCCCCTCCCAAAGGGTTCCAGAGCTCAGTGAACTCTCCCAGACTTCATTTATACATATATGTATGTAAATAGATATTTATTTATTTATTTATGTAATCTGATCATCATAGTCACAGAGTCCTAACTTCAAGTCAGGACTGTGTCCATCCTCCCAGTGGACTGCAGCTCTTCCATGGAGTCACCAAGCTGGGCCACACTGGCAAATGCCTTTCTACTTACAATAGAAGCACATCCCTGTGAAAAAGATGCTTGCATGAAACTGCAGTATAATTCATTTTCTGTATTGTAAAGAGTTCAAAAAGTTTTAATGTTTTTTTTTAAATATGTATTCAACTCTTCACAATTCCAGGAATGCAGCACTCTCAAGATTTGTGGTAGCGGAGGGAAGGGGAATTAAGGTCATTTAGTTAAGATCCTGTTGTTGCCATTTAGATAAACTGGAGCAAACCAAATATTTTGACCTTGAATGAAAACTTCTTAAAGATGCCTGTGATATTTTGGTTATGCCCTTATATATTCCAGACACGGTTATCAGGAAGACAAGTTAGATTAAAATTATTTTAATATTTGAAGTTCATATTTAGTAGAATCAGCATAGGCACAATTGTTCACTGTCCAGCAAATCAAACAGTACCTTCTTGTCCTTAGGAATGTTCTTAAAATCATTGTTCCATGTATTTTCTGTGCTTTGTTGGATTAAGACAAAGTATTCAACGCTGCTAAGTGCTCAGTGCTGCTCTAGGGAATTTCTTCATGAAGGATGTCAAATAGTTGTGTGTCATGATCTTGCTGAAAAATCGTCATCATCATGTTGTGGGTGCCTTCCTTATGGGTGTGTTTATCTCAATGAATGTCTCTGTACTGTCATTTTAATACCTTACTCATTACCACTCCCTTGTTCAATGAAAATGGTTTTTTTCTGCTGTCTGAGTGATCGGATTATCTAAATTTTTGTCCTCCTTGATTTAGCATTGCAAATCATAATGCTTTGAGGAAAACAGTTTGTTTCCCATTACACCATAAATTAATGCTCTATATTTGTTTCTAGTGGATTTATTTCAGTCAAAAACTTTTTAATGGGAGTTGGGCACTTATTTGTCTTCCTGGGTCTGTGAAAATCTTTCGCTTATGTCATTTACCTTTATAATGCCCTCAGATGAATATGGATAAAGTTTTCAGCAGTGAGATGACTTTCAATTTCTATTCACTTCATTTTTTTCCTTCTTAATTGCTTTGATGCATGATACTTTCATGATTGTTTTGAGAGCAGTGACCAACAACCCCACAGTGTTTGGGGTTTCCCCACATCCCCCAGCTTTGTTCTGCTGTAGCATTTTTACCTTGAGGTAGTTGAGCTCTTTGGAAATGCAATTTTCCTTTGGAAATAATTACATTCATGAGTGCAATTATTATCACAGGAATTCCTTTGTTGAAGGAACTATGAAACTGAGTTTCATAGTTACCACTGTTATAAAGTGACACAAATATTCAGCAATACTTCTATTTTCAAAATGGTAATTAATTTCTTAATTTGTATTTGATTAGCTGTGAACTGCTAGTTATGTTTCATTTTCATCTTGAATTATTATTATACTTTTGGTCAGTTGCATAAAAGATATTATGCTGTCACTTAATTAGTTTTCTTTAACAGTAAATTATTCTGTATAGACACATTTAGGTAGATGCAAAAAAATTATTTCGGGATCAAAGTCAGTATAAAATTCACATCAGCATTAACATACAAGATATATTTAGGTGTGTTATATAGTAACTTGAACATTTTCAGTGTTCAGTAATTCCATGCTATAGTAAAAGGGATAATTTATCAAAATCTACTGCACAATCAATTTATAACAACAAAATAGATGAGTTTATTTGCCTGGCTTTAGTATGTTGAACTATCTGTGTGAAGCAGTGTAACTGTGTAAAATGGGCTCCTTCTTATGAGGCCTCTTGTAAGAAATATTAGTATTACTAACCACTCTTCCCAGTTCTAGATAAAGGTGTCAGTTCAAGAAAGTACATAAATTTTAATGGGAAATTATGAATTATTTGGGGACTAACTGAAAGCCTGAAGGTCACTGTAGCTTCATTCTTGACATATTTTCAAAACTTCAATCATAACAGGTGAGATTTCCAAAAGTGTTTGAGTGATAAAGGGCAAAAGTGTAGAAAGTGCTCATACTGCAGTTCACAGTGTGGAAGGTTGGAAATGCACAACCATCTGATGTGGGAGGTGATGTCCCAGAGAAAGCTTCCCTGGATTTCTGCTGTGTTTTGTGGCCTCTCAAGCATGTGCTGCTCGCCAGAGAGCAGAGAGGGAGCGGGCTCTCCTCAGCTCTCTTCTGATAAGAGCTGTGTTTGTATTAACACAGAAAAGTAGAAACCTCATAAAATACATAAGTAAGTAAATAACAAGAAGAAATGTTGCAAACAGGTTTTATTTTTAATATGTTATAAACTGTGTGCTATATTCTGTATTACAGGAGGTTAAAGCAGCACATGAGTGATGTTTTTTGACTTTACTGATTTGTTGAGAAAAATTTACTCTTTCTGACTGGGTAGAGGATGTGGGTGCAAAACTGCTCTGTCAAAATATTTGCTATCCCAATGATTTAGGATCACATGCAGTTGAGCACGATATACATTTGTAGGTAATATACAGCTGGATGTACAGAGTTATCTGAGAAGGTGACTGACGGTCGTGGAAGCTGGATGTCTAACCATGGCCTGGGATTGTAATCCCTAGTAAATGCTTGGATTAAATTTATATTTTGCAGGGGAAAATAGACTTAGAATGAGCTCAGACTGAAACCAGAAATGATACTGCCGCATTAGTTGGGTTGTGAAGATAAACCAGCTTCAAGTTCTGATTTGGTACTAGCATGACTTGTCTGCATGGTGCTCTGTCATCCAGAAATGCCTAAATTTGGAGAAGTAATTCTGATAATACCAGTGGATTATTAGCTTCTTTTTTTTTTTCCTGTCACCAAAATAAGTGCATGACATAATCATTAGAATGACAGGGAAAGAGAGGAGCATAAAATCAGAATCTGGGTGTTTTTGCTGGTAATGTTTCTTAACCTTGGTGGGGAGCTCTAGCACATTATATATAAGATCCCTGTTACTGATTAAAGTTCAGGTAAAACTGAAGAAAATGCATACAGAAGCCCACTCTCACGGATATCTATTCTGGGAATGGGTTTTACACTGTATGCTTATGAAATTCTATTTACTCCCTGACCCAAAGGCAGGAAGTTATTGTAATTCTTCAGTTTACAGATCATGCAGGGAGTGATTAAGCATGTGTATTTTGTGATAGGTGTAAATTAAAAAGAAATGTCAAATACACAGAAAGCACTTTACTGAATGCAAAAAAAAAAAAAAAAGATTTAGATATCCAGAAAAAACTGTGTTGTACTTTGTGTATATTTACAGCTTCTCATACAAGATTCTCTAAACACCTGAAGACAGATAAATACTAATAAACAAAGTTAACAGCTTTGGTGTGAATTCCCTAAAATTTGTTGCATTCAACCCTCATGAAGTAACATGTTTGCCAAGCACGAATGCTCACATGATGCACTATTTTTAGAGAATATCTGAGTGCCATATGAATACCTGAATTTGAATTTGAACAAAAGCAGTCATGCTCTAACACTCACATCTGCTGTTCAGTGTTGTTATTTAGTGTTCTCAGTTTTCCTACCTAGGATGTTTCAGGCACCTGTTTGGACTGCACAAAAAAAGAGTAGTTGCTTGGCTTAGATCACAAATCGCAGTGAATAACAGCTAGCAGGCAGTCAAAGAGAGCAGTTTGGAACTCCTCAGGAGGGCTGAAATGTGTTCACCAAAGCTTTACCTTTATCACTGGGTATAACAGAAATCCCTGTTTGCCAGTGTTGCACAATAACAAGGGCTGTGTTCCCTTATTGATCCATTATCAACCTCCCTCACCAGTGATATCATCAACTCCATAAGGGTTTAGGTTAATGTGAAACAAGGCTCCCAAACTTTTTGCAATTTAATTTATATATATATATCTATATATTTTCAAGTTGATCCATAAACTCAAGTGATTTGTCTGTCTTAAAAAAACAAATCAGGAACAAAACCAGAAACAGAATCTAACACTTCTGATTCTGCTTCTCCAGATCTAAGTAGTTTTGGTGTCTATTCTATAACCTGTAAAATAAAGATATATTAAAGGAAATATTAAGCTCAATGCATTGCAAGATTGTCATGATATTAGAGTCTGATTTAGTGCAGAAATATAGTTTTTAAAATAATTCAAAAAACAGTAGTATGCAGTTCTTCATATGTTGACTTACCATGTTCCTTTTTAACCCTTTGTGTCTCTTAAAAGTCTAATGCATAGTTTTTAGTAAAACATAGCACCTCTGTACTGCCTGGAACATCTTTAATGATCTGATTTGATTTGAAAATAGAGAACACAGTAATTGAACAGGCTTCCTTGAATGTTGAAAAACCCCCAAGATTAGTATTTATGAATAGAATAAAAAGTACAATGGGATATTTCCTTAGTATCTGTCTTTTGGTAGAGGTTAACATCTTAACAGAATTTAACTGTTTCCCAGGCAATAGAATTAGAGGTCCTCAGAGTTAAATATTCATGTCTGCATCTGCTGAAAAAAGCACAAAACCAAAAAAGATGTGTAAATCCTCAGCTGCTACCAGGGCAAAATGTCAGGTTATATTGGTAGCAAAAACGTCCCACCTTGCAGCTTCACATGCAGAGCCTGGACCACTTAAAAATTGCCCTAATCTAATTACAGCCTTCCTTAAGCTGCTACGTATGTGTACAATGATATAAAAGGCTGTATAGACTGGTTGTTTTTTTCCCACCTTCCCCTTCATCTATTGTGAAATCAGATATCCAGATAACTTTTCCATCTATGACTGGTTGTGAAGAATCTGTGATCTGGGCTTTGTTAAATTATTAACTCCAAAGAAAAATAGCTGACCCAAGAAAACTCATCTTGTCTCCTTGACCTGTGCAAGGTTTTGGCTCAGCTGCAAGGAGTATGTCAGAATAATTACTGAAGGAGAGAGAAAACCAAATCACTTTCATTCATTGAATTACCATGAATCCTTTTTAAAATAAGGTGCAATTGACTAAAGCATTATTTATTTTCAAGTCTTGTAATTGCTCCATTGTCATGCAAGCTTATCAGAAGTACCAAAGCTGAGTATTGGTATAAAACAAACCTGGCTTATGTTAAATCCCCAGTGATCTGTCTGTTCATGACAGATATCACTACCAGCTAAACAGCCTTCCAAAAATCCTATGTTGTAAAATAGAAACAGAACAACAAAAAAGACTTGTTTAGTTTTCAGTCAGAGACCCCAGTTTATATGTGAGCAAGAGACTCTTCCTGTTTAAGTGACAGGTGAGCTGGGATTTTCCAGAACTCTTGTTTTAACTTAACTTCATGTTGTCAAAGTCAACAAGACTGACGGGAACAGCAAGCTGAGTAAGGCTTTATCTCCTAGAAAAATCCATCTAATTCTCCAGAGTGAGAAAAAGAGGTGTTTTCTTTCTAATATGAATTTTGTGGAACATGGGTCCAATACAGGATCCAATAATTCCTGCTTTCTTTAGTTAAAATTTTCTAGATTGCCAGAAACTTCTAGAATTGGGTCAGTGCCTTTGGATTTGTTCTTGTTATGCCCAGTTGGATTTTTAAATGTGCTTAAAAATCCAGTCCATAAAGTAATCCTAGCAGGTATGCTAGTGATGAACTAAAATAAGGAGGCTTGAAAAACACTAGAAAAATAGAATTAGACCAGAAAGGTTAAATAAAAAAAGGGGAAGCACTTGTTTCATAGTTAACATTGAACACATTCTGGCTAAAATTTTGGAGAGGCTACAGACAAGACTGAGACATATTGGCTGTACAGCTGATGTTTTTCAAACAGCCTACCCCCTGCACTTCCTCTGCCAGCCCCATCAGTAGAAGATTTTGTACTTGGATGTTTTTAATGCCACTATAATTTAATGCTTTTTCCACTGTTTTTTAGTTCAGGTTGCCAATTGCAGCAAGCTGTTTGATGCTTTCAACCTGTGAAATAAACAGGCCTTATGGATAAGGCAATGGTATCAAATTATTTTTTACAGTAACTTATGTCCAATTGGTACCGTAGCATTCAAGGCTGAAATGCTGGATGAGGACTCTGCAGTTTTAGCAGTGTATAAGTGCCTGGTCACTTTTCTTGTAGAAGAGAGATGATTTTTAATGTTTGTAAATTTGGTGCTGAGAGAAGTTGTCTAATGCAAAGATATTGCAACACTAATGTTTTGCCCCCTGTGTTTTTCTCCTGTTGATCCTATAAAAGGTCTCTGCAGGAAGGAACACAGCGGTTTCTCTGCCTTTTGATCTCTCTGCAGGTTCACTCTTTTACTCCATGGGAAGCATTTGGAATTTTGAGGTTTGATAAAGGGAAGACAGTCATATTTCTCATGGTGTACATAAAAAATGAAATTAAAGATGAGACTGTGACACAGGTAGCCTGGAGACAGTGACAGTCCATGAAAACATCCTTAATTGCTGTAGTTTCTAATTATGGGTGGTGTTGATGTGTTAGCAGATTTTGCCAAAACAAAATGTTCAGAATCGAATTTATACCTTTAGTTTCATTTTACCATCCATGTTGGGATTAACCTAATCACATTTCAGGCCAACTACTCCTCTGTTTCCACATGTGGAAACATGGCAATCCATCTCCAAACACCCATGTGTGTAAGACAGACTCGAGTGTGCTCAGTTTTCCCAGGAGCTGACTGAGAGCCCAGAGCCGTGAGAAAGGGTCAGCACGCGTGTTCAGCTGCACAAAGCCAGAGACCCACACTGCCAGGTGTTTGCTCAAACAGGGAGGAATCGCGCATAACCTTACAATTGTTCCTTCCTCTATACACTGCCTGAGGAGTCCCAGAAGCTACAAAACCATCTGAGTTTAAGCCTGCTCCAAAGTCCTTTGCAATTTAACTTGAAAGACCATTGCTCTGCCTAGGTCACCTCCTTCCCATGGAGATTTGCAGGGGTGCAGCCATCTCAGATGTACAGAAGAACAGCAAGGTCCTTCATAAACAAGTCTTTTTTACCAACAGCTTTACTAAAAGACCATTTTTGAACTGTCCTTCTGGAGGGCCTCCCAAGGATGATGATGCTGCTGGAGGCCAGACAGCTGTGGAAGATGTGACCATTCCTGCTCTGCTCGACATAGTCCTTTGACAGCATTCCTTTGCAGACACTGACCGGTTCTCCTTCCTTTTCTCTGAGATTCAACATGGAACTGTAAAAACTCAGTCAGGAGAAGAAAGTTGCTGCAGTTTGTTGTTATTTAAAGCAGAAGTGTTTTGTAATGACAGGCAATTAAAGAGATGGTGCTTGCTGAACATGACATATCGCTGGTAATGTCACTGCACATAATGGAGGCAGCGCTCGGGGAGACGTCTGATGCCTTGTGATGTGCCAGGAGCCAATTCAGTTAGAAATTAACTTGTGTCTAATCTGATCAGGGCGCTCTTTCAGGTGATTCAGTCGATGCAAGCGTGGACCAAAGGGTGCTTTTTTTGCTGGCAGGTGAGGGAAGGTAACTAATTTCCAGTTTTCAAGATAGGGGTAGCAAATTTGTTGTCTTACTCTTGAAACTGCCCTCAAGTAAGAGTTCTAATTGCTGAACTTTGCCTTGAAGGGCTGAAAAATAGGACAGAAAAAAATACTTGAACTGTTGCATGCACCAAATTATCGCATAGGGGACATTAAGGCCATATCTTGAATAATAAAATTCAGCAGAGCTGTACTACTTTTACTGCGGCTTCATTGCTCTGAGTGTTTAAATTCCAGGCTTATACATATATATTTTTTTAAAAATCACTTTGAAAGACTATAATATCTCAGTCTTCAAATTTATTTAATAGTTTTTATCCAGTAAAACAGAGGGAAATGCAACCATATATTTAACTGCTACTTTTTATGAGGAAAATGTTTATATGATCTATCAATAAAGATGTTTCTGTGTATTCATTCTGGCCTTGTTCCAGGTTGCATGATATATTTCAGTCTTTCAGGTGTTCTGTTGTTTGTTAGTTTGTTACTCTTTAAATGCATTATTTATAGTCTTCTCAAACGGAACTAGAAATGTTTTTCAAATTTAAAGGTAGAAACAATATTTTTGGTTTAGTCTGTAGATACAGATTTTGTAAAAATAATATTTTAATGAACCATCAAATTTATTCATCTGGTTTTTGTGGCCTTTTACAATTCTAAAGAAAGGGGTTGATACGTTGGAATTTAACATGTGTTTGTTTTAGTTTAGTTTGTTTTAGTCTAGTCTTTGCAAGATTTCATGGTGGCTAATGCCCTGAGATCCCAATATAGAAGTAGTTACATATATATTGAAAGTCACTGAGGACTTTTTCCTTTGCCAAGTGAGAAGAAAAGGATAAAAATTACTTGAATGGGGAAATATCTAAAAAAGAGAAAACAAGAATAGAATTAGCTTTTTTAAAAGCAGCAACTTCAAGTTTTAATGCATCAAATAAACATGCCGAAAAGAATTTGCTTTTTAACAGTGTGTAAGTTTTGATTTGGCAGATTGCTAGCATTGACTAGACAGTGTTTAGCAAAAAAATTTGATGGTCTTGATACTTCAGATCAAGTGCATGTTCTGTAGGACTGTTGAAATAATTTAGTTTAGTGTGTAAGACTCTTGACTAATATTTGGATAGAATATTATCTTGTTCCTGAAGTGGCCTTATGTAATTCAGTAGGACCATCACTGGAGCAAGATGTTCCCATAGCTGAAGGGTAATCACACAATTATCAGTTCCTTCCTCTAAAATTAAGATCTAATTATGTGTTTCCTTTACTTGAACAGTCTTGTTTACAGGGATCAGTTCTTGATTTTTAACATGCTGAAAGGAAAGGGGCTAGAATTTTATATGGAACTGAAGACACTTCTTTTAGTAACAAAACTTCTATTAAAGGTTTTATAAAAATAAAAAATATCTTTTCAAAGCCTAGATATTAATGTACATTGAGAAAGTTGCCTGCTTTTGTACCTGCAAATTATCACTGAGTGTGTATGGCACTATCAGAATAATAGTAAATTACTGCTAATTCCTGCAGTGGAAAAATTTTTCTTGTTATGTCAAGGAGAAGAGACAGACCACCCTGCTTCTGTTTAACACTGAAGGTTATTAGTGGCTGGTGGCTTTCGATCCCCACTGTGGTCATTAACAGTGTCAAATTTCTGTCAGCTGCAGGAGGCAAAGAAGCTGCAAAAAAATGATTCTGACTGTTTAGGAGAAATGATTGCAGTGAGCTGGATGGTCTCAGAACCACTGAGGTTTTGGAGATCTCAAATCATTCTGAGACTGCAAATGTTGATGCTTCTTTTTGTGAAGCCTAATATTTTCTCATTATGCCCTTGTGAAGGGCAGTCCACAATAAACCTAAACAGATACTCATAACCAGAGAAGGTTTGGACTTTTCTTCATACCATTTTGTTTCCAAGTCTCCTGTAAGATTCTGAATTTTAGAAGCAGACGTGTCTATTTCCTGCTAGTGGCCAGTTGAGATTTTCTCCTCTGAAAGGAAGCATCGTGGACAATGCTTGTTAATAAGTCTTTAAATGCTGTGAACTTTATAGAACTGTAATACATTTTTAATTGATTAAACCTGTTTGGCAAAGAAACTGAACTGGTAGAGATACAGAGAAAGGGAGAAGTGGGAAAAATGGGGCACAGTTTATGAATTAAATAACTATTCCATTGAAACTCACATAAAGAAAACTTACAGTCCTTTCCAGAGCTTCTTTACACAATTATATATTTCATCAGATCATTCTTAGCTGAGATTTTTTTTTTTGTCCCCTACCAGGGCTTTACATCTGGTTTATGCAGAGATCTTGGACACTTTACAGCTATCATCGTGTCATGAGGTGTGTCCATCTGATTCAGAACAAGCTCGAAGCTTCATTCTGAAGCAAGATACAGGTTTTATGCATGAGATTAACAACTACCTTGTTGAAAGGTCAAGAAATCACCCTTTTTATCCCATCTAGGCACACTTTACAGAAGTGTAAGATATACTATCTTATTTTACTGTTCCTCTGTAACCATCACCAAAAGGAAAAGTCTGTTTAGTTTTTCCTCTGGTACATTTGTCATGGTCTTCTCCCCAGACCTACTAACAAAGGTTTTCAATTCTTCCCTTGCCCCTCTATTCAGATCATAATTCCATTCATTTTGCATTACTTTGCCATTAGAAATTTTGTTTCTGTCCCAATCAGTTATTTTTTGCCACTTGCTTGGATAGAATACAAACATAAAACAGCTGTTAGAACCTGAGAAGCCTTGGCAAACCGTGTTTAAAAATGTATTAGATAATTCATTTCAACAGACTTGTTTTAAGAATCTTTATAGGATTATTGAACAACTTTTAAAATATAGGATCTGGCTGTACTGAAATAGTTTAAAGGTAGAAAGCCCTACATACAGTGCCCCCAATCATGTTAAAATCTCTGTGCTGGTTTGGTTCAAGCTCATGTAGGGCAGTTCCAGCAGTCTTTTGCAGGCACCTCTAAGATGCTGTGTGCCCTCTGACCCCACCAGAAGCCGCGTTGTCAGGGTTAATGAGGCACTCGGCCCAAGATAATAAGCTCAGCTGGGAAGCAGGAGATTAACTCAGGTTCAGAGCGTTGCTACAAGCCGATTGCTGCTGGTCAGCTGAAAGGCGGGGCAGAGCACTTCTGCTCAGTGTGCACAGAGAATATGCTCAGGGTTAGATGGAAGGATCATGCACTCTAATTTTTCTGGGAAACTTGCAGACATGGTAGCAAGGACTTTAATTCTTGATTTTCTAAAATAGTTTGAAATATGCAAAACACATTCATCTGTCTATTAACATAGCAGTGAAGTCTGTTACGCTTGTCATCGAGGAGGAGCTATTTTCTGTCTTGGCATTCTTCTCATTTTGCAATGGATTTTGGTTGCACGCCAGTCCAAAGCCATGTGTTGTAGTTGTTAGGCATGACATCTCCCCATCAGTCAGAGATGCTGAGTGAGTAGTGAACCATGTTCTGTTTGGTTTCTCCACCCTAAAGGCAGAGTAACTCTTCTGGTGTTAGTCGAGTTACTTTTGATGCATATGTGGGTGAGTACAGGCAAAGCTGAGGGTAATCGAGTTGTTCCATTTAAATGAATTCTCAAATCACATCATTACTTTCAACACTTGTTTCTGGTTTTTTGTATTCATACACTTTGGAAAAAAAAGAAAAGGAAAAAGGAAGAAAAAGAAAAAAACTCCAGAAAATATAGCAGAGATACCAGAATTAAATTTGGAAGCTTAACCATTGTGATTCTTGCAATACTGTAGAGTAGTGCTATGATCTTTACTGTGAGTGACAATGGTATTAAATCTCTACAATCAGTAGGTGCAAGTGCTCTACTATGTAAATTGCTTTGAGAACAAAAATTAAAAACTGATTGAAAGGCCACAGTTCCTGTCATCTGGATATTCAGTTTGCAGACTGTGGAAGTTAAAATCCCTCTGGGACACACAAATGAGAAAAAGCTGTTTAAGAAGATGTACAGATTGAAAAAAGCAAAATTTAAATAGTCATCAATGACTATTCTTTTAGATGAGTTCTGATAAAGGGGATAACCCTAAAATAGATCCTTCTGTTGTGGACATCCCAGATTAAAATCTCCAAATCATGGAATCCCTTAGGCTGGAAAAGATCTTTAAGATCACCAAGTGCAACTGAGAACATGACACTGCCAAGCCTCTACTAAACCATGCCCCCAAGAGCCCCATCTACATGTCCTCTAAATACCTCCAGGGATGATAACCTAAATCAATCCTTTACAATACTTTCCATGAAAAAATATTTGTAATATCCACTCTGGTGCAACTTGTGGCTATTTTATCTCATTCTGTTGCTTGTTACTTGGGGGAAGAGACTGACTTGCACCTGATTGCAATCTCCTTTTAAGGAGTTGTAGAGAACTCCCTGAGGCTCCTTTTCTCCAGGCTGAGACCCCCAGCTCCCTCAGCTGCTCCCCATCAGACTTGTGCTCCAGACCCTTCCCCAGCTCTGTTCCCTTCTCTGGACATGTTCCAGCCCCTCAATGTCCTTCTTGTCATGAGTGGCCAAAACTGACCCCAGCATTCGAGGTGTGGCCTCACCAGTGCCCAGCACAGGGGACAGTCACTGCCCTGCTCCTGCTGCCACACCACGGCTGGTACGGGCCAGGTGCCATCGGCCTCCTGCCCACCTGGGCACACGTGGCTCACGTTCAGGTGCTGCTCACAGCTCCCCCAGGGCCTTTCCCACCGGGCACTTCCCAGCCCCTCTGCCCCAGCCTGGAGCTGCAGGGGGTTGTTGTGGCCCGAGGGCAGGACCCAGCACTTGGCCTGGTTGACTCTCACACCACCGGCCTCAGCCCATGGATCCAGCCTGTCCAGATCCCTTCGCAGAGCTTTCCTGCCCTCCAGCCGATCAACTTAGTGTCAGCTGCAAAATTACTGAGTGTGCACTTGATCCCCTCATCCAGATCACTGATAAAGATATTGAACAGAATTGGCCTGAAGCACCTCTTGTGACCGGCCCCAGCTGAATGTAACTCTATTCACTACCATTCTTTGGGTCTGGACATCCAGAAACAGAATAACTGTGCTGTCAAACATCAAATATCTGTGAGAGTTCATTGTGGTCTCTTTGCTGCTTCACAAGTGCTCAGCTAATTAACAAACTTTTATCATTTTGCTGGACTTGTAAGCTGAGCTGTGTAAGACATGCTGTTGCCAGGTTGTAAGCAGACATCTTTCTGTCAGTCATTCCTCAGCTGTTCAGAGTTCTCTTATTGTATTTTTGTATTAGCTGTATTTTGTCTCTCCTAGGGGTAACTCGTGTGGTGCTGATTGGCCTTTACCATCCAGTTCGTTTCTGTCCACCAGATGATCATTTGTCTTGAGGAGTTTTTCTCCCCTATTGTTTTTCAGTTTATTCACAAAAATAATTTCACTTAAATTTTACATTCTCTGTTTCTTGCTCTGTTGCAACATGAAGCTATAACGCTCCCTTCTGTATATTCTGTAGCAGTAGCTCTGCTGAGTTCCATTTGATTGGTGCAGCAAAATCATTTACACATTTGTATTTTTAAAAAATTCTTTATGTCAGTTTTGAACCAGTATGAATGTGTTCTTGGCCAAGAATATGGCCAATAAAGTCATATTCTGTTTTGCAAATCAGTAAATTCCTGTTCCTTAAGATGTATCTTGGCTTGCAAATCCACTGCAAATTCACCTACATTTTGTCATTTTATTATATCTGGAATAAGAAGTTATTTCCTCCTGCTGCTTGTCAAGGTGTAGCTATTCCAGATTGTATTTCATAACACAGCTTCCTAAGGTGACCTCTTTTCTGCATCAGTGTTGGCTCTGACCTTCATTTTGTTGAGCTCAGTTCATTACATATTCTCTCTGCCTGCTTCTGCACTCTCTAGGGAACACTCTCTTTTCAATGCACAAGGGGTTTCACTGCTAATGAAAATCCCTAAGCATCACAATTAAAATTTACTCTGCTGTGCTCAGTCTAAGAAGAAGAACAATGTATATTGCAGTTAGTAATTTAGATCTCGTTAAAACCAACTTGAATTATTTATTTCCACTTCAAGTCAAAGTCCTTTACATGCATATAATAAATTTATATTTAAAGGGTTAAACAAAATGAACCACATTCTGCCATTAGTCTCACTGGAGCCACGGACATCTGTTTCAATATAACTAAGCAAAGATACTGCTTCAGAGTAAAGTAACTTCTGTATTTCTTTCCTCAGTTAGTCAGAACAAGCTGGTGTCACCATTACAGAAATGGAAGGCTTACTCCATAGTTGAGAATCCCAATTTCCTTGTGCTGTTTGACCACTTTCCATGCTAAGAATATGTTTTAGAGTAAAAGTCTTTCCTTAAAAAATCTATTGTGGCTGCTTCTTGCATTGTTCTGACTAGAACTGAATGAGTTTCTAAAACAAGTTTAGTTAGAATGAGTAAATAAATGTTCCACCTATGATTGCGAGAAACAGTACAGAGGTATTATCTGTGTTCATTGGGGGAAATCTGAATAACCATTTGTGACAGAGTTGTCTCTGATGTGAATTCTTCTGTATTACTGTAAATGATTCCATATCTCTGTGCATATCTCTCTTTCACTCTTCCTCTCAGCTGAAAACAGTTTGCTGAAAACAGTTTTCTGAATTAATGACAGGTTAGTAATGGTGGAGGTTCTCCTCATCTCAATTTATGTCTCATCAACCTGACAATGCAGTCCACAAAAGCTGTGGGGAAAGCAGCTGTCCCTGCCTCTGATTCCCTCACGTGGAGCACCTGCACAAGGCCTCTCTGATGCTGGGCAGGAAGACAAAATATGCCTTTAAGCTAATACTCCCCATTTCTCCCCTGGTCCAGGAAAGAAGCCTGAGCTTCTTCCCACTCACAGAATGTGAGACAAGGATCTGCCCCGCTGGCATTTCCTGAGGCATCCCGCCGGGCGTTGCTACAGCAGCGAGGGATGTGACGTTCAATTCAGTACTTATTCCTCCCTCAGGAATGTGTCCATGAGTCAAATCTCCATCCCTGCCTCACATTAATTCTTGGCATTGGTGCTGCTGCCTTGTCCATTTGGCCTCCAGCCTCTCCATGGGCAGCAGTCACAATACCAGTTTCTCAGCTGTGCTTCACCATCATCTCTGCTATAGATACTCTGTAGTTTTAAGTGACTGGAAAATTGAGCAAATTCAATATAGTTAAAAGGAAGATCCTTTTTTATCACAATGAATTGAGGGTATTCTGCATATTTTAGTTTAACATAAGTAAAAAATATTAAAAAATTGGATTTAAATTAGAATTAGAATGGTAATTGAATTCATCAAACTAAGCCTTAAATAAAATTGATAGTAATGGTAAACTGGAATGAAAGTGAAATGTGTGTCTCACGAGTCTTTATTCAGCACAGTATTAACTCATTTTTCTTATTATTATAACTTCACTTCTTTGTTATAACTTTACAATTAAATGGTATTTTTTCTTACAGATATCTGAAAGATATTGTGTTTGTGAAATGTACACAAAGAGTTGTGCTTAATTTCTTAGCATTTGATATCCTTTGATTGAATCAATAAATATCCTTAGGAGGACTTCCAGCTTCCAGAAGCCTTTGAGTCAGACTTTAAGCCAGAACTCTAAAACTCTCAGAATATGCAAAGTTAATGAGGGTCAATGTTGGTAGATGTACCAGGAAAAGCTGCATTGCATTTCCTGTGTTGCAATTAGAGTTTTCCTTCTGGACTAATGAAAGTATTAAAGTCTTCAATGTAAATAAATCCAGTGAACAAATTTCAAACTGTGACCTTGACAAGAAACAGTTTTTTGAAATCTTAACAAAACATTATGAAATCTGAAAATCAAATCTCTATTTTCTTAAATTCAGTGACGGGGGGTTATCCCTGAAATATCATATGCAGGCACTTTGTTTCCTAACTTATTAATATAATTTGAAGTTTAAAATATATTAATTTATGTTTAATTATCAGCAACTTATTTTTTTTTAAGAGAGCATTTCCTTTGATCTTAAAAATATACTAGGATATAAATCACAGTGTTGTAAATTTTTAAAACTAGAAAAAGACTAACACTTGAAATTTTTAAGAGACTGAGTGTATTACTCTTATTGTAGTAAGGAATTTTGTAGTACTGTTGATGTTTTCCTATTTCTAGGTTCCAACTTGGAAAATCTGAAACTAGTATAGCAACATTGAATTATTTCAAGTGGCTTTCTGTAAAAGAGCCATTGTGTGACTAAGAAGGACGTTTTTGACATATAATACATATGTATGACATCCTACAAGGCAGAGAAGTTCTGCTGATAAAGGAGGAAAAGATGAAATGCCATTTGTGAAACAAGGGGTGTCCTGCAGGTTACTCATATATGGAGAAACCAGCCAAATAAGTGGAGATTAAGCAGGGTATTTTGCATACAGGTAAGAAATAAAAAGTGTTCTGCATGTACAAGCCAAAATGAGCAATTTGTTGGTTAAATAATGACCATAGGCTTGGGGGCGTGAATGTAACAGAACGCAGCATTCACATCGGAATGGTTAATAAAATAGCTCTCTGAAATTTTTGCTTTTGTTTAGGCACACAGTCTTAGGTCCATTTCTAAAAAAGAACACCTGTCTATAAAAACTGATCAGTGGTTTTTTTTATCCAAAGGTAAAGTAATAGCCTCAAAGACATTAACAGCATGATACATATTCCCAGTATATATAGTAACCTTGTCATGGAAAGTAGCAAACAATTCAGTTTTAAATTAAGAAGTAGGATGTTTATGGTAATTTTTCAGAAATAAGTGAGACAGGAGTTGCGTACTTTTACATGCAAAAGGCAGATCTTCTGAGTGAATTCACAGTGGCATCTCTTCTGGTCAGCTTTTCCCCTTGTGCTCTGCAGTGAAAAGGATCTAAGGTGTGCTGAGTTCAGGCAGAATCTTTAGTGTGTGCATTGTGGTTTATAATAACCTTGGACATCTTGGGAAGTGTTATAGAGGAGGAAAATTTTAAAGAAAATAAAATTTAAATGATTTTAAAGTAATCCTCTTTTTCAAATCTCACTGTGAGAGTAAGTGACTAAAAGGACCATGATGCTCAATTATGAATTTTTTCTTCCTGTGTAGTGAAAGATCTTACTGATAAATTGCATCACATTAGTGAAAAACCCAAATACCTAGTTCATTAAAAGATAACTGCATCATGAAATACAGGAAACAGCCTCTTGAAAGTGTTTGTCAATGCACATAAAGCACCTTTACTTGTTTCAATTTAATTTGAAACTCAAGCATTGCAAAATCACCAAGCTGCATTTTCCTTATCGGCATAATTTATGAAGCAGAATTTCTGGAACTACAGTTGTTTGCTTAGTTTCCATTTTCTCTCCTATTCTCAGTATAATAATCATGCTGATTCCTAGAAGCAGGGGAAAAAAACCCTCTTCTTCCACAGCAGCTTACAAAGTCTATTCAACTCAGACTTCTTACACGTTAATACCCCTTAGGTACTTCAAATGCTTTCTGTTTGTGTATGAAAGTGTTCATACTGGAATTTCCTCACTTTTGAGTAATTGAGTGCAATATCTCCTAATGGTATTAGAACCACAATGCAATAAAATATAAAAAGATGCTGCCAGTAGCTGATTCAGTTACATATTTCATATCAAATTTTAGCACCAGAGACTGTGAAATGTGTAATATGGTCTTATAAATTGGCCAGCATGGATCAGCCCTAGCAGGAGCCTCAGAGCCATCTGGCTGTAGCTTGAGATCTCTCTCCAGAGAGCAAATCAAGTGTCAGAGTGCATCTTTCTGTTAGTTAGAGTGAAACAACTATAACTTACTATTTCAAAGCTTGTGGTTTGGAAATAACCAGTGGAACCTGCAGATAACGACATGATTTGAAACTCGGGATTACATTCCCTGTAACCATACTGACATTGAAGGGATCCATGGGCAGAACTAAACCCTTAACTTTGAGGTTTGAAACCATCACCAGCTGCATTTTTGCAGAGCTTTATTGGAGTGTGTTAGGAAGGTGTGTGGAGTGGCAAGAGGACCATCACAGAAATGAAGAGTCACTGAGACCATCAGTAGCAACAATTTAAACTTTGCAGTAACCTTTACTCATGGAAAGGCTCTTTGTAATTAGCAGGGGATCTTTTGTCAGCGGGAAGCTGGGTAATGGATAGTGAACCTTTCTTGGCTGAAGAGAGAATGAAATACCTTTGAGGATACAGGACTGGATCTGAGGATGCAGAGCTGCAGAAAAGTGTAATTAATAGAGGAAATTTCATTCTTTGTAGCACAAAGATTGTCATCTTTGAAGAGGATATTGCAGACTATGCTTGTTCTGGTATACCTAAAATAGCCTGAGCTCCTACGGCAAGATTCCTACTGTGGATAAAGCAACATGAGCTTAGTTTTATACTTTACTATTTCTGTGAAAACACATATATCTGACCACTAAGGCAACAACCAGACTAGCATGAGACAGAAGAATGTCACTGATGTGTAAGAGCAGAGCTTTGGTAAGTCCTGTATAATAATCACAATCCAATTTGCGGTCTAACAAGTTATTATTAATAACAGTAGTTAATAAAGAGATAGCAGTATCTCTTTGAAGAGAAGATTGCTAAAGCCTTTTGCAGCTGAATAGTGAGATGGTTCCTAAGCCAGATAGAGCAGTCAGATTCCGGCAGAAGGGTTTTTCCCCACCGTGTTGGCTTTGGGGTGGTGTCCCTGGCAAAATGTTTTACATATCTTTAGAAGTGTTAGCGAACGAATTAAGTGTGAATGGCTGTGTTTGACTCTCCCTTCTTACCAGCCATAGTTTTTACAGAGGATGCTCCGAGGGCCCCCAAAAACCCACGGTGTGAATTCCTTGCCACCGGCACGAGCTGTCCAGTGCTGCAGTGCTGTGCCAGTGACTACTGCTTCGCTTCCTGGGACTCCCTGAGCAGATGACGGGAATTTCTGTGAATAAAGGGTGAAATACTGAGCACACAGGTTGCAGGAGAGGTGAATTCTTCTGTCATTTCTTTTAGCCTTCAAAGCAAATTAAAATGCACAAACAGCTGGTGTACACCTGCTCCTGGATTTAGGTCCTACTTGCCTCATATCTTCAGCTCAGAAGACTTTAACTTTTCTATATTTTCTGAGTGTTACTTTCCAGTATTTTCTAAATCAAGTTATGCTTTTGATGTTATACATGGAATACATAAGCTTTTTAAAAATTGCTTGTTTATCAGAAAAAAAAAAAGAGGCTTAAGAGGAAAAAGATAAGAAATTTAAAATATTCTGTATGCCTCCTTTATACAAATTGGAAGTGTATGGATATTATATGTATGAAATTTAGAACCGCTGAGAAAGTGAAATTTATGTCCCAAGAGGAATTTCAACATTTTGATGCCAGTTTTATCTTTGAGGAAAATGATAATCAAAATATTCTTATGGCTTTCAGAACAAAACCTTAAAAAATACTAAGTTAAGAAACATTTAGAAGAAAATATCTGATAAAAATTATGTGGAGTATCAGCATACTGATTTTATATAAAATATTTTTAAAACTGCACATGAGAAATTAACTGGAGTCTGTGATTCTTTTTATTATTTCCTTTTAGATCAAACTTCCTGTTTCATTACTGTTCCTTAAATAAAACATAAATAAATTACAAACAGTTGAGGGGTTGTGCTCTCCTGGAAGAAATCTGAGATTTAATATATAAAATAGTTTATGGCGTAAGTTGTGGATTTCTCATGTGGTTTGTATAAAATAACTTCATTGCTTGAAGTAGCCTTGTAAGACCATTACTGTGAAATCAGTGATAATTATTTTCTGACAAATAGATAGTAAAATAGTTCTTATATTCTTTGTTGTTTACAGTAAAATATAAGTGAACAACATGAAAAGGGGAAGGCACAAGAAGAAAAGCTCATAGGTGTATATGTTGAGGTTGGAATAAAGCAATATGTTGTGCAAGGTCTTCATTACATTCCAAATGTGAACAAAAGGATCAGTGGCTAGATGAAATATTAAATGTTGGCATTTCATACAACATCCAGGGGGAGCATGCCACAAACAACCAGTAATTGGAAATAAAACACCCCTGTGAATAAGTTTTGTTTATAGAGATGAGAAATAAGACTTACAGCTCAATAGATCCAAGGTACTGCTATAGGCGTATTTGACTTGCTTGCACATTATGAGCTATGACAAATAAATAAAATAATAGAGATCTCTTACAACAGAAAGGAATTGAAGCACAAATGCGAAAAATAGTGAACTTGTCTGTTTAAGCTGAGACTCATTCATCTACAGGCTGGCACAATCTATGATTGATTTTCAGATTTTAAGAGCAGTCATTCTCTTTGAGCAAAGATCCACGTTCTTCTTCTGGAGAACAGGTTAGAGGCCCAGACCTGGAAATGCTTGAAGCCCATTTGTTGAATTATATTTGTCCAATAATTTATGCAAACATATACTTAATATTGACAGAGAAAATTATCCGTATCCTGAGATATTCTTACTTAGATGTGGTCTTTGTGTTTTAACTTCAGGCATTATGCTTATTCTTAATTAACTTGTCTTAAACAGCTTAAGTGTAAAACAGTCGGATTAACAATTATGTGTGAAGACAGTAGGATGATGAAAAGGACTCAGAATAGGATAAACTAGGAGGATACATCTGCCTTTTACATCAGAAGGAAACTTTTCACCCATTTTTTCTTAATTTTTCTCTGAGTTTTCTCCAGCTGCATGATTTGTTTCAGGCTGATTTTACTACAAAGGACTGACATAAATTAGTACCAGGCACCTGAGAATTCATGGAGAGTATTTTAAAGATGTCTTCTTTTTTTTTTTTTTTCCCCTGATGAAAACCTCAACACTTATTGATAAGTTTGGGTCAGTTTATTTTTTTAAGTTTGACAACTTTTCTTACTTAGAATTAGAAGCTTATTTTCTGTCTGCAAAACTAACAATAAAATACTATTGATGCAGGTGTCAAGAGGCATTTTCAACCTTTTTTGGAGCTGTGCTTGTCCTGTGTGTTCTATGACTAAGTCCAGAATCTCTTTACATGTGTAAATTTAGTAAGTAACAGTTAAGAGTTTAGTCAGCTTCTATGTCATTGCTTTCTCCCTCCATGGGAAGCCAACCTCTAAGGCTCTGAACATCTGCTGCCGTGGAGCAGAATGACAGTGCTGGTGTCAGAGTGGAGCACTGGTGCTGGAATTAGGGACAGCTCTATTCTCGTTTAGCATATGGCAACATGTGTTCTCATCAGTCATTTATCTGATAATATGTGCCTACATCTGAATCTTAATGAGGAGGGGAGACTGATGAGTGAAGGCCTGCCCTTGGACACACAGAGTTCTTCAGAATCATCACAAACAAGGTTAAACAAAGATCAGTTGAAATGAATTCCTCTCAAAAGTCCCAATTGCGTACTTGGAACTAATTTCTACAGGTAATTGGAAATCTTCTGACATTTATAACTGTCAGTTTCTATGGACAATTCTGGTTCTGCCACTCTAAGGGGCATGTTCAAGTGACTGGTAGCAACCAGGATTATGTCCATGAAACATTGATTAGAAGCTCTCAATTGAATGAACTCTGTATTGGAAAAAAACAGTAGATTTTACTTTAATAATGGAAAAGGAACAGTGTTCTTTCTCTGATAACTACTTAAACCTGCATAGAAACTGATGAAAGCTTTACTGATAATTGTTCCCTATTGATGGAAAATAAGATGATAGATAAAACTAGAATATCAGCTTTAAATACTTTATCTGAGCTGCTATGACTGAAAAATAAAGATGAGATAGTCACAAAGTTAAATTGTTTCAAGGTTATATGACAAGACTAATGGCTCTTCACATTGCTTTGTTTTTTTCCTTTCAAGACTGAACAGCACGTACAGTTTTGTGTATTTCTATAAACCAAGGTGGTTGAAATTATGTAAACATTTGCCATAATATAATTGACTGTGTCTCACTGGAGCTCATGTTTGGGAACCCTGCTAGACGTTAAATTGCAAGCAATGCGGAACTGGTGCAGAACTTGAAAAGAGTTGTAATCTCTACTTGATTACAATTTTACTTTTTTTATTATCAGGGTATAGGTTTGGACAAATGTCAACAAACCTGATACAAGGTCTCCCACGGTGTGTCAAGATCTAGTCCTAAGAGAACAATCCAGCTCCTGTTAGAATGGATAGCAACCTTTCCATCACCATTAATTATTTCTGGATTGGACCTTAAACTGTTTCCAGGTGTGTTTTTAAAGTTCTACAGAGAACCCTTTTACTAGAAAAAGCCATACTTGCACCAGTGATGTCTAACAGTTTGGAAAATGCATGTCAAGCTTTGTGTTAAAGATTCACTCAATGGAAATTATTTTTTTTAAAATTTAAAAAATATATAACTTCTTGCAATATTGGAGATTTTCTCTGCTACTGCTTGAGAGCAGAATACACTCAAGTTACCTGATTTCCTTCTGATCATGGACAGCATTCCTGCATTAAATCAATTGCTGTTCCTTTGTACATACTCCATGACATTGAAATTTGCTCCTCAAACTATCCTAATGTTTAATGTTTAAATTAGTCTGCTCTGTTTAAATGACACTTTTGGCTTTGCACTCAGGAAATGATTTTGCAGTAAAAAAGAAGGACAGCAGAAAAATCAAGGTCTCTCAAGTCCAGAAGATTCCTGAGACTATCCTGATATTTTAATGCAATATTAGTAGCATTTCATGTAAGAAAATTATTTTCATTTCCCTGAAATAAACATTTTTAAATACAATTATACTGGGAATTTTTTGAGATTTCTAATGGTAATTCTGGTATTTCAGAAGATGGTTTTCCAAAGAGTAAGTTTTAGAATATTGTGCAAAATTCAATCTGAATAGACTTAGGACAGCAAAGATTGGTACATAAAAGTTCACAGAAAGTTGATACCTTGAGGAATGAAGTTCCCACACTTTTTTTGGTGGCATCTCTGGTTAAGAGTCTCCTCTGCCTTCAACATCTCTCCAGAGATCCCTCAGCCAGGACAACATAGGGAACCTGTAGCTGAATCACTAGGAATTTGACCCAAGTTAGTAATGACCCACCATTTTTGTTTTGATTTCTCTTGTCCCAGGAGAAACAGGAGGTGGAATAGAGGTAAGAATTAATATTTAAAGGTGTTAGGAAAGGGAACTGCACGTGTTTTGAAACTAAAGACCTTAGAATAAATGATGTCAATTTTGCTTTTTTTTTTTCTGTTTGCTTATTACATTGGTATCCATTTCCCATTTGAAGGGAATTTTAGGCAAATCAGACTTTCTTGTGTCAGTTCCACAGGACAAAGAATAGCTGCAATATGTTACAAGTAAAGGTGGCTTCTGGAGCCCGGAGTGCATTGGTCTCGTTTTGCACTGCTGTGCTCTGTTGGGACAGGGTGAGTTGAAGCTGCATAAGAAGCAGGTTCTGAAAACAGTCTTTCACACAGAAGTGCACTTTAAGTTAGCCAAGAGTTTCAATGATGCCAGAGAAGGAAACCCTATCCCCACTTTTTCATTCCAGCCACTACCTTTTGTTTACACAAGTGTCATCCATGCACAGTAATGCAAAAAATCCGGGAACAAATGTGTATTTATTTTGCCAGGTGAGTTGTGACTGGGATCAGCTCCCTGAGCAGCTACATGAGCATTTCTTCTGCCTGAAGTGAAGGGTTGGTTTTGTTAGTGTATGGAGGCCTTTGAGCAGCAACATTGGCTTGCAACAGCTTTCAGTGCTCAAGGACCTGTGAATGCATTTCTCAAGGAAAGACTGGCAGCTTGCTTTAAAACTAGGAGAGAAATGGAGAAAAGTTTACCTTAGCCTGGAATTTGGTCTCACTGTCTTGCATTTGTAAATCAGTGCTACACAGATTAGTTCATGCATCACCAAGCCCACAAAGAAGATATAGGAGTGTGTTCTCTGCCAAGCTCTGAGTTTTGTGCTACTTCCATTAACTGAGTTAAAAATACAGCCCAAAGAGTGAATCCAGGATAAATACCAGATGTAGAGAATAAAAGATATGCTTCAGTCCATCTTTTATCTGGACATCTGCAGTTTAATGACTCTTTCCCAGCTTGTTTGTGTTAACCTGACTTTATATCACACACAGTTTGTGTTTTCTTGCTTTACCCATTGATGCTCCCTCCGGGGCAGACAGTTCCTGGCTGTGTGGTGAGAGCACAGAGTCTGTGCATCAGGATATGTCTGCAGTTCCTGCATCTCCCTGGGACTATTTTCTGTGTTCACTCCTTGAAATAAGGATACATTTAATTTAAAGGAATGGGAACTTTATGGGATCATGTCTTCAGTTTGTATCTTTGTATCATGTACAATGAAGATGGTGAAGACAAAACAGATTAACCTGTTTTCCTGGTCCTCACTTTTATTACTTAGTCATCTACAATTAAGGAATGCTAATCTGATGGGGCAAGTGGTCAGCTCCAGTGGAACATTTCCAATTTCTCTCACCTCATTACACTACTGCAAGGGGAAAGCAGTCAAATTCTTTTTATACTATTATATATTTCAAAGAATAACATTCTTGCCTGGGCTGAGACTTTGTCTGACGAGTTTCAGTGCCATTTGAGTTCTTTATGCTTGAGCTACAAACCAAGGCAGGGAATAAAGGATTTTCATAATAGAAGTGCTCACACACCACATTAATTGTATCAGCATGAACTGTGGCACTACAATCAAGGTTGTTTTAATTTGACTAAAAATGAATAGATTACTGTGAATCAATTGCAATCTAATAAGGGTCTTACTGTAAAACCTACTGATAAAATGGAGTGGAATTGTTCTGAGCTGTGCTCCTGGGAGTGAGATTTCAAAAGAACTTAAAGCTGACTTTTCTAAATCTTTGATCAGTGATACTAATGGAAATAGAGAAATACCTATCTCCCAGTGTTTCCACTTTTCATTAAACTGTTGCCAGATTATTATTAGAAGAAAATTCTCTTCCTTAAAGATTTAATCTGAGAGGAACTGAGCAGCTCCAGGGTAGAGTTGTATGCTCTTATTGTCTGTACAGGGAGCTGAGGGTACTTAGCAATTCATAGAATTTGGCTCATAAGCTCAGAAAAAGATGCATGTGGATTGTCTAAAGTGTCTCAGACAGGTGTCTAAGACAAGTGTGATTCATCCCAGTTTTAAGTAGTTGCCTTCAGGTGGACTCTAAAATCAGCTCATCTCTGCATTGTCCCAAACTCTGGTCTAAATAACTGTGTTTTGACTAAATGCCTAAATTTTTTCATGACTAAAATTAGGAAGGAATAAGAATCATTATGTTTTAGTGAAAATTCTTTTACTCAGATTATTGGTAATCTGAGCCCGAGACTGCTTCACAATTTCCATAGTAAAAACCACATGCTGAAGGTTAAGTTACAAGAAATCAAACCCTGTCTGTGTGTTCCATCTTCCCCCAGAAAGAATCCAATATAAACTTGACAAACTCACATCTGATTGTAAGAAATATAAAACATATTTGGATTTCCAGGGATTATTCTGTTATCCCACAGGCTTTTTTATTAATGCTGCTAGTTAAGAGTTCAAAATTTCTATTTAATGACTAGAAACATAAAGTCTGTTTTCCTAGTACTTTTAGACACACATTTTGACAGCTTTTTTATGTTGCTGAATGTATTGATTCTGAAAGTTTTGTAAATGGCTGTTTGACTAAGCATTTGTGCCATCAAAGCTATATTTGTCATTTGCTATTTTGAAGCAAAAAAATTCAAATGGAAAGCAAATTGGCATGTATAAAAGTATCAGGGATATTCATAGATAGAATTAATAATGATGACAGCATTTGAAAGCACTTTAACTTCTACTTGCAGATGTTAACCAACTTTTAACTGTCAGAGTTCAGGCAAAGAACTGTGTGAGTTGTCTTGATTAGTTTCCCTTTGCTGTTACAGAATTTTTCTGCCTTCTTTTGAAAGACCCAGTACTGAAAACTGTCAGATGCAAAGTATTGGACTATATGCAAGATAGTTCATTCCAGGATGGCATATCCTGTGATCCTGGAGGCTTTTTCTAATTTGCAATTCTCATATATTTCTTTTTTTTTTTTTTCCCTAAACCTCAGTCACACTGTCAAGGAGAAGAAATAACTCTGCGTGATTTAGCCGACCAAATATGTCAGAAATCATGAAAAACGACTAGTCTTATAGTAAGTGATCAAAGAAAAGGAAAGAGAAGGAAAGTTATATTCCCAGACTATCTGGGAAACACTTATTGATAGAAAATGCATTTGTTGAACTTAGGGAGCATTTTATGAATGATTCATAAACAGGATAGTGATAGATTTTGCAGCAAGTAGAAGCAGTAGCAAATAATTTGAAAAACCTTGAAAAAACAATGTTTGATATTCTCAGATTAATCACTTAACTGAGGCTCTATGGGTTAAATTAGTAATCACTAATTTCAGACAAACATATTTTGACTTAACTATAGATTTATTATCTGCACAGTAAGGCAGGATGCTAAGAAAGAGGATTTTTTTCTCTAGACTGTGGAATCTCTGGAAATGCTACATTGAGTGAAGTAAATCTCTTGTTCTCTTTCCATTATTCTCCAGTCACATTGAGAAGAAAAGAAAAACTCATTTGGAGTTGATTTTCTCCATTTATGTGCAAGAGTGTGGGGACTGAGTTACTCCTCTGAGAAGTGGAAGATGTTGAATTGGTGGATATTGTCCATCTGAAAAAGAGCAAAGATTTTAAGTCTAGGATTCCCAGCTTTAATGAGAATGTCTGAACCTCCTTCCAGGGAAGGAGTTACCTCAGTCTTTGCTGTAAAAGCTGTTCTTCTGCTTTGAATAAAATGCATGAATATTCATGGACAAAGAATGAGTAAGAATAATTCTTTGATTTGCTGATTTGGTAATCTAAAAATCTAATCCCTAACATACAAAATATACTACTTTGTGCTGAAAGACCAGCTTCGACATGAGATTGAGAAATATGGAGGGGGGGTGAGGAGGAAGGATCAAGTGAACAGGCATGGGTGGGAATAACAATGAAGAAAAATATGATGGGATGTTTAACCAAAGAGGATGAAGAAAAGAGGATTCATGATCAGTTGGCTTTCAACATGCATATGGTGCCAGGACTGTACTAAACCTCTCTCAGTGGTATTCAAGGGCTGACATTTATGCACCATTAAGGGATTTTCTGAATAGTCACCCAAGTCTAGCAAATTCATGAGTCTCTCCTCTATTCTACAAGCCAGAAGTCACTTAAACCTTTGTATTTCTACTTACGTTCCTTGACACTGGTTCTGTGCTAACAAACCCAAAGTCAGCAAGGCATTTGAGAACATGATTATTTCTGGTCCAAATCACCCCTTTCTTTTTTAAAACAACCCCTCCAAACACAGTCATTGCCTTCTTCATAATGGCCAGTGGAAAAAAAAAAAGGAAGAAAAAAACCCCCAAGTCATTAAAGTCTGTACTCCTGTCTAGTGATATAAAGGAATAAGGGAGAAAAATTTACTAGGATTTGAATTTGGTATCATTTACTTCAAGTTTTTTTCTTGTTTTCGCTCTATGACTTAACCCTACTTCGAGCTGAGCATTAGTGGCCGTAGAGCTGGGGTCAGTGGCATTCCTCCCAGCAGCTCTGGAGATATTTCACGTTTCCTAGCTACTCTGGGAATGCTGCATAATGCTGCCAACCTCCCTTGCTCTGGGAACAAGCTTGTCCTTCCAGATCTCTGCTGATTTTTGCAGAGTACCAAGCTGCTTAAGAAGACAGTCATGAAGTGTTGGCTCTTTCTTCATAATTAATTTATTTATCCTTTATCCATAATAGTTGCTCATTTCAAACATTTATTCATTGAGAAAGCTCCCTCACTCACAGATGTTGTATAGATTTTTAATTTTCTCCTGTAAACATTATATGATGCCTGTCAATTGCCACTTTTGTCTAAGGTTTTAGGAATTAGATCAGCCTGAGTAAAGTAGAACAAAGTAATTTCAAAGTAAACTGAATGTTTTTGTACCAAGCAACTGAAAAAAAGAAACACTAATCTAAAATTCCTATTTTGATATAGATCAGCCAGACTTTCTTTCCTTGAAAGGCTACATGATGTGTTTCCAGTCAAATTAGGTGTGGACATAACCACTGCTTGCAGCTGTTATTGGGTAACAGAGTGTTTCATGTCAGAGCCTGACCCTGACACTTACATCTAGCTTTGTGTTCTAGACAGAAATCCTATATTTGAGGATATTTAAAGTTTGGTCCCTTCTAGGGGTCTCTTTCATATTAATGACAAAAATTTAAATGTATTACTGAACCTATGTGAAAATCCACGGGAGCAAAATAGATTCTGTTTTAAGTGTGAACATTATTAAAGTTAATCATACATTAACATTTCATTGAATAAAGATAGATTTAAGTGTTGCTTAGACATTTCCCTGAGTCAGTGACTTGGGTTGGTCCATTACCATGTAAGGCCATCTGTGAGTTTTAGACATAAATTTGAATTCTGGGAATCTTTGGACAGAACAGATATGTGTTGTGGGTTTTTGGATTCAATGTGAAAACTTTAGAATAACGTTGTTAACATTGTTTGCAAAATAACTGCAGTAGCTATATATCCTATCTAGTCCAGATGGATAAAATCTCTAAGGGACATTTGTTTTTATGGCCTCTAACTTATTATTTTAACGCCTAACTTTTATGAGGCAAACTCATTATTTTTAGCAGTCTTTTACTGTCTCTTAAATGCAGTGAAAGGCAAAAAAGGACCACAAATCTGTTATATTTAAAGCTTCTGAAGCAAATTTCAGCAATCACCGTAGATCTTGTGCATTTCTTAAATAAAAATAAGGGTAACTGTCTCTTGACCAAGGCTTTTACCCTCTGAATGAGTCAGACATTATATTCAAGGCTTTGTCTCTATTATTGACTCAGGGATGTTTGGTGATAATATTCCATCAGGCTGTGTTAACATCAGTGTAATTTGGCTCAAAGTTCAGCCCAATACATGCTGTGTAGTCTGTTTTAGAGTTGTTAAAAAAATCTGAAGATGGACACAGAACTATATGAAAAGGATTGATGTACCCTCAGGAGGTCACTGATCTCCTTTACTAATCGCAGACAGATTCAGGTTTCCCTGAATAAAATTTGACAGCCATTTGTCCAACCTGTTTTTAAAATAGCCCAGTGATGCAGAATCCCTATCTTCTCTCAACAGTTGTGTTTTAGGTCTTAATTCTCTTGCCATTCAGCATGTTCTTAATGTATAGGATAAATCTCCCTTGTGGTAACTTAAATCCATTACTTACTGTCCTGGGGAACACATTAGTGCTTTCTTCTCTTTGCCATCCCCTTGATGACATCAACTGTCATTTGAAGTAGATACTCATTTCCCCCCTTGGTCTTCTTTCAGCTAAATAAAAGCATTACTTTCCAGCTTTTTTCACAGATTTTGCTGGAAAAGTCTTGGGTTTTTTTCTCTTTTTTGAACTTCAGTAGATCCAGCTATAATGTTGTGCCCAGATCTGATGTACTGCAGCTGAGCCCCACTGATATTACAGAGTTCAGATATCTCACACACAGCATTCCTACACATCTGCTATGTTATAGTCCTGTGGATGTGTGTTCCTTTCCTGGTCCATTAATTCTCAGGTCACCTTCTGTAGAACCATTTCTGTTCTGTCCTGTAGCTGTGTGTCACTTTGTGGCACACACTGAATTACTTATTATTTTACTGATTTTACCACATCCTTTCAAATTCCATTCCTGTCCTCAGAAGTGCTTGCCATCCCTCTCAAATTGTTCTCACCTTCAAATTAAAAGCGCTTTCTCTTGTGTCATCTAAATCATTACTGATGGACCTTAGTGTCTTGAGTACAGGATGGATTTAGGATGGCAGAGTTCTGCTAATGGCAAACTTGAACCAGTTCTTCATGGGATCCAGTTTGCTTCTAAAATAGTTCATATGTTGCACTTTTACCTTTAATATTTATTTGTGGAGTAGAAGTGTTCAGTGTTCTGAGAACAGGCATTTCCTGATAAGTGCAGACAGGAGGAATGACACATTTTGAGCTGACTAGAATGCAAAGATTGCTATTCTTAATGAATGTAGAACAGACCTTGGAGGTTTGGCAGGGTCAATTTTGAGTGAAGAAACAGGTGGGACTGAACATGAACGATTGGGTTTCTCAGATCTGTTAATATTAGAAGAACATATGAGTCATTTGTGAACCAGTTCTGCTGTGGTATAACCAATCCACAGCTCCATTACCTACTTGCACATCCTGCACAGACATTGTTATGTCTTCTCAGTACTTTAAACATTTTTTCGTAATCCTTTCAAATTTTCTCTTTCACATCTTGATACAGAAGTCCTTGGAAAACTGAAAGGATTTTTTTGTTTCATAAATAATATACATTATGTCACTGAGATGCAGTTTAAAACAGGTTCATAGCATTTTTTGCTGAATAATAGGAAGGAGGGGCTTTTCTCTATTCATGTTGACCAGAACTTTGTCCCAAAAGAATATTATTTTCAATTTGATAAAAATTGAAAAATATATGTTTGGTAGATTTGAATCTTTCTGGCCAAATCAAATTTCTCAGCTTTGCCTCCTATAGAATGTTCCCATAAGTGAACATTCTGTAATTTTTAAACAACATTTAAGCAGATTTTATTTGCTGCAGAGAAAGATAATATTAAGATTTTTTTTATTGTTTTATTCATCTTTGTACCAAAATATTGAAAGTCTAAAAATATTTTATAATCTTATGTAAATCATACAAACCAGGACATTTACATCCTTTTAAATAATCAGACCATGATAATATGAATGAAGAATACTGCAAGTAATTATGAATATATATATATGGGAAGTTATACAAGAGTGATGTTTCAGATAAAGTTTTATTAAAACTGAAAAAAGCCATTTAATCATTTCCTCACAAATGCTTGGTACTGAATACTGCTGAAGCTGTATCAGCAATTTGTTGTGAAACAGCATTAAATGTGAAAGCAAACCAATATGAACCGAAGGAATCCTCTTAGGGAAATTTTTGTTTGGGTGGCAAAAATGGGTTTGATAAATTTACTTTATAATTCCAAAGAAATTACCTAGTTCAACATCATTTACAGTCCAATATAATTAGATCTTGAGTAATGCGTAACTGATTGTATTTGTAGTGCAAACAAAACCCCACTGTGTCTCTGCAGATCAGAATATTGATGATTTCATATGGAAGAATAGATTAGAGACACAGATGGCTTAAGAGACCACGCTGACACTACAGCTCCCTGAAACTTTGCAGCATGCCAGGAGTGCAATCTTGCACTTTTACAACTACGGAAAGGTGTCCAGTGTGGGACACTGGATTTCTGCTAATTGGGGGAAGGTGCATCTATGAATCAGAGAGCCTGTGTCTTATGTAGGTACCAGAAAAAGTCAGAGCAAGAGGGTCAGCTTTTTTGTGTCTTGGCGTCAGCGCTGTGCTCACTCTTTGCTGAGGACAGCACCGTGCAAAATGCTACTCCATAGCAGCTCTGAGCTGTTTAATCCTTAATCTCTGGGTTGATGATTTTTTGTCACAAACTCTCAAAAGCCAGACTAAATGTCAGAATATTTTTATATTTGCATTCCTGTGAAAATGTTTTCTCTGCATATTCTTAGATTTTGACATGAAATGTGTTTTCAGCACTCAGAGATACATCCAGATTGAATTCAATTGAGAGCTGGATCATAAATGAAAGAGAATATTGATGTTTAGCAACATAAACACGTTGATGGACATTAGGTGATTACTATCAGCTTAATTCAGTGTACCAGCCCACCTTTGTGTGCTGTGCTGTGCAAGTCCTTTATTAAAAAGTGTAACAAGAAAAAGGGAGGATTCTTTTAGACCACGTTTACAGGTCTATGTTCAACTATTACTGAACAAAAAGTGCAGTCAATCAACAGCATGAATGTATCAGAGAATATCAGTGATCATACTTTCTTGAGTATTTATCACACACAGATATGGTGCGTGTGAATTTGTAGAGCTGTTAAGTAAGAGGTTAAAGTTGCAATGAATTTATATTTCAGGAAGAGATACAGGAAACAAATGCAGAGGAAATTTAATTAGGTGAATGGAATTATGCATTTTTTAAATGGTTTTGGCAAAGTACAGAGGAATAGGAAATGAACTGACTTATGTAAGCACGAAACTGATGGGCCTACTCTGAGATAATATTAAGAAAGTGTCCTTTGGAGGCATGTTTAGTTCTTTAGGAAATAAAAAAAAAGACAGTTAAAAAATATTTGAAACTGCAGAGCAGAGTAGCCCTGGTGATCATTTGGAATCACTGAGAAATCTCAAATATGAGCTTTGTGTAAAGTAGAAAAGATTAGTCATCATCAATAGTTATTTAACTGTAAGATTGAAAGGCTTTAGAAGAGATGAAATGCTTCAAAGAACTAAGTAAAATGTGAGTTGGTTTGAAATAGGCAGCTTTTTAGTAAATAATGAATCTATCTTGCTAAATGATTAATATTTTCACAAACAGATGATTCTTTAATCTATTTGATGCAAGCATAGAACAAACTAATGTCTGGAACTTGAAGCTAGCAAAATTGAGATAAAGAAATTAAAATAAGGAGAACTTATGTAAGTGGATATAATTAATTATTATTTCCATTTGCATCATTAGCTGACTCTGTCACATACTGCCTTCCATCAGCTCCATCTGCCATTCATAAACAAATCTGAAGGTCCAAAGCTTCCTTACACTACAGCAGAAAGAGATGTTCTGGTGTTTGTTCTTGGTCATGCTGTCTTAGAAAGCTGGGACCTACACCCTGTATTCTGAAAGATCATCTGTGCTCACACAATAAATCTGACTCCACAAACCCCTTGAATGGCACGTGTTCCTCTTGGCTGTTTGAATATCTGGTATGGGATGTCCAGAGCTGCCAGATTCAGGAAATTCTGGAGACCAATAAAAAATTTTCCCAATCAAAAGAGCTATCTTTAGTTAGTTTCTAGAAACTAACTGCTTTATAGAAGCTCACCTTAAAACTAAAGATAGCTATTTTGTTATGTAAACCAGATTGATTTCAACAACCTTGGAGTTCAAGGGATGTTGCTGGCATGGCAATAAGGCCGAGTTCAGGCAACTGAGGCTTGCTGGTTTTTATGTTGAGCTGAACAAACATTTATTAAGGGATGTGTTATTTTATTGGGCTTCTCCTCTGGTTTTGTTGTTGTTCAGACTTCAGTTTGTGCTGATAACTCTGTGGACATGTTTTGAATTCTGAGAATGTGAAATCCAACCATCCCAATGTTGTGTTTCAGTGCAGCCATAGCTTCTGAAATAATGAATGCTGTCCAAAGAGGTCAAACAGAACCAAATCAGTATTTTATTACACTGCCCAGCTCCTCCTTTATTTCCAGGCAAAGTCCTTAATTCCTTGTAATTTTCTGTCAGTGTTCTGATACCTGCCCCCTGGGTAAGAACTGCAGAAAATCAATGTTCAGTCAGGTCAGGTCAATCAGGTCAGTTTAAGGTCACCTGTAATGCTGCAGCATCACAAGAGGCCTGAGGGTCTGTCACAGCATCATAACATCAGAGCTGTTCCATTAGAGCAGCCTGTTGAAAAAGACTTAATTATTACTTCCTTTCTTCACTGCTCTTTTCCCTTTCCTCTCCCTGACAGATTACTTGCCCTAATATTTTATACAATACTCAGTCTTACTTAACATTGTCCAGCTGAAATGGTAAAATCTCCCAGATTTCATAGGCCCAAGTATTAATGTACTTTGCACTTTGCTTTTGAATGAACTACAAATAAGTGCTCTCATAAAGAGGCCTCTGCCAACAAAACATTCCCAAGGTATGGCACTTGATTTTAGCTCACCTCTAAGTAAAGGATTTTGTTGAAAGCATTTAAGTAATTTCAGTGGTCTTTCTCATCTTTTAAAAGTTTTTTAATTCAGGCTTTACACATGTGTACTGGTTTTGGCTGGCTTGGAGTTCAATTACTTCGTAGTAGCTTGCATGGTGCTATGTTTTAGTGGGACTAAAACAACCTCAGCAACACACACATGTTTTAGCTGTCGCTGGGCAGAGCTCACCCAGAGCCAAGGCCTTTCCTGCTCCTCACTCCACCCCACCAGAGGCACTGGGAGGGGGCACAGCTGGGACCGCTGACCCTAGCTGACCCAAGGGGTGTCCCAGCCCAAATGGATCCTGCTCGGCATATAAAGCTGAGGAGAAGGAGGAAGGGGGGACATTCAGAGTGATGGCATTTGCCTTCCCAAGTTGTGTGATGGAGCCCTGCTGTCCCCAGAATGCCTAAACACCCATTTGCCCATGGAAAGTAGTGAATTAGCTCCTCTTTTGCCTTGCCAGCACATGCAGCTTTTGCTTTACCTATTAAATTGTCTGTCTCAACCCACCAGTTTTCTCACATTTGTACTTCTGATTTGCTTCCTCATCCCACTGTGGGGGAGTGAATGGCTGAGAGGGGCTCAGCTGCCTCCTGGGATAACCCACAATAACATGTCCTTAGGTGTCCCTAAAACCCAGTCATTTTCTATTTCTTCTTCTGTTAAAAAGACTGAAGACAGCCAGTATTCTAACCATTTATCTTGTGGTTGTCTGTAGAGTTATAACAATATAGATGGCATAATTCAGTGTCATGAAAATCTATACGCATTTGACCTTACATTATACCATGTTAAAAAAAACACCCTATACATGCTTAATTGAACGGTATTTCATTCTCTTGCCTTTCCAACCAATATTCATTAAAAAGCTGGCTCATGCAAACAGATGCTTAAGGGTGCATTTCTAGCCTTCAGGGCATTTTAGAATGGCACTGTATTCTTCTGTTCTTCTCTGGTGAAACGCTTTCCCATTTGCCAGGAAAGGTAAAACCATATTCAACATGGAAGTTAAATCTTTTTTCATTTATCTTTCCTTTTGAAATTGTCCAAGGTGTCCAAAAACATTCAGGGAAAAAAAAATCTTGATAAATACCTACTAAAAAATACCAGCAGGATGGGATCACGTGCATATTAATATTTGCTGTGAAGGGCAGGGAGGAGGGAAGGATAAAACCTGTGACAATTCTTGNTGATAAATGCCTACTAAAAAATACCAGCAGGATGGGATCACGTGCATATTAATATTTGCTGTGAAGGGCAGGGAGGAGGGAAGGATAAAACCTGTGACAATTCTTGGGAGTAAAAAAAGCCACAAAATGAATGCAAATGAAGGAAATTATAAAGCCTGATTTAATTTGCCTGCTGAGTTTTTATTTTTTAATATGTTATGTGACTGTGGACTATGCCTGGCTATTGGTCCGTTCATTAGCTGGTCTTGAACAAATGGTATAAAATTTATTTGTTAATTTCCACTTTCTTTTATGTTTCCAGGAATTCAGATGTTTAGAAGAAAAAATTCCTCTCCATCTTCATAGTAAAGTGATAAGCAACCAGTAAGTGTTTTGGGGGATGGCATTTTCCTTTTGGCAACTTAATTAAATCAAATTTCATCCTTAGACCATTAATAGCTTTCTACAAGAAAGATCACTGATGAAATAATCAGGAAGAGAGGCCATCCAGGAAGAGTGAGACAGAGTATGCAAAAAATAACTACACCCAGATGAATCCATTGTGCCCTGTTTGGCATCAAGCATAGAAGAAGTACAAAGAAGATATCAATATTTTGCTTCTGCTTTTTTTATCTGAAAGGAAATAAAATCCCAGTGAAATAAAATTCGTGTTTGGGTGGTGGTTTCTACTTCTCTGTTTGTATTTTCTTCACTTAAATAGTTCTTTTCATCAAAATACTTGTATTTTTTTAACAAGTCTAAAGCCCACCTGTGTATACTCTTGTTGATGTTAAACTGGAGGATCTAGGTGTTCTGTCTGTCCTTAATATTTGTCAATGCAGGAAAAGCAACACTTTCTCTCTTTTGCAGTTCTGGGAGAGAAGGGTGAATTTCTTTACTTCAAGGGCTGGCTGCTGGAAAATTAAAAGGCTGTTGTAGCCTAACATAGATAAAGAGACCCAATAATGAGATATTTATTCACTGGTTTTATTTTCTTGTCATTTAGGTCTTGTCTAGAAATGTACTCTAGAGGAGAAAATAATAGTGGTATTAACTGCATGCTCGACTAATCAGTGTGTTGACACCTGCTCCAACAACAGAGTTCCCCTCAGAACACCCGTGGTTAGGCTGGTTTGCACAGTGTTCAAACGTGCCTGAGAGAGGTTCTGAAAGAAAATATTTCGTCAGTAGTACAGGTATTTGCAAGGCCTTTCTCCCAAGCACAGAGGGAACACAGGAACAAGCCTTAAGGTTCTTCTTGGACCACGTTACAATGGGCATTGGGTTCTAATGTTGGGGTGGAAGGAGGAAAGAGACAGTAGGCATTGTCAGAAATATAGAGATAATTCCGGGTGCAGGAAATTTCTGTAATCCATGATTTTTGTAGTATTCTTACACGAATTGCTTTTCACCTGCTTGGTCAGTACTTGGAATTTTTTTTCAGCTATGGATGTTGCACAGCACTTCTAAAATTAAGACATCCGCAGAGTAAATTGGTAGAAGACAGTTCAAAGAGTAGCATGTAGGGTGACATTCCCTGTGTTACATCTCATTTAATGAAGCCTGCAAATGCAGTCAGAAAGACCTTTTAAATTAAATTTCATAATTTGGCTTAGAACCTGAAATCAACTTACCTCCACAGAAATCAACAATTCTCTAACCACAGTAGTACAGAGCCTGGGAGCGGGTGAAAATATGAAGGCGGAAAGAGAACATAATTTTATTCTGCTTTCTTGGTGCTGGTAATGTCATAAACATCCTGCCATTCTGATATTATTGTGTTAATGTTAAAATATTTGGTTGATGCAAATAGGAGTCGAGATGTAATATTCTTTATATGGCATTGCCCAGAGCAAAGTGAGAACACCATGACAACAAGTAGCCTGCAAGCTGTCATGTTATTTGTGTTCAGCTTGCAGAACAGCTTATAAAAAGCTATCAGCTGACAGTCATCCTGAACGTCAATAGTAATTGAGAGAGAAAGAATAGAAGAATAACAAATGGTGAACATGAAAAAAAAAAAAGGATACAATAAAACACCCTAGGAACAATACTTTTCCATACGCTTTGAGTTTTCTTAAATGACAGTCATTTATTAAAAAATACAGCTTCTCAAGTAAAACCCTTGAATGCAACCACTTTAGCCTTCAGACATCGCCATTTCCCTTGTAGAGAACTTTACTAATAAAAGGTGACAGCACACAAGAAACCTTTCTAAAATTTTACTGAACAAAACCATCAAACATTTATTAAATTGACAAAGATGACTACAGGGATATGAAGAAATTTCTTTCGAAAGTACATATATTACATAGAAAAAATATCTGAAGAACAACAGACTCTGTGAACAGTAACACAGCATTCAAGGATATTGCCCACAGTGCTGTCAGGATCCTTATGGATATAGCTCTGGTGATTAAGCCTCACAGTAGTTATTAATCTATTTTTCGTTATTGCAAAATCAGCTTTCCTTGTGTAGGATTTTGGACTAGCTTATTATTGTTTTGCCATGTAGAGAAGTAGTAAGTGACTAGGAAGCAATGCATCTTTTTGTGCTGGTGAACACGATCACCCAGGTCACTGCCCCAGGGAAATTCAGTTCTAGGAAACAAACAAGAAGCAAGAGTCCACATTTTACAGGGCTGGCTTAGTTTCAGTGGGACTATTTGTGAGAACAAAGTGAGTGGCAATTGATCTTTTAACTACTACCGTTTCATTTGAAATGTAAAGTATGTGAAATTGCAGGCAGGTGTCTTAAATCTGAATTTTTACACACAATACATCACAAATTGACTTTTCCAGATGTAGCAAAAATAAAAATGGTGATAAAAAGCTAAAATGACCTACAGTTGGCAGTTCTGGCTGTCCCATGTTTTTCTGTATCCCTTGACACCTAACACTGGCATACATCAGGGAATGCAGAGACATGCTACCACTAGTGCTGTACTTTAGCACTTACCTATGGAAAAATCAAATTTGTCAGAAAGAGTGCAGGGCACCAGTAACATACATTGCTGATTTCCTCGAATGACACATGGGATCTAATAAACTACTTTTGCAGTGTGCTGCACCACTTTTCGAATACCAGGGAGCTGGAAACGTAAGCTCGTATTTGGCTTCATTAATGAGGTACCCTACTAAAAGTATGAGCAGTTCTGCTGACAGGCCATCTGTCTGCTGTCAGCCAGGAATCGATAGCCTGGTCCTCCACTGCATCAGCTGCACAGAAGCTTCGTGAAGAATTCAGTGAGCAATCCCTAGGAAGTAAACTGTTTAATTGTGCCTGTCTTAGCTGCCACTGTAAGAAATTAACATCTCAATTTTCTCTAAGTGTTAAGAGAACAAATAATAATAAGAAAAAAGCAACCACCCCAAAACAAAACAACCCAACCTAAAAAGCATTGATACATTATTCATGTCAGGGAAAGAGAGAGGCAGTGATGGAGAAAGTAAATAAACATATCACCGGGTAAGTTTCCTGTTTTTGGACCTAAACCTCTGCTTCTAAAGTTCATAGCATTCCTTCTTAGGAGTTTTCCAAAACATAAGTTGTATATCACCTTGGGAAACACCACTTCAAATGCACAGTGCCATTGATGTAGTTATGATTCAGTGAGGAAAATCGAAATCTTATTAGTTCAGTACATAATGTTTGTCATATGTTAGTTTAGATGAGGGTTAACAGGAATTAATGGCCCAATTTGTTCTGATATTAAGGGATTTAAAAAAAAATGAATGTCAAGTATGTTCAAACAGAGGAAGAAACTGAACCTACACTGAAGGATTTTGGACAAGAGCTCAAACTTAAGGTTACCACATAAGAGGATTTTTCTCCTGACATGACGTTTGTGCCACATTTTAGGAAGAAGACAAGGCCTTTTCTTCCAGGAGGACATTCCTGCTGTGGATCCCTGCAGGTGATGGCTTCCTGAGACTCTGATTAACTTCTCACAGCAGAGATGGGTAGCAGCATTTCCTGGTTATCTAGGTAAGCCAGTCTCCTGCCTTTAAATGCCTTTGGAATTAGATGTCACTGCAAGACTCAGGCAGCTCAAGCCAGCTGTGAGAGAGCATTCCTATACCTGTTTGGATTCAGCACTGATGAGCTGCACTGTGCAGGACAGGGACCAGAATTAGGATTTCATTTACGCTGCAGTGCTGAGCTTGTCCATGTCCCAGCCAGAACTGCAGAGCCTGTCCAGCCGTCTCACAACACCACAGAGGAGAAATCATCAGGCCACCAGCACTGGGAACTCTCACAGCTGCAAAGAACAGTCTGGCCTTTTCTTCTCTCATCCCACAAAAATCTCACCTGAGATAAAATCAGTTTCATAGAATTTAATTTATCTGCTACAGAACTAAACAGCTGAGTCAAACCTGCTGGCATTTGCAATATGAAAGTTGATCCAATTATTGAGACTGACAGCTGCTAGCACCTTGCTGTAATAATAAAATAATGATTTACCCAGGGCTTTTTGAGAGCACCTTTCATTCCAGGCCATCCTCGAGTGTGCTGTGAGCCCATACACAAGCTATTTATAGGAAGCCTTCACCCACCCGTGACAGGCAGCCACCTACAGATGAATCACTGAGCTCCCATCACCGGCACCCAGCAGAGCAGCACTCAGAGGAAACAAGGATGGCAGAGTGCTGATCCTCAGCTCCCTCACGCCTGCTTGTCTGCACACTTATTCAGGCCTTACATCAAAGGAAAGCAGTTTGCAATTTTAAAAAAGCCTTTTTCATTATGCAACCGCCAGGCTAATATTTATTCATTTATTATTAACATCCAAGTTCTTAAAAAAACAAAAAGAAAACAAAAACCAAACCCACATAATGTCTCCTGATCACATTTGGTCAGGTTATAAAGTTTCATCAACACTACTGTAAGGTTATGTACATGAAATCATCATTAAAATATTTCATAGCTATTAATGGTTTTGTATACTAATTCGATAAGAAATGTTTTCTAACACAGAGAAAAACAAAAAAAAATCCACCTTTCTATCACCAGTGCCATCTCCAGAACTGTTGCTTTGAGTTCTGCCATCGCACTCCACTTAGCCTGTGAAATATGAATACTGTTGTGCTGTGGCATTTGTCAGCCTAGAGAGGGTACTTCTCCACTGCAATTACCTTTGTGTCTCAAAGAAATAACGTCAGCTGCAAGAGTGACGAAAAGCCCTGCCTGTGCTGTGCTGGCCGTGGCTGGAGTGATGTCACGGAGTCTGCTGAGCCCCAGCATGTCCCCAGCACCTCCTGAGCATCTTCACTCAGCAGGGGCCTGACACAAACAACTTGCCATCCTGCAATACCCACCAAAGAATCCTACTGAAAGCCAGAGTCATCACTAGCAAGAGATTTATATTTTCTTAAACCTGAAACAAGATTATATTCCATGTGGGAGCTGCAAAAAACAGCTGCTATGGGAGCAGCCTAGCCTTAACTTTAAAAATCTAATGCTTTGCTAAAGAGATCTTTTAAACCTTGCAGAATAAGGTTTTTACAAAGTACTGCATTTTCCCCCAGTTTTTTAGAGAAAGAGTCTCTTACATTTTTAATAGAAAAGGAAACCAAGAACAGGTTGAAAGTGTATGCTGAGCCCTGGGAACAGCTGCAATTCAACCCTTCTTTTGGCATATGCGAGCTCAAAGAGAGCTCATAATTTTCAAAGTGTTTTTACATAAGAAACTGTTGCTGTTTGAGTCAAAAAAGTGTTATTCAGATGTGTTTGGGGATTGTTCCCTAGTTCTGAAATTCATCTTAATTTTCTGTGTCTAAAAATGCTACATTTGGAAGAAGATGTGATCAGCTGCTGAACACTTTCTACTGCTTTCATCTAGCACTGCCCCGTCTTGCAAAATATTCTTATGTCATTATTTGCATTCAATTAGTAGTTAGAGTGAGTCAAGGAAGAAAACTGAGTGCAGTGTCTGCTGTATTAGCAACACCCACGTTTAGCCTTGGTTAAAAATTAGAGTTTAGAGCCTCAGAATTTGTTCAGGTACTTCTCCAGCTCTGAGTACTGATTTTTTTATGTCAAAACTCCGCCACATTAATAAATCTTCATTAAGCTTATTCATGAATGTATATATTGGGAATCTGATAGATCCTTTGGTCAAAAGAAGTAGGATGTAGATGTTTCCTACCCAACTCCAAAAATTTAGGAAAGAAATTTGCATCCACCCATCCACACCTCCACAATGCACTTCAGTCATGAATTTACTTTAACTGGTGATTTTGCTATAGGGATTGTTGTTCTGAGGAAATGGCATAAATTATTTCTAATTGAGATTAATTAAGCTGGGGACATGTGTACTGATAGACTATTTCCCTATCTCATGAGCCCCATGCCAAACCTTGCCTACAGAAAAATCTCTGAGATGGCAGACACACACATAAAATGACAGCTGATGTTGTGTAGGATGCCTCTGTTGGAAACTGTGTCAAAATTACAGATTTACCACAATAAGGTGTAAAATCACAGGCCATGACTTTACGTCTCACTCTTCTCACAGCTTTTTTTGTTCTAATTTAATTTCTTCCATGCCTTGCAGTAAAATATTGTAGTTTATTTCAGGTATGATCTTTCCTAAGTTGGCAGTCACAGCTGTGATCACATAAAACAGGATAAATTCGTATAACAATAGCCATAATGATTTAGAATAAGGTAGAGTTTTTTCACATTTACATGATTGCTTAAATACTTTTATGATGCTGTACAGCAATTTCATGCATTTTAATTTATTTTCTGTTTTGGCAAAATTAAAGTGTATGCATTTTCAAAATGCTATTAAAACACAAAGGAATAGGAGAGTCATTCAATCACTAGCCATATTCAGATCTAAGAAGAGTTCTGACTTTTACTTAATGCTTGTTCACCGCCTATATCTTAACAGCTCCTTTGGGGTCCTGCTAGAGGAATAGAGAAACCAACGTGTGTTCCATATGACAGATCTTTAACAGAGTATAAATTGTTCAAAGAATTATATCATGTTAAAAAAAGTCATAATAAGTTTCTTAGAAAAATATATTTCACACTAAACCACACCTTCAAATTTTACAGATCTCAACTATACATTTGTTATTATTTTCATAGCAATTATTATTTATTTGTAGAGTTTTGCAAATGTGTGTTGCAGTTTTATGTTTTAAACCAGAGAAAACTAGTGGAGATGATGCCTTTTGATGATAAGCACTGACTATTCAGCATTGACAGCACAAATATTTTTTTCAGAGTTAAGCTGCTGGCTCAATTACAGCTTTTGCTTTGAGCCTTTGGAGAGATAAATACATGGTCTTGGACCCATGAAAGATCTGAGTAGCTAAAACTAAAATATTGACTTTCAAACTTACCAGTTGCCATCTTGATTTGGATTAATATAATTCCTCCAAACTCGAGAGACTCCCAAAGATGCATCCAGCCCCTCTGGCTGCAATGTCATTGGCTCTCTCAGGCCCTGGGAGAAAACAACTATCTTGGTATAGAGAGTGGAACAGTTTTGGAAATAAGGAGAAGCTCACTGGAAACACCTCCTGCCTTGATGTACAGGCACACAGTCAGGCCTTCTTTCCTTAATTTACTCTTAGAAAATAAGAAGCCAAGTGAACTTCCTGGCCTAAAAGAAAAACATTACTGTGATTCCTGACTGGATGGATGCATCAACTTCCAGTCCAAATTGCAGATCCATACAACATATTTCTCCTCAACAGCTTTGGCTTTACTTCCTGGTTGCTCTCAGTTGCAGACTGTCCAAGGTTGGGTTATGCAAAAATGACCTTACATCTTGGCATTGTCTTCTGTCTCTCTTTGTCCCCATTTTCAAAATGAGAAGGCTGTTTTCATGTTACAGGGAACGTTGAATGCTAAATAAACATGGAACTGGGAGGAGATGCTCAGTGGACTCAGAATATCCAGCCTGCTCCTCATGAAACAACTTTCCATCAAAGCTCTGGCAAGTCTGGCTATCAGTCTTCCACAACACAGCTCAAAATTTCTTATTCAAGGCAATGTCTTCTGACACCCTGGAACCTCTGGAAAACTGGAAATTATGTCATATTGATCCATATTAGAAAGATCTGATCAAATTCTGTACTGTTTCTCAAAAATTATTAATTCTAAATTATCATTTCTTTAAAAATATTTACTTCCATGGGAAATTTAAAAAACTCTTTTATCCCCTTTCTGAAATAAAAACTTTTTCAAAGTATCCTAAATTCCCATGAAACTAAATTGAATTTCAGCCAGTTTTGATTTAAACAGTAAAGCCTTTTCCAACATCAGAGTCTAATTTCATCTTTTAAGGAGCTATTAAAATACTGGAGCCTTGTTGTGATAAATATCAGTCTGTAGAGGGAATTTATTGGCAAAATTTTAATCTATCTTATAGAAACGCTGACAAGGTCATAGTAATTCTACTATAAATAGAAACATGAGCAGTCTACCTCAGTTTTTATTTAACCTCAAGGTCCTTAAGGGTTCTTGTGCCAAAGAACCTCATAGCAACTAACACTTGATTTTGTGAAATTGCTTCAAAATCAAGACACAATGAAGTAACCTCAAACAGCCATGAACTGATTTAAAGCCCAGTATATCTCCACATTCTGCAGTTATCTTCTTCCAAATTGCAGTGCCTCATTTAAATTTTAATGAAAAAGGACGCTGAAGGTGAATTAATAAAAAAAAAAATTATTTCTGTTTACAGCCTTGATCATTGATGTTGACTTGGCTGTTCAAAATAATTTCCTTTTCCTTCCTGCTTAGCCATTTGATCCCATTAGAGTTACTATGATTATTTATTAATTTTGGTTAAAATATAGAATAGTACTTAGGCACCTAGATTGTCATCTATGCAGGGAGGATGAGTACAATGAGTCAAAAAATTCTGCTTAGACTGACAAGATGAAAACTTCCCTAGATTCTCAGGGTTGTGCTGCTGTACATATCTAGAAATGCTGCCTTGGTGTTCATTTTCCACACAAAGCTTCTCAAGATTACTAGGCTGAGGCATAAATCTTTCAGTTTAAAATCATTTCCCCTTGTCCTGTCAGCACATGCCCTTGTGGAATGTCCCTCTCCAGCTCTCTGGTAGCCCCTTTAGGTACTGAAAGGCTGCTACAAGGTTGCCGCAGACCCCTCTCATCTCCCTGCTGAACAACCCCAACTCTCTCAGCCTCTTCACAGCAGAGGTGCTCCAGCCCTCGGAGCACCTTCACGGCTCTCCCTTGGACTCCCTCCAAACAGCTCCATGTCTTTCCCGCACTGGGAGGACCCAGAGCTTCTAAAGCTCTGGATGAACAAGACTGTTCCTAGAAGGTGAGTGCTTTTTCAAAGACTTATGTGTAACAAGTAGCTGGGGTGTGCACGTTGGCAGTATAAGCACTGAACTGATACCTTTGGGACAATCTATATTCACAAGGACATACTACAAAGAACCTCAGTAAGATTCTCTTCCATTCCCACTTGGAGAATGGATGGATTTTGAAACTTAAAAGATCATTGCATATTTTTTTCTGGTGGTTCTAATCTATCGCTGATATTTAAAATAAAGTCTTGAAGAATGAGCAGAAAAGGATTTTGGTGCGTGTGCAAAACTGTATATTTGTGTATACACACTTTTACCAGTATTAGGATGTATTGCAGACTTCATACAGTCTTTGATATTCAGGATGTCATAATTGCCCTATGTAGACTTCTGTGCCAGTTGTCACTGTTCCCTGGTGGCATAAATGCATATATTCCAGCATATTTAACTTCTGATATTTATTCCATTAATTTCTTAATTTTTATTTATTTACATTGGATTTGAATGTGTATATAAATAATTATCCTTCTAATTATGGCAGCTTTGTAAGGCACCACGTATTAAACAGTTGTTCACTCAAAAGGCAAGGGAGAGAATCTGGGTTTGCATAGTGTGTAGAGCCTTCTGGCCCCAAGTATTAAATTCCAGTATAATGAGGACCTTGTGCTGGTTGTATACTAGACAGGGATTCAGCTTATACTGCCAGAGATCTGGCAGCAATGTAAGACTGAGCAGCAGCTGCCAAAAATTACTTGATATTGTGCAAGCCCTTGTGCTGTACAGTTTGAGAGTTGAAAGGGTTCATGTGCAAGAGCAGAATCTGCAAATGAAATGTATACAGCAAAGCAACATTTGCAATAACCATCTGCTGTGTATCCCCTCCTCTCCCTTTGTGCTTGCACACACATTCACACAAATTGCATTGCGTAAAACACGGTCAGTCCTATGAGCACTTTGGGATTAATGATAAGGTAAAAAGCATTTTTTATTCATATCATGATGTTTTGGTCTATGGAGAGGAAGAAATGTTATTTGAGCCCCAAAGAAGCAGAAGATGAGGTTAGGCCCTGTAAATGTTGGCGATTTCCACTGAACCCCCTTATTTTAATTTTTTTTAACTGCAAAATGGATCTGAAAGTATTGAGAGTGAAAGAAGTCTTGGGGAGGCTGAGCTGAAGTAGTGGTTTAGAACAGACTTCACTTAAATAATCTCAATATTCTTTAACTAAAGAAAAAGTTCCATTTATTTTTAAGCCTTTTCCTGTGTAGTTCCTGTTATCTTTGAATAGAAGTGTATCTAATTAGCTGCTCTTAGAGAAGTACTTGACAAAATGATTGCTTATGTACCCTGTTCACTTATTCAACCTTTCTCCAGAAAACAAGGCATAGGTCTTTTTAACATTGTTCTATAATATTATGGGTTTAACCTCTTTGCACTGTATGCTATGAGTTTCAGGAATTTTGTGAACATTAAAGCACAAGCTAGATTAGTTCTGTATTTACTCTTCAAGATGGTTAGCCTGATTACAAGACAGTCTAAGAAACGAAGATGGTATTTTAAAATGAAATTTAAATAATTTTTGTGCCCTGACAATTCTTTTCCCCTTGAAGCATCTCAAGAGGATAAAATGGAGGGTGACAGCACTGAGGGAAATTGAAGACTCTTTGTAGACAAATTGCAGACATGTTAATCTTGTTAATTTACAGTAAAACCTAACACTTATCCAGACCTCTGTCATGACAAAAAGCAACAAAAGAAAGGCATTTCTAATTTCTCAAGGGCACTTCAGATTAAATTATGTTCTGCTACATTCACTGAGGAATCCTATTAACGCCTGTTTGCAATTGCAATCCTTGGGTCAAATTTGGCTCTGTTTCTTTTCTGGTGAGATTAGATCATTGTGTCAGTTTATTTGCTTGTGCTTCTACCCATCCTCTGTCAATTGCTCTCTTTCTCTCAAATGTTGCCAGTACCATAATCATCATCATTATGGAAATTATGCAGAAGGACCCTGTGCTTGCATATTCTTACTGTCTTCTGCCACATTAGAGTGAAACAATGTCAAAACAACTTTCACTCATTGCTTTCTGTCAAGTACACATAATCTAAACTAGTCTTTGTAAAATATGTTGGTAGTAAGAATTTGTATGTAATTGATATAGAATATATAATACCTAATTTTAGCTATCCAGAATTAAATATCTTGTTCCAGCTAATCATCTGGATTCACTTTAAAGTCGACAGACAGTCTAACACCTCCAGAGTGTGATCCTTCTCAGTGATTTTAGACATCTGTCTTGGGTGAGATGTACCATCCACACCATTTCAAAGTTTCACCATTTCAAGGGCATCTAGTCAAAGAGGAAACCTCACTCGTAGGGTTCCAGGTTGGTGAGAGTGGTGCAAAGACAAGTGTCCGTGTCTGATCTCCTTCCTACCTAGACTCACAATGGTGCATAGCTGTGTGCCATTTTAAAGGTGTTCTTGTCATCACATACATGTGAATAAATTAATCAGCATTTGTCAATGGTCACATAAAACTGTCAGGGGTCTGACAGGCTGCTCACACCAACAGGGGTTCATTCTGATAGGATCCAAACATGGGACTCCCCAGGGAACATTCACCAGGACTGTGCCCTATTCCACCCTAAAACCATCAGTATGCAAAGTGTGCAGCTCAGGTTCGTACAAAGACAAGTTACACGTCCGGACTGACTACATGTGCTTCATGGGATCCTGTTTCCTAAAGACAGCACATTTTAAGCCATTAATAAAAGCAGAAAAAAGATATACTTGCTGATTTTTTCCAATACAAAACAAAATTAAAACCAAGACAAATATTTCCCACTTGTTTTAGTAGGTGGTACACAGCTGCAGTTGTCTTTGACATTGGTAATTCACAGACACTTACCATCATATACTGTCCAAGGAAAAAAGGTTGCCATTTGTTTTTAATGAGCACTCAGAATTTTTGCTAGCAGCCAACAGAATTATTTTAATAGGCTGCTGGAACAGAGGGGAAAAATGGACTGCACTTCTGTTGGAAGTCATTAATTGTTCAAGCCATATCTTGCTGTGGATTTCCCCACATAACATGAAAGTAGCTCTGAGCAGGGACTTAGAGTAATTACCACTGTGAAGAACTATTTTGCACAATTCACTACCGAAGCGTAGATTTAGTATTGAGGAAGAATGACAAATGAACAAACGTGTTTGAAGTGCTATGAATTGGTGAAGTGGATTAGCATTAAATAAATTTAAAATCAAGACTAACAAACCTCCTCAGAGCCAGAATAGAAATGTAATGTAGCCATTCTCAAGTAAGGCTGAGTATTAAATGATGAAATATTTGTCGGAAGCTAATGAGCCATCATCATAAGCAATAGGGTGTTAAAATGAAAAAAGGGAATTACCATGAAATACTTTTTTCTGATTAATTTTTAGATTTTTCTGAGTACATTTTTTCCCACATGCATATGAATCCTGAACTGCTACTTTCTTGCCAATTTGGAGCCGAAACTAATGGCTTGTGACCATATAATGAGTTGTAATATTTAACTTGGATTCTGTGATCCCAAATGTACTTAAAAGTTTTGATATTTTTGTTCTACATGTGGCAGTGCAAGGAAAATGTCCTCCTAGTCACATAGAGTCACAAAAATATTCATTACTTTGAGATACAAAATGTATACTGTCCCTCTTTCTCTTGTCCTACTCTACAGGAAGGAAAACAGTGATTGCATTCACAGATTTGCACAAGCAAAGCACACTCAGTTCTCAGCAGGTGAATGAGCATCTTAAAAGTTTCGTGCAAAGGCAGTGCAGTGAGGTGGTTGGAAGAGGTGACCCAGGTGACCTGCCTGTTTCTGATTATGTCTTTCATGCCAAGTTGGCTGAAGTCATTTAGGAAAGGCTGTTTCACAGGCCATCATCATTGATTTCTCTCTCCTGCTGCTGAGGTCAATGAGTTAGTGCTATCACGATTCCTACCCATAAATATCGACATGAAAACTTTCATTGACATAAGTGAGGACTGGGCAGTCCCAGACGCTCTTGGAAATCCCATCTGCTGCACTGCAGTTTACTACTCCAGAAAAACAGGCAATGGCTATGCATGGTGTATTATGAAGGTTGAAACACTGGTACTTGAAAGAGTGTTTAATTAGTTCAGATAGGCCATTGCTCCTCAGAAAGTGCCCGTTGTTACCAAGATTTGATTCCCTGGAAATACTGATACCATTTTTTTCCCCAGCTGACAGATGGAAAGTGTGCTTGCAGTGACCTTCTCTGAATTTTTTTTTCATTTGCAGAGAAGTCAGAAATATGAGTAATAAATTCCTTCAGTAATTTGAACAACATTACATCCTTCTAGCTAAGCAATCTGTGTCATCACCTGATTTTGAAATAAGTTCCTATTAATAAGCTATACCATCTATAAATAAATATCATCAGGAAATCATTTTTGAGATTGCTACAGTGAAAAAGATTAAACATTCTATCACATGGGGTATTTTTCCTGTAATAGTAAACTTTTCTCATTAGTGTCCTTAATTCAGGACACAACTAGGAAGAGTCATTATTGTTATTTCTACATGAAAGGGAAGACTCTTTTTCTGATTTATTCTCAGTTCAAGACAGTTTTCCTTGATTTTGTTAGTTCTCAACTACCACTGTTTTTCTTGTGTTACATGCCATTGAACAGAACACATCTACCCATATCTGTACATCCAGAAAAACTGAGAACTTCATTCTTTATTAAAATATGGCAACAATCAATAACAAATTAAAGAACATAACTATAAATTATTCATGACAGTGAATCCCAATAAGTGAACTATGCCACATGGTGCAGAACATTAAAAATTTGCATTGCTTGCCATATCCAGATCAATATTAAAGAGATTGTTAAATTGGGATCAGGGAAAATGGCAAACATGGAAAAAAACCAAAAGCGAACTACAATCTAAAATCTATAAATCAGTCAGTCATAAATAATTAAGGTGGACAACCTTTCCTTTTGTAGAATATACAATATATTTAGAGATCAGCATTTGTTTAGATAACATTTCAAAACTTACACTATGCATCTTGGTTTGAAGAAGTTTTATTTATTGGCAGCATTAGTTGCTCAGTACATTGCAATCAGATGAGAGCTCAGAACCACACTTTTAGCTGATGCACACCTATTTAACTTCACTAAGGCTCTTGGTGATGTAGTATCTTAATCTGCCTAAAATTTGGCTGGTACGTTTGAGCAGAAATGAAACAGTAAGCAAACGCTTTGGCCTCCCCCAGAGTCTGCTGAAGGTGATGGACATTCTCTCACCTGCATTGGACCAGACCTTCTGTCATGATTTCATTCTCAGATTTAGAAATTTAGAGAACACAGCTCTACAACTATATATAGAGAAAAATTCGCCATGAGTTTTTCTCTACCTACCCTGAAAACATTTAATATAATAGGCCAGGTAAATGATTGTTAGAATTTTCTTCAGAGGTGGGGAGTTTATAGGGTTTTATATCCCAAGAGAATGACACCAAATTGCTCCTGAATGTTGATTTAATACTTTCAAGCATTGATATTCTGGGTATAGGGTGACAGTAACGGGTTCAGATTCTTCCAAAAAGGTGTGGAAAATGTAACTATAGTGGTAGAACAGGCAGATCTCTCGTGTCACAGCCTCTCACACGGCATCCTGATGATGCGAATGACGTGTTGAGTCCCAGCACCAGGCAGAGGCAATGGTGTTGAGCTCTGGCTGACTGATGCACCAGGTAGTTCCAAGGGTCTGCTGCACCTCTCTGGATAATCCCAAATGGGCAAAGAGCCAAGACACTACACACTATCTCCCTGGGAGAAATCTGCTGTCGTGTCAGCACAACAAATGTGTTAAGCATCATTAACAAGATTCCTAATTCCCTGTTTTGAATTAAGTGGTGGCACACACTATTTACTGCTGCAGAAGAAAAAAGTGCTAATTTCTGTGCAGACAAAGAATTATGCCTATGAAATTACTCCAACACTGGAGCCAAGGTAGAAGTATATGTAAATATATTACACATTGAATTAAAATTATGCAACTGATATTATTTTCTAACTTGGTACGTAATGAAAACTCACATTGAATTTTCTGCAACAACCATTTGAACTGAAGGAAAGAGACACCCTATTCCTTCTGAAATGAATGGGAATCCTGTTTGCAGTGCCCAGAGGCAAATTTTGAGAATCTTATCCTTGATCTTTTTTGATTCAATGGGTTCTGTTCTAGTCAAGGGCACTAAAAGCTGAATGAAAAGTTGTGTTTCCCTTGCTTTCTGACAACCATGCCTAAACTGCTTTTGTCAATGTAGAGTGACCAAATGCACATGTTTCTTCCAGTACATACAGTTCCCTCTTCCTCTTAACATTTTTGTCCAACCTGGTCTATTTTCTGCTTAAATACACAATTTAATAACAGATAGCATCGTATGTAAAAAGACACTCATGCATGTAACATACCAGTACTGTTTCTTAGCATGGTGCCAACCTCAGATGTGCCATTAACAATCATCTCCATATTACTGAATATAGAAAACTCTTTCTTCATTTCAGCTTCAGAACAGAAAAAGTAAATTTTTCAGCAGTATACTGTAAAGATGCAATGGTTTCTAAGGAAAGCATTTTTGCTCTGTTAAAACTACAAATATGTTGGATGAATGTGAGATTATTTGCATTTTTATGATTTTTTTTTTAATTTGGGGTTTCTGTTCAGATGGGGTATTTCCTGTTTGCACTATTTCATCTGTTCTGTATATGCAAATTCAAGAGACCATAAAAATTAAAAACAGACTATGATCAAACTTATGCTTTACAGTAGACTCTCTAAATGGACAATTTCCAGCTTTGCTCTCATAAACATAAAATGTATTGACTTAAACAAAATGATATAATCACCATATAAGCATGTTTTTGCACTAGCACCTGTTGTGATCAGTTTAACACCCACCGCCACCCTCAGAGGCTTGTCTGTTCATGACAAGTACAAGTGAGAAACACCTCTCAAATTCTTGCACATTCTATTCAAATACTGATGGTGCATCCTTTTCTACTGGATTGGAATTAGTGTTCTCACAGCAGTGGCAGCAAAGGTCTCAACCTGGGACAAAATATCCTCCCACCCATAAAGAACTGCTGGAGTATTTTAGAGGAAATGTGGCCTGAGCTGGAAAATTATGACCTAAACAGGAAACTAAACAGCAATTTCTCCCCCAACTAATAATAAAGAAACACAAACTCTCTTAGATGTTTTGGGTTTTTGGAGAAGGCATATTCCAAACTGTATTCTGATTGTAAGCCCTTACATCTATTGTCACCAACATCATCATTATTACCATAATTAATTTTACTTTATTCTAGTTATTAAACTGTTCTTATTTCAACTCATGGGTTTTATCTTTTTTTTTCCAATTCTCCTCCCCATCAGGCCAGGGTGGGAAGAGAGGTGGATGTATGAGAGAGCAGCTGTGTGATATTTAGTTGCCTACTGGGGTTAAACCGTGACAACTACACTAGTGACAAAACCTAGATGCTGCTTCTGTGACGTGTGTTCAGTTGAGTGAGGTTTCAGTGCACTCAGGAAGTGCTCAGAACCAGAATGGGTCAATTTTCATCAAGGATCTGCAGAAAACAGACTGCAGGCTGGAGCTGCAAAAAAGATTAACAACAGTTAATAATAAGTTAAGGTCTCCAGAAGATATAGCGTTCAAGGAAGTTTAAGAATATTAAAGTTTAAGTATGAAATATTAGGGCAGGCTATACTATGCTGTGCTCAGGAAAATTTCCTAGAGAAATGGGAAAATATTGAACAGGTTGGCGGCATTTACTTAAGTAGCAGCATCAAAATCATCACCAGATCTGCAAAGCAGAGAGTTTTTTGCCAGCAACATCTCCAGCTGTTCTTTCAGTTGACAGGGCCATAACTTTCAAATTATTGCATGATCTTAGACGATTGCAGATAAGGCCTTTCAGACAGTGATGGTGGCATACAGCTCATCATGAGGTCAGGATTCACCAGGAAATGCAAATATATCTCTTGAAGATGGATGGATAATGGCAAGAAGGAGTAACAGAAGCATGGAGAAAAAAAAAAAAAGAATGTCCCAGATTGCCTGATGAATCTGAAAGACATTCCATTGGTGAGGAATACAGGGAGAGCTGTGTTCCCCCTGCCTAACAACATGTTTCACTAGCAGGTGCTGGGCCATCAAATGCATGAGCCACTTCAGCTGACAGAATACCCTGATGGAAACAACTTATTTGCAGCTCTGGATTTCTAATGAACTGTATTCATAATTCCATAGCAAGAATGATCAGTGTGCTATAGGAATTTTGCAAGAAGGGTGGTGGAAAACACACCTAGAGAATGAGATAGATGGGATCCTGGATATCATTGTCCAAAGAGTAGGCCCTAAGAAGGAAAAGTTAGGAGAAGGTGATTGATTAACCAGCCCCTCTGTTATTTTTGGACTCTGTCATTCTCAAGATTCCCATTCAGCAATGGGACAGGGATGCTTCAGGTTTTGATCTTTATGTTTGTTTTCTACCTTAGAGTAAAATGGCAAGTGATGGTGGGGACTGTAGGAGGTTTTACAGCATAGCATGTGGCTTGAGCAGGCCCCGATGAACCAAAGGCAAGGACAGCTGGGTCTGGGTGGCTACAGCTGTAGAAAGAGTCAGGTTTGAGCACCTGTATTAACTTATATGGGGGTAGGGGCCACCCGCCTGTGGCAGTTTCTCTCTGCTGTGCTGTGATTTATTATGACAGAAGTCAGGGTTAGTGTTTCTCACCCTGCTGCTGAAACGATGATCATGTGCTTTACCTTGACATTGATGCTCTTCTCTCTCTCCCTCCGAGTCGGTGTTTGCAGGGTTTCTGTATTTCTGTAGGAATTTTGCCAGCACTGGGCAGGTAAGCCCTGCAATATGTACCTCTGCATCAAGAATAAAGCTAACCACAAAACCACCAAGGGACAACAGAAAAATAAGAGGAAGATTGGTCCTCCTTTTCCTGGCAAAAATACCACATCTACTCATAGAAATAGTAATACAATACCTTCCAAACAAACAAACAATAAGCAGGAAGAAAAACCACAACAAAAAACCCCTTGCACTATTCAGAATTTTCTCAGGAGGAGAAAAAACCTATCTTGGAACCACCCTTCCCTTGCTTCTGCTTTGTTGCTCTAGGGTACTCTTAAATTTCTGGCAAGTAATAATTCTGTCTGCTCTTGTCCAGGCAGGAGAGGGTGATGCCAGCCCCAGTAAAAAGGCACAGACCAAAGGCATGGAGAATGCAAGTGAGCGGCCCACACTCCTGAACCTCAGGTAGCTCATCTGATGGTGGTGGATAAATCCTTCCTGCTTTTGTTCACTGATGTGGGCTTGACAGTCACAGCCTCATTATCAGTGAACAGTCACAATGTGATCAGAATTAGATACATAAAACCTGGATGGAAGGGAGGAGGTTGGATTTTCTTTTTTTGTTTTGTTTTTAAATGTAGATATTTATTATTTTACTAAATTTGACCTCACCAAGAAACATATGACAGTCCTCTTACACCTTCAGTGCAGACAGAATTCATTTTGCCACTGCTATTATTTCACTGTTTCTGGGGATTAACTGGCAAATTGAAGCAAAAAGCAGGAATGGTCCTCATGTCCTAATAACATGACAGAAACAATAAAAAAATGAGTAAATAAATGTTAAGAACTGCAGATTTTTGTAAAATTAAGAGACACAGTGCAGGGAATTTTAACAGGAAATGACTTCTAAGACTGGGAGTTTTTTTAATCACTGTCAGTTAAATCACCTGATAGGATTTCCTGAAAAGTCTAATTTAAGATGTTCTGCTTTATTTATAAATATGTAATGGCATAAAGGTGTCTTGGGTTATGGGGA